>ML781686.1:96530-113903 GCA_009831015.1 Picea engelmannii | reverse complement strand
ACAATACTCACCAACATACATAGCCGCAATACATTTCCCTCATAAAAGAGGGTTGCCTTCTAGGGAAAAAAACCCTAACATAATCTCTATCGTTAGATCTGCGACCTTATAATGAACGGTCCAGATTTAGAATGAAATTACAATATACTTTTACAAGGCAATTTTTTCTTCGGGGGCTTCACCCCCTAACCCTCACTGGGGGCCAGCTTGCCCCCAGACCCCCCAGCCGGGGGGATAGCCCCCCCGGACCCCGCAGAGGGGGTACCCCCCCTCTGTACTCCCCCGCGTGGAAGAGTGTACATACTTCTGGGGTGTAAATACTCCATGGGGTATAAACACGGCTGAAAGTAAAAGACCTTTAAATCAGGAAGATAATCAGGCTCCACAAACAACACTTCTTCCCAAACAAGTATCGAGGGAGGTAATTCGTCATAGGGTGGTGCAAGAGGAGAATATACACCAGGGTCGAGCTGGGCATTAAGAAAGGGGCGAGAAAGACGATGTTGATTAGCCAAGTAATGGTAGTAACACAAACCACGCTTGGGCTTACCCCACTCCCTGGGCATGCCTACGAAGAGGAATCCATAGAACCATAAGGAGGGGAGAGGTCGAACCAGGGGATAGGAACGCCAAAGCGTTACCAAGGGAGGAGTAAGACCATAGAACAAGGCAATGAGAAGAAATAATGAAGAAATCACAGACCAGAGCAAGGAGATAGTACCTGTCTGAGCCATTGAAGTGGCCATTAAACCTGAGTGAACAACAAGCCTCTCCATGGTACCCTAATAGATGAATTTAATCACTAACATGAACCAAAATGTTAAGTTTCTAGGGACCCTATGTACCATCCTTAAAATGAGGAGAAGTGCCTGATACATTTACTTAGAATGCGTATTTCACGTGGGAAAAAAACATATTTTAAAATAAAAAATTAAATTCTATAAGATCAACTTTAGCTTTTTGACCACCCCCCCCCCCCACCCCCCCAAATAATAATAATAATAATAATAATTGCATTGTGGGGTCTCTATTAGATTGATTCCTATTACATTTACGTTCAACTTCATTACATATACTTCCAACCCCATATATTCCTCCCACGGGGTTGGAACATTATACCTTTTCTTTCTTAACAATTATCAACTTGATTCTCCCCTCAAATTTAACTCATTTTTAGTTCTTATGGATAGGTGGAAAATTTCTATTCCTAAATACCTATCATGTTCGTTACTATTGAAAAATTGTATAGACATTTTAGCAAAATAAGATAACTCATTAATGTCAAGCCTAATTCTTATTCTTATTTTTCTTTGGTTATTAAGGGATGAACTGAGCATGTTGCACTAGTTTTGTGGTGAAAATTTTGAAAATGCTCATAAATAATGATAATCAAAGCAAAATATTGCTCTACACATAACTAATTTTATTGTATTGCTTTTTTGTTTTCATTTTTTTTCATGAAATATATATCGAAGAGAAACTCACATGGCACTTTCTCTCATTCCAAGAATGGTACCCAAGGTAAACCAGATTCTTCAGGGCTTAAGGCCAATACAATGATATACTCATTAAGGATTCAACATGTGAATTGTGAGAATTGATCTAACATAACTCACTACTATCAAGCTCAATTTGTATTCTTGTTTTTCTTTGATTATTAAGGGATGAACATAGCATGCTACCATAATTTCGTCATGCAAGTTTTGAAAATGTTCTTTAACAATGATAATTAAAGCAAAACACTCCTCCACAAATAACTAATTTTATTGTGTTGCTTTTGTATTTTCATTTTTTTCCATGAATTGTAGATCCTGAGAAAACTTACAAGACACTTTCCCTCATTCTTAAAGTGATATCCAAGATAAACTAATTTTTGCAGGGTTAAAGACTAACAAAATGACATACTCATTAAGAGTTCATTATGTCACTTGTAGGAATTGATTTTACGTGGAGAGGATAACACTTCTTCTCATTCGTCCAAATTAAACCCAATTAACTACTTTTATATTTTCATTTAATCCATCATATATTAAAAATAAAAAATTCCAAAATCCAAGTCTACATAACATACTTTACCAAATCTATTCAACCTCGACAAGAATAAACTTTGACATATCTATGAATTTATTGTGATTTACAATGGTAATATTTAAATGAGTTTTATCATTGTCATACAAAATTGGGGAAAAAATAAGTAAATTCATAAGCATTTATGTTATTAGGAGTCTATGTAAAGGTAGGTATCATTATATATAAATGCATATTAACATGTCTTAATTTTTTCATAAATTATATTTAAAAAAACTCTTAGATTGTTCATATGCATTTATGTCATTTATTAGGAGTGTGGATAAAGGTTGGCAAAGCTACATATAAATACATACTAACTAATAGTTGATAATTTTTATGAGTATATATGAAAGTTGGTCATATTAGATAGGCGTTATCTAAACATTTTATGTTTTTTTTTGCTGGAATCTAACGACATAAATATGGCTGAAATCACAATTTTTTGTTGTTTAAATTGCATTTTTGAATGCATAAATTGATTCAATGTGTTGAAAAACTTTTGGGGCACTCGGATTATACAGACTTAGCCACTCAAATATGTTGATCTAACAATTTCTCGCCATATTTTGAACAAAATTTAATAGAAAATATCCTAAGAAAAGGGACAAAACATAGAACATTTAGACTACGGATATTGGATATAAATGTTTATTATTAATGATGATGGTTATTGATATTTATTGAGATTAATATTAGTCCATTAATTTTTAAAAAAGTAAGGAATTATTAGACTTGCTTTAAATTTATATATATGTGTTTGAAAAGTTTTAAAAGACATTTTTAAATCATCATATTTTTAATGAGTTATAAGGTTAAGAAGATCAACATTGTAACAAATATTTTGAAATTGAGATTTAATGTGAGTGTACACAAGATATTTAAGAAAAAATATTTATTATTATTATTATTATTTTATCTTCAACCCTCTTAATGTCGCAAAGATGACAAATTCTTTTGACCCACTACGTTTTAGGAATTGTCCAATGCCATGTTTCACTATGGAGCTCATGAGAGTTTGTACTTATTTTAACAATGTTGATTTTCTTCTTCACACCGGTTAAAACAAATAGATACTTTCAATATTTTATATTAGGGTTAATAACTTGCTTGCAGTATATTAATTTTCTCTTATCCTCTATTTCTTTATGCGCCATGATATCTCTTTAAATTCATATGTAATAATATTTTTAATAATATCATTACTTTGCAAAGTGACCTCTTCCTCGATACCCCAATGATTTAGTCAATACTCGACATATTTATGCCAACTCCACTTGAACCACAAGTACTTTTGATTGGTTTTGACTAATTACCATTTACAAATCTTACATGATAATTTTTTTTTTTTTTTTTTTTTTGGGTAAATAAAAAGTTTGTATTACCTTAAAAAGATGTAAAAGCGATACATGTCATTACACATTTCTAAACCTGCCACCTGTTCTTCCACATACATGGAAACCAGAACAGGTGGCCTACACAGTTTATAGCCAAACCAATATACCAGAGACAAAGTCTTGCTAAAACATAATTCAACTGTAAATGCATCCTATCTAGACTTGAAAACACGACAATGAAAAAACTAAAATTTTGGTGAACCTGAGCATCGATGATGGTGAAAAGTGAAGGAAAACAACTGGAAACAAGTTGGGAAGTGACTCTTTGCAGGCTCCTTTGACAAGGAGTCAAACGACATATTGAGATGACGATTGAAGGAACGCTGGATTTGAAGCTGGTCCGCCATCTCCCATCGCATCTTGAAGATCAGTTGAAAATGGTCCTCCAAAAATATGCATGGACTTGGAATATCTTGCTTGGGCCTCAGATCATGGCCTGCCAAGGGTGGATAAACTAGCTATTCCTTGAGAAAATCTAGATGAGTCTCCTCCTCTGCTAGGCGGTCATGCAAATTGGTCTCGGTGGCCTCATTGAGCGACACACTGAAATTTGTAGTTGTTCCTTGAATGGAGTCATCTCGCCACTGTGGAGGGATTTCCTCCTCTACCACACAACCTCCCATAGAAATATCAGGATGGACCAAAGGGAAGGCATTGTCAGTTGGTTCAGTTGACACCTTGATATCCTCCATCCAAATTAGAGGAATTTCCTCCTCCACTAGACAACCACCAGAATTTATCACAGGGTCGAGAATTTGAGGCATTTGCCCCAGATTGTTGAGGGGGAGTTGAGCATCATCATGCCAATTTTGATCAGAGTAAGGAGGGCTGACAAGGTTGCTAAAATATTTAGGAGGAAAAAAGGGGGCCGAGGGAGGGCCTGCACGTTAGTTCCGGGCTACAAAACTATAGTAGTTCATCCCGCATTTGGGCTTTCCCCTCTCGTGAGGCATGGTGTAAACAAGAAAGATGGAATAATTGAGAAACCGACTGTACACATGCACCAATGGGGAGGGAAAATCAACAAATGTTTGTCTCCAGTGGAAGGATAATGCATGTGGAGAATGAAGAGCCAAATGAAAATGTAGGATGAAATAACGACGTCAAATGCTTACCTTCAAGAAAACCAGTGAGATGACAGGGAGAGGTGCCATGAAGGCTGAGGTGATGTCACCCTGCTTCTTCGTACCTTCTCTAGAGAGCCACGACTAGGGTTAAATGTGTGCCATTAATCTCCCTTGGCTGTCCTAATGCATGCACTAACTCCCTCATAGTTTGAATACTATGCATAATGAGGGGGAGGCTGGCGGTGAGGGGATTTAACTGCACTTGTCGCCTGAGTGCCATGTAGCATGGGGTTGGCATGTGTCACCCCACCCGAGGTTCTTAAATTTGAAGGACATGGGGGTGGGATTTGATCCACTTATGTGTGCACGGGTCACGATACCATTTAATATAACATCTATGGGTGAAACCACATGTTCAAACACTACCTCAAGGTGCCCCCATGGCTCCAGGTAAATCCTTCACATGAATTGAACCTTGCCCAATGGTGAAAAAATCCTCGCTTTCCACCATTGGATCCAACCCCTTTGGGATTACATGATAAATTAAAAAAATATCATGACGAGTATAAAAAAAGTATGACAAAACTTTCATAATAATATAATTCACATACTCAATGAATAAATATAAGAAACAAAGTTTCTTTTTCTCTTTTTTTTTTCCATTTTTTTCAAAGGTGGAAAAATTGATCATAACTCAGTTGTAAATTGATAGTGTGGACAACCATCATTGAGTGCTACATGTGAAACTCATTGTGTCTAACTGATCACCATTATTCAACGAAAAGTACACCACCTAAAATGACCTGTTGGTGGTCCATAAGGGGGGAGCTTCCACTCTTACCAAATTCCTCTGGGTCTTGGGACATTAATATATTTCCTTACATTTGAGGAAGACGATCTCTTAGCCAATTAGAAGCAATTTTAGGTCTTACTCCAAGACCAAAACACATAATTCAACCTAGATAGTATCTATAAGAAATCCAATATCTCGTATTAGCGTCGCTAATGCTACAACAATGTGGTCTTTTGGTTTCAAGAAGCATATAGCCTTGGTCGCATACATGAGACCAGATACTACACTCAGTTGCAATTTAACCTCTTTCCAGGAGGTAGGGATGGAGCTTCATGTTGGATTACATATTTAAAGAGAACATATCTTTGGTTATTTGAGGCATTTAAAAGTAAGATCTATCAAAAAAAATTTAATTGGTATTACAAGAACCGAAGAAACAATAGGTAGGGTTACGATACCGAAGACATGATCTCCATAAATACCGAACAATATTATTATTGAACGATATAATATTAAAGTGAGGGTCCTCACTCTTATAAAGAGCTTGAGAGACCAAAACACTAACCCTAGGAGATGAAAAACCTAAAATATGAAAACCCTAATATTTTAACCTAAAGTCAATAAGGTGAGTTTATTACATGGGTAAGCCTTATATATCTAATACCCCCCAGAAGGTGTACAATGTTGATAGATAAGAAACTGAAATCAAATACATATACTGAATGCAAAACACATAAACTGAACACTAAACATCAAAACCATCCTTTAGAAGCTTCTTCTTTGAACACAGTTCCCAGACCATTTTGAGGTTGATCAAGCTACCTCATAACCTTCGAAACGATGTAGTTGCTGAGTTAAATTCTCTAGTTCCTATATTCCACCTCCACAAACTCGTGAATCACGAATATGCTAAAGTCAATTATTGAACAACAATCCACATGTATGTCGTGTAACCTCACTAGTAGACTACAATCCACATGCATGTATCTCTAACTAATGAGGTATTTTTCCCTAGATCCACAACTTCTAAATTAACTGGGAATCAATCCATTTTGAGTTGTTAATTAATCCCTTCCCGTATTCAAAGCGCAGGCTTCCTAAAATTCATAAAATGCCTTTTCTTCAGTAGATTCTTCACCATTGTCAACATCCGTTGGATCTTCAATTATGGCTACAGTCAATGTATGTTGTATATCTTTGACATTTCCCTTAAGAACGTCATTAGATCACTATCTACAATTCCAAGCTCTATGATCCAACTTCTTGAAATAGTGGCATTCTATTTCCTCTTTGTCTTTTGCTATTATATTGTGGTTGTTTCTTGCATATAATGCAAGTTTTGGTTGCCTATCACCTTCATTGGTTCTCTTTTCTTATGCTAACAATGCTGCAATCATTTCGTCCAAACTTTGTGAAGGTAGTTGAATTAGAGTAAAGATAGCACTATTGTATTTAGGTGGCAAACTATTCATGAGAATAACATTGGGATCCTTCACATCAACCACTTCCTTGACTTCTGCAAGCTTTCTGATAATATATATTAGAACGTTGACGTGACTTGACATGGTGGCTTCAACTGACATTTAAAGCTGAATAATTGTAATTTCAGGGAAATTTTCACATTCACTACTTTTTCCCCAAATAACTTGTTGATATTTTCCCAAATCTCCTTGGATGTTTTGCCTATATCTATGTGATGCAACTTTCAATTTGAGAGGGCAAGGCCAATAATGGATTTTTCCTTATCATCTCTACTATGACATTCTATCAACTTGTCCGAATCTACAGGTTATGCCTCAGTTCCTCTTACAATTCTCCAAAATTGTATTCATTAATTGCATATGGATATTCACTTTCCACATATGGAAATTGAAACCCGAGTACTTCTCTAATGACATCTTCATGAATTATTAGATCTGATTTTTTTCATTGCCAAAAAAAATTACCGTTGGAAATAAAATTTCTGAAACTAAAGAACAAAAACTCACTTACTTTTTCCTTGGGGTTTGGACTGATTTGTCTGACAACTCCAACAATTCATAGCGACTACAGAAGAAAATTACAATGACTCTTTCTTATTCCTTAGCCACTGACATAACTTGTCTTTACAAAACATCAATCATAGTAACTAGATGTAAAGGTCAACTTGAAATTCCAGGCCTGCTAAGGACTTCAAATTCATGGGCTATGTGATGTGGGTTGCATATCATTAATTTGTGGTAGTGCCTTTCTTATTGCTGCTTAATCCAATACGATGGTGGTCCCTTCTCGACTTCCCTCTATCGAGTCTCTTAATATTGACTCAACGATGGCGGCTCACAATATCTTTGTTGCTAATTTTGTGTGGCATCACATCCATGTACAGGTTAAATGTGTTGTTTCGGCCAAAAGATATATTGTTAGATCTACCTCGATAAGTCACTTGGACTCTTCTCTATTCCTTGCATAATGTCGTCGATTTTCTACCTTTGTTCATCGGAGAACCTTGCATCTTCAAGCAATTTCAAGCACACAACAATTTACATGCAAGTGACTTTGTGGATCAAGCAAGCAACAATCCTCATCTGAATTCCTCCTTGGCTCAGACAAGCAACAATATTAGTTTCAAGACTGAGAAAGTAACAATCAAAGATGAACAATTGAATCTCCTTGAACAATTAGAGAGATCTCTGTTGTAGGCGACAACTATTGTGATCTTCAATACTTTGTCCTCTGACCATCCTGCTTTGATACCATATTATGAGAAGTGAATAAACCCTAGGTAGTGTTAGGAAACCGAAGACATGATCTCCATAAACACGGGAAAATATTATTATTGAATGGTACAATATTACAATGAGGGTCCTCACTCTTATAAAGAGCTCGAGAGACCAAAACACTAACCCTAGGAGATGAAAAACCTAAAAGACAAAAACCCTAATCTTTTAACCTAAAGTAAATAAGGTGAATTTATTACATGGGTAAGCCTTATATCTCTACTAATTGGGTCTAGCCTGGGTGGTTGAAAAGGAGGAGTGTTATCCTCCCCACCCAAGTTCAATTCCTGCAAGTGACATGTTGAGTTCTTAATGAGTATATTGTTAAATTTTCTCATATCATCATATTGACAAAGCCTTAAGTTTTTGGGGAATCTTGTTTACCCCGAGTTCTATCATCAAAATGAATAGAAGTACCTAATAAATTTCCCCGAAATATTTATTTCATACAAAACTAAAAACATAAATTAAAATGCAAAATTAAATTTTAATATACCAAACTATATACTTCAACATTTTTACATATATAATTAATTTATTGTTTTTATTATTTTTATTAAAATAAAAAACTTATTATACAATGAAAACAGAGAGAGAAAATTATTATTTGTAACAAATTTCAATTGGATTTGTGTTGTAAAATTCTACATAACAAATAAACTTTTGAGTTAGCTCCAAATATATTTCGCTTACAACTTCAATCAATGGAATATTTATTAGGCAGAAATAAAGACAAACTAGAAGGGTTAACAAATAGTAAATAATTTATTTAGAAAATGCTCACTCTTTACCCCCATTTTAACCACTTTCAAACACCAGCTAGGAAATAATAATACTACTTTGAATGGTTGAAGTCACTTTATTGAACTAGGAAATAATAATTTTCATCATCAACAATACCAATATTTGTAAACAAATAAATGTATCAATTATAATATATAGTTTAGGATTACATAAATCTAAAGTATGATTAAATATATAAAATATAAACATAAATTGTTTACAAATGAATGTATCAATTATAATACATAAAGCAATTGGACAATGGGGCTCTGCGGTTCTATGGCACCGAGGGCTCGTGGCCCATAACTTACGGTCACGAGATACCCTCTTACTTGACAACAAATCTCTTTACCTGATGGTCACAAGAACCCTCTGACAAGACTGCAGGCGCGACCCCACCCTTCTAAGAAAAATCCTCCCACTTTTCTCGACGACTCTTCCTCTTCCACCCGTGCTTCCGCCTAAGGTTCCCTGAGATGCTTGTGAATAGTCTAGGAGTAAAGAAGCGATTGACCTGTCTTTAAGGAAGGGCGTCCCAATGGCCACATACGACGACGAAGTAGATTACTCACAAGATCTAGGAGAGTTTCTCCCCTGGATGGGGACAACTGAAAACCCACCAACTTCTGCCCAACTACAACTATCCACTTCGACACCACTGGGATCTCCATCGCTTTCTACGCCTCCTCCAGTCCCCCAAAGCAACTTCTTCTCGCAGCTCTCCTGGATAACAATATTTTACCCTGTACAAGTCTCGAGGTCCCCCTCCTGGATCGGATGATATCTATGGGATAACAACCTCTCGGCCTCGATGAACCCCTCTCATCGGGTTTCGAAAACATTTCTTACCACAACAACACACTTCTCCCTCAAGCTTTCACATCCCCCTTCTCTCCAACACACTGTGACTTCTTCTCCTCTCCTTCCCCTGCAGCTGTATCTTGGACCTTCCTGGATCCCATGGTGAAACCAACGTCCATTCAGAGGTTCGGAGAACTTGAGGCACATCCTGACACTATTGGAAGCACTCTTCGAAGATCAGAATGAAAGGGTCGTGCAAGCTCTGGAACATAGCCAGGATTTCTCCACATATTTCTACCTTCCTTTTGAGGGCCAAGACTACTCACTAGGTCATGCAACTCCAAAGTTGGAGCGAGGGTTTGTCTCAAAAAATCTTCAACTCTTCAACCTCAACGGCTGGGACCTTAGCCAAAGCGGGGCACCAGGCTCCCGTTCTCCCTTCAACTCGGACCCAGATGCCCAAGGAAATTCAGGGAAAAGAATGAGGAAGCAGAAAAAATGTCCAGGGTCATCCAAGGCAGATCCAAACTTCATCCTCGGTTAATACCTTTCCATGGAAGGGGTCTTGGTTATGGTAGAAAAAACTCTAGTGGGGAAAGCCTATGGTCGACAATTCAACGAAAAAACTATGCAAGCCCGGGCTGCTTCAAATTGGGGCACAAATTGCACAAACTCGCCCAATATCTTTCGACTCTCTAGAGGTTGGTTTATGATTATTTTCGCTGAACCCTCTCAGGCCATGGCTGCACTCCAAAACAGTTGGAAAATTTATTCTTCCATGATTCTTATGAAGCTTTGGAATCCCACTTTCGACGCTGCCAGTGAGCGTTTGGAATCCATCCCAATTTGGGTTCGCCTACTAGGTCTCCCTCCACACCTCTGGTCAGAAATTTGCTTTAAATAAATAGGGATTTTTTTAGGGGAATACATAAAAACATACATGGGATTTCTAGCCTCAGGAGAAATGGAAGTAGCACGATTTCTGGTCTCTCTTAACATCAGGGAAGGGTTAAGGGAATTCCTCAATATCACAGACCCATGACGCACAAGAGTTCAAATCCTAGACTATGAAGGCGTTCCCTTCCATTGCAGACGTTGCCATGAATACGACCATGTGGTTAAAGACTGTCCAAAATCTTTTCAGAGGCCCTCTAGACACTCTACACAAGAAGTCAGGTGAAAAGGTTGAGAGCACCAAGATGCAACCGATCCTCCTAATCAGTGTCAAATTCTGTAGGGACACTTTCCCCCACCCCAACAACTTTAAAGGACTCCATGAAAACTGATCAACTAGAGCCAAATGTGGATGCCTTGGCACTTGTTCCAACAACTAGCGATGAGGCATGCCCCCACCACAACACCTGATCAACAACTTCTTGGGTATGAAAATCTCTCTCCCCTGCCCTGTAAATGGTTTGCTAAATACATTCAATTTTATCTTAAAAGATTGCATCCCCCCCTCCCAATTTCCCCCCCTCACCTAAACTATTTCCCTAAAACCCCATTTCACCTCCGCCTCCCTCCCTTCTCCTCTACTAGACGAAGATTTCCCTATGGATGCTTCTCCTCCAACTTCCCCAAATTCTTGGTCCTCAAAGGAACCTTCCTCCGAGGGATCCGAGGACTCGATCATTTTCTTCCACCTCCACAACAGATCAGTCACTATCCCTACCTCGGACCCTAGAGGTCTTGGGCCTACTCCAGAACCCTTGAAATCGAAAAAAGGTTGTGGCAGGCCTTCACACCTCTCCATAGCACAATGTCATGCATTGATGAACACGACTTTAGGCCAAAAAAAATCTCTCGTCGGGGCTCTTAGAGAAACAAAATCCCCTGTCAGGGTTCCCCCATGAAGCTCCTCTCTTTCAATTGCTGGGGTTTAGCGATCCCTAAAAAAAATCTGCTCTAAAAGGTTGGTAACTTTGCACCAACCTGATGTTTTTCTCTTCCAAGAAACTATAGAAGATGAATGCACAACCAAAAAATCTCTCTCTACACTCTTCCCAGGCTGGGATTTCCTGGGGTTGGATGCCTGTGGTAGATCAGGAGGCCTAGTCATTGGTTGGCTCTCTAGAAAGATAAATCCCTTAAACTCTTGGGCTTCTGAATCTTGTCTGGGACTTGAGGTACAAGTCAAGGGTTTGGGGATGACTCTCAAGATTCTAAATGTATATGGGCCACACACATACATGATACTTTTCTGGAACTCCCTCTTCAACAAGGAACTCTTGAAGTTGAAAACTCTAATTATCGGGGGCGACCTCAACTTCTCCCTAGGTGAAGCGAAAAGTTGTGGCCCCTCGGATCACACAGATCCCCAAACAATATTTTTTAGCCACCTTTTGGCTTCAAATGGCTTCATTGACATCGCACCAGTCAAATTGTTCCCCATCTGGAGAAACTTAAGAGTTGGGGAAGCACAAGTGGCAAAAATATTAGATCGGTTTCTGATCATCGAATCACTGTCATTGCTTCCTTTCCAATTCCGTCAATGGATAGGAAGCGAGGGAGACTCAGATCACTCCCATGTTTGGTTAACCTTCGAAGAGGGACCAAAAAATCCAACCACCCCTTTCAAATTCAACTCCAACTGGCTCAAATAAGATAACTTCCAAAAACTGGTGAAATCAAATTGGACTCCCCTTTAGGATTCAAGGGGAACTTCGACAGCCATACAATTCATTGACAATTTAAAAAAAATCAAGAATTTGGTTATTCCCTGGGTAAAATCAAAACAAAAAGAAGATGAGCAAGAAATCAAAAGCATTGAGGACCAACTGGAGGCAATCTACCAAGATTCTGAGTCTGTGTTCTCATCGGAAGCTTCATGAGAAATTCTTAGAAACCTAGAGGCAAAGCAAAGAAAAATTTTGGCAGATCAAGAAGCAACCTGGAGACCTAAGAGTAGGGAAATCTGTCTAGAAAATGGGGATGAGAACACAAAATTATTTCATCCCTTTGCCAAAGGTCGGAAAGCAGCCAATACAATTTGGAGCTTAAAGGATCAGGAAGACAAACGAGTTACTTCCTTCGAAGGGCTAGCAACTATGGGAAAAAGACACTTCCAGACTTTATTCAAAGAAGATAGAAGGGACAACATAATCGACATCATCAAACTGGGTCTTTACTTCCTCAACTTCGTGGATGAGGAAGGAAACCAAGATCTTTATGCATAAGTCACTAAAGCCAAACTCAAAAGCACCCTACAAAGTTTTTGGAAATATAAAAGCCCTGGTCCAGACGACTGATCAATTGAATTCTATCTGGGCTTCTTCGATTTGATCGGAGGCGATATTCCCAAAGTCATAGAGGAGTCCATATTAAATGGAAGAATTCACAGCCCACTCAACACCACCTTCATAGCTCTAATCCCCAAGGTAAATGATCCTCTCTCCTTTGATGATTTCCGACCCATCTCACTCTGCAATTGCATATATAAAATCATTGCAAAGGTAATAGCCTGGAGGCTGAAGCCACTACTCTCTTCGTCCATATCGAAAGAATAGTTTGGGTTCCTCGAAGGTCGAAAAATCCATGAATAAATTGGGGTTGCTCAGGAAGGTCTTCATAGTTTGAAAACTACAAAAGCCAAGGGCACCATTTTAAAGATTGATCTCTCAAAGGCCTTTGACAGGGTAAGTTGCTCCTACATCAGGATCCTACTCACCCATATCAGATTCAAGGTCCCCTTCATCAATTGTATAATGGCCTGCATCTCCTCGATCTCCTTTGTGGTCCTCATAAATGGAGCAACCTCACCTTTCTTCACCTCCGAAAAAGGATTACGCCAAGGATTCCCCCTCTCCCCTCTACTCTTTCTACTGGTGGCCAAGGGACTAAGAAGGGCTATAAAAAATGCAGTTACTTCGAGGGATTTTCATGGAATATAGATAACCACAAGACTAAGAATCACACATTTACTTTTTATGGACGACATCCTCATCTTCTACAACGGTCGAAGGCAGGATGCAAAATTTCTTGCAAATATTCTCTCCCTCTTTTGCTCGACAACTGGCATGCAAATAAATATACAAAAATCTATGCTTTCCTTCTCTGAAATGGAAAGAGAGGATGAATAAATCTATCGAAGGCTCTTTCCCTATACTTTTCAAGATTTCTCAGAAGGCCTAAAATATCTTGGTTTTCACTTAAAACCAAATAACTACCTAAAAAATGACTAGAAATGGTTGATCTCCAAACTGGAGAAAAGACTGTCTAGATGGAGCTTCAGGTGGATCTCAAGGGAAAGAAGACTCACCCTAACCAAAGCAGTTCTAGAGGCCATCCTGGTCTACTGTATGTCGCTGGCCTGGATACCAAAAGGAACACTGGAAAATATTAGAAAAGTATGCTCTCACTTCATTTGGTCAGTTACCGAAGACAAGATCAAAAAATCGTGGGAAAAGTGGGATCGCCTAGCTCGACCAAAATCTCTGGGAGGATGGGGGCTTAAAAATAGATTTTTGTTCTCCAAGGCTTTGGCAGCAAAAACAGGGTGGCGCCTCATCTCAAACAACAACCTTTGGTCCCTAGTTATCACCCAAAAATACATAGCCCCGGATGGAAGACTGGATAAGATCCACAGACAAGTCACACAAACAAGGCTCCATCTTTTGGAAAACTCTTATTTACTGTTTTCTAGTAATTGGAGAAGGACTTTCCTGGAGAGTAGGTAGAGGAAATCACCTCTGCATTGGAGCAGACCGCTGGCCTGGAAGTGGTAACTCTCACATTATCTCTCTAGAACTAATCAAACATCTCCACATGCAAAATATTTTCCTACTCTCCCATTTGCCCGACCTACACACTACTACTCTTTGGCATCAGGGATGGAAAAGAGCGACTAATATGGGCTAACAAGGGCCCTTGCAATTCAATATAAAAATTATATTGCAACACTACAGATCAAACACATAAGACTCCTCGACAGGGGGAATGAGTTGGTTTGGAAAAAGGATCCTTCAGGAACTTACACCCCAAAACTGGGATACATCGCTCTAAGCCTGGACCTCTTTCAAGAACACCAAATTTGGTGGTGGAAAGGACTCTGGAAGCTAAAATGTCCATAAAAAGCCAAAATCTTTCTTTAGGAGGTCCTAAATGTAAAAGTACCTACTTGGGAAAATCTACAAAAGCGACAGTTCGAAGGACCTGGAAGATGTCGCCTTTGCTACTCTGAAAATGAAACAACCTCCCACTTGCTTATCTCTTGCCCTTACACCCAAAGAGTATGGACAAAAATTTCAACAAGCATTGGACAAATATGCACTTGGGGAGGGCCAGGTTTGGAACAAGCATGGGAAGCCTGGACTCACGACACAAGATACACATAACTAAAATCTCTCCACCCCATCATAAACTGGGGCATCTGGTTGGCCCGAAACACAACACTCTTCCTTGACAAAGCTTTTGTCCCAGAAAAAACTGCAGCACAAAGTCTCTCAATACTCTCACATTTTTTTCAATAAAAAAAGGTCCAAACATACAACCAATCCAGACAGAGACACTAGACAAATCCAAGCCTTAGGCTTACTTTGACGGGGCCTCACATAATCAAACTTGTGGGGGTGGATTTGTACTTCATCAATCAGAAAATATTTCCTTTCATATAAAGCTGGGGCGGGGACAGGATACAAACAACTATGCTGAGCTATTGACTTTAAAATTACTACTTCTCTTTTCAAAAGAAAAATAACTACTGCACCTCCAAATCTTTGGAGACTCAATGATCGTCATAAACTGGGCAAGAAAACTTCAGCAATGTCACAACATCTTCCTCCTCCCTATTTTGGAGGACATCCTTCGTATGATGGAAGAATTTGACACAATGACTATCTCCCATGTCTACAAGAACATGAACATGGTAGAAGACACACTCTCAAAAGTAGGGCTACCCCTTGCCATGGGCCAATGGCACATCTCAGAATACAAGGATGGAGAGACACAAGCATATTACCACCGCCCTTTTATAGACACAACAATTGAGCAGCAGGATCAACAACAACAATAGAATTTTTGGATGAAGAGTTTATTTGGACCCAGGGATTCAACAAGAGATAATCTTAACATATTCAACAACTTATCTTTGCAAAACACTTTCAATTTTGGTTCAAATCAGAATCTCTTTTTACAGACTTTTATACTCAAACACCTTGTTCTGGGTGATAAAATTTTTGTTTTTAAAATGCCTCTTTCCAAGGCCTCCCTTCTTGGTAGAGATTCATGGACTTTCTTCTATATTTTTTGGTACATATATTACACCCATGAGGTGTTGTTCTCCTTGAAGAACCTATAAAATTTATTTTTGTCTTTTCGGATGAATAAAATTACGCTTTTTTCCATGAAAAAAAATCAATTATAATATATAAATCTAAAATAAGTATGATTAAATATTTAAAATATAAACATAAATTATTTACAAATGAATGTACCAATTATAATACATAAATCTAAAATAAATATGATTAAATATTTAAAATATAAACATAAATTGTTTACAAATGAATGTATCGATTATAATATATAGTTTAGGATTATAATGTATAGTTTAAGAGTACATACATCTAAAATATGATTAAATATTTAAAATATAAATATAAATTGTTTAAGTTAAGTAAAAACAAGTTCTTAGTTATTACTTTTAATATGAGCAATAACTATTACATACTTAAATGAATTTAAAAGGTTTGGAAACTTGACTTTATTATTGTAACATAAAATAAGACATTCAAATCAATAATATTGACATTGTTAAATCTTACATTTATAAAAAATTAAAAAGATAAAACTAAAATGATAATCAAAATATTAACAAAATAAAATTGAGATAATATAAATATAGAATGACTCATTATTTCTTTATCTACTCTATATACTTTGTCAATCGTAAAAATCATCATCTTTCATGTAACGGGTTTGTATGGTCCTGGGATATGGGTGTCTGATCCTTATGGACTAACTGGAAAAATACAACCAGTAGATCCAGCATGGGGAGCTGAAGGTTTTGATCCTTTTGTTCCGGGAGGAATAACTTCTCATCATATTGCAGCAGGTATATTGGGTATATTAGCAGGTCTATTCCATCTCAGTGTTCGTCCTCCCCAACATCATTGGTACTCTAAACATTAATATCATTATCACCATCAATAATTTGTTTACGTGATTTAATATGTTAAATTTTTATTCAATCAAATAAATGTAAATAAACAATTAAATCGCTAAGCGAAAAGGATCCCTTATTCTACAAACAAAGGATCTTATATATCAATTTGGTGTCAAAGATGTAACCATAAAAAATTATTATTATTATTATTATTACTATAAGTATATTCTATATTAATTATAAATAAAATTTTAATCTACCTGAATTAAAAACTCAAATATTTTTATAAATAAAATATATTCATTCTTATAAATAATTTTTTATAAAATAAAAGGGGAGAAAATGAAAGTTCAATTACTCCATGGCATATATGACTTCTCTTATATATATTAGGCACTGTTATGGAATAGGAAATTGCTTAATTTATAACCTACCCTTCTCTCTTTCTTATATATATATATATATATAGGACTCGTATGGAATAGGATTTGTAAACTGTTGTGATGGATCCGAAAGAACATCACCACAAAATATCATTGATCGCAGAAATTTTAGAACAAAAAAACCTACCCATGTTCAAATTTTATATTTCTAATCATTGATACCC
>ML781686.1:66842-96446 GCA_009831015.1 Picea engelmannii | reverse complement strand
TATATATATATATATATATATATATATATATATATATATATATATATATATATATTCCAAGGAAAAGATGTATTTTTTATTCGAGATGAAAGAAAAATACAATCCTCAAGTGCTAGATGCACTGACCAAAACTAGGGGTTTTATAAAAACCTCCATTGATACCAACAATTTTATCTACAAATGAAAAAACACAAAGAACATATCTTTTATAACTTCTTTCAAATAGAAACCTTGGTCATATCAATAAAATCCACCTAAAGTGAAGCTTTAGTAAAGTTTTGGACTTAACAAAGCAAAAAACAAGTTTATTACAATCTTCTAGCTTAAACATTAAAGATTAGCTAACGTAGCTTGCCTTCTACTCATTAATAAATTGTTATTATATTCTTCTAGCACAAAGGTAAAGTCTTCTAGACTTAGGCTGAATTTGGAGATATCATTGGCTACAACATTCTGTTCTTTGTAAACATGCTCAAAATATACGTGAAGGAATAGTGAGGCCAATCTTTTCACATAATGATCCAATGATTGAACTGAAATATTAACCACCTAGGAAAGGCCTTTCATCCAGTTGATTGTCAACAAAGAGTCTCCCATGACTTGTAAGGAGGAAAGATGAATCTTCAAAGAAAAAGTCAAGAGAAATAAAAGAGCATTTAGCTGACCTAGGTTATTTTTACCTTTACTATAATTGGTTTTGAATTGAAACTGGTGGTTATCAATGAGGTATAAAGAGAACCTCAAACCCACCTTTGAGGCCAATCCACTGCAAGCTCCATCAAAAAAATCCTAATCTTTTGACTGATCAATCATAACTTCTTTTGGAACCCTCAGGACTTTCGATAGAGGTTCAAATGTGAAGAAGTGCAAGATAGACCCAATATGAACCGAAGTTTAGAAGGGTGGAAAAAACATATCCTCAAAAGTAATAGAATTCCTTGCGATCCAGATGGCCCAAGTTGAAAGGAAGAGACCTCCACGTTTTTAGACCTTTTTATGTATACCAATTTTGCAAAATGGGATCTATTGAGGGGCCTTTCCATAAATACTGTAAACCCAAGATTTTTTCCAAAATTAGTCTAGACCCACTTTAAGTAAGCACACTTGAGGAAAAGGTTCTCATTTGATTCATCACTAGATCGACAAAGAAGAAAGATGCTTGGACCTTCCTTCCCTTTTTTGATCAGTTGAGTCTAGGTTAACATTTTATCATTAAGAGAAAGCTACATAAGTAATTTTTCTTTAGTAGGGGATGTCGTCTTCCATAGTGTTTTCCATCACCACTTGGGGTCCCCCCTAATCTAATCGACCACCGCCCAGTATCCAAGCTTGGTTAAGTAGTCCCCCCCTCGCTTCATTGTAAACCCAAATTAAAGATTCTTTCTCATTGATCAACCAAGTATGAGACTCAAGAAGTTCTAGAAGAAAGGTATTCTAGGACTGGACATTGTCACCATCCAAACCAATATCCTATGTAGTTAGCCACCCTTGTTTATAAAGGGAGGTAGCCTCTAGCTTAACTATTTGGTTCAAAGAAACCTTCCCCAGATCTTGGAGGTAAAGGAAAATTACTTCCGGAAAGAAAATGTTCAAGTTACAACTCATAATTGCGTCCTTTTCAACTCTTACTTCTAAACCATCTCCAACCTTCCAAGCTAGGAAATAACCCAAAATAGGAAAATTCAAGGACATGGCCTTCGATTGGTTTGACACATTTTTTATGGTTTTGCACTCCTTCCTTATCCAATATATCATTAGTTCGAAGTAATATACTTATGAACTAGGATCTGTGTCCATAGGCTATCCTTTATGAGGAAGTTCCAAAGAGATTTCGATACTAGAGCTTTCCCATAAAGGTTTAGATCATTTAATCCCCAACCAACCATCACCTTTGGCCATGCCAACTTCTTCCAACTTACCTAATGTGTTCCCTTATATTCTAAACTTCACTACCATAATAAGTTAAGGAAATATTTCCTAAGCTTAAATAGGACCCCTTTTGGATTATATGTCAAAGTATGATAATAGACTGTGATTGCCTCTAAAATCGATTTCACAAGAAGACAAAGGCAATAGACTTGAGGTATCCATTAGGCTTTAAGATAAAGCCTAAGTATTTGAAACCATCATCTATATTGTGGTGTTAGAAAGGAAAAATGTCTTTTAAATCAAACATAAAATTATTACTTAGGTTAGGAGTCTATAGGGATGAATTCAAAATGTTCACCTCCATCCACGTTGCTTTATTAAAAATATACAAGATATTCCTGAGGGTAGAAGCACCCCTACTAATAGTTGAAAATAAACACAACACATCATCCACAAAGAGTAAGTGAGACAACCAAATTTCTTCCAACTTTAATACCCGTCAACATTCTTCTTCTTCTAGCATATTCGACTGCTTGGTTTAGACCCTCTACTACTAGGAGGAAGAGGTAGGGAGATAGAGTGCAGCGCTGTTGTAGTCCCCGAGAAGATTTAAAAAATGGATAAGCGAACTTGTTTATTAGCACTATAAAATTCATGGTCTAGACACACCCTATAACCCACCAAACCAAGGGTAAAGTGAAACCAAAATGTAGTAAAAACAAGTGCACGCAAATTAGGGACACTATCAAAATACTTGGAAAGGTAAATCTTGAGGACCGTCGTGCGAAGATGATCAACATTTATTGTATGGATCCCTTCTTGCGTAGACCTAATTTCCTCATGAATTTGTCTTCCCTCTAGGAATCCAATTTTTTTGTGTGACACATAATTTGAAATAACTGGATTCCATCTAACCACAATGATTTTGGAAATGATTTTATATAGACTATTGCACAAGGAGATATGATAGAAGTCATCAAAGGATTTGGGGCAATCCACCTTCACAATAAGAGAAAGGAAAGTCACATTTATATTTCTTGGAACCCTCCTTGTTTGTCTAACTTCCTCCACCACCCAAAGTAGATCTCTTCCCAAAAGGTAGAAGAAACCAAGAAAACATTCCACTGTCCAACCATTTGGACCTAGACTTTTGTCCTTTTTTAAGGAGGCAAGGAATGCAATAATATCCTCCATTATGACCGTCCTATAAATATGCTCACACAAATCCTCATTCACCATCCTAGGAAATAAGGAAACAACCTTCAATACTTCTTGAATTTTTGCACCAACAATATACTTAAACAAATATTTCTAAATGAACAACTTCCATGACTGCTAACCCCTGGAAATTCCTAACCCTAGAGCCATCTTGAGCTAGCATTTCCAAAATCATGTTTTGGATCTATCTATGGGAGGAAAAATTGTGAAAATATTTTTTATTTTCACCTAACGCTAACCAAGTTGCTCGACTTTTCAACATCCTGTCACGTTCCTTGTACAACAAGAGTTTGTGTTTCTTAGCTTTTAGATCTTTAACTTTCTATAATTCAACCTCAGTTAGGATACTGTTCCCCAATCCAATGAATAATGAAGCCAAACATTTTTCCACTTATTGTAGATGAGTATCTCGAATTCAAAACCTAGATGAGGCCCACTCCTCAACCTTTTCCTTTACTTGTTTCAAGGTTTTGACAAACTGATCATAGGAAGAAAATCATAGAGAGGGATCAAAGGAACACCAATTATCTCTTACCAATTCCTTGAAATCATACTCCAAAAGACAAACCAGATTGTATTTGAAAGGGGACCTTGGTTTTTATGAAGGGGTGCCAATTTCCAATAAAATAGGGAAGTGTCCCAAGAACATGTTGCTACACACCCATGATCAGACCCTTTGAACTTGCTGCAAAACTTACTCATGAATAAGGAATCTATCTAGTCTCTTCACTACCCCACTATCACATGCTCTATTTTTAGTCCAAGTAGTCTTCACCTACAAAGGCTCGACGTCGGCCAACTATGCAACTTCTAAACGGTTAAGGAAAAATTCAACCAGATTATGAAATCTTGCATGCTCCCCCTAGACCTCATATCTATGCAAACTAAAGTTTGGACCTCCTCCCAAAACAATATTTACAGATTACAGAACTAAAGTTGGAATAAATCATCCCAAAAGGATGCTTGTCATCATAGGGTCTATAAATATTAAAGAGAATGATCAAAGTACCCAAGCTTCAAATGAAGAATTCTATATAGAGGCCAAAACAAATAGTAAAAGAGTTGGTAAGGGAGACAGAGTGATTCCAACCGATAATGATCCCACCAGAAAGACCATCAATATCAGTATCCAAGAAGTCCCACCCTCCCAAAAACTTTGATATACCCAACAATATAGGGGCTCCCAACCCCATTGATTCTTGGAGTAGGAAAATATCATGCTTTTCAGAGTCAATTAACCACTTTAGGGCCAATTTTTTGGCAAGGACCCCTATCGCCCATGAAATTAGGGAGATGACCTTCATTGAGGAATCAAAGATGAGGTATGGAATTCTCTAAGGACCCCAATGATCATTTTTTTCCTCCTTTGGTTGTTATCCTTCACTGCATGTTCTTGGGAAAGTCTTAAAGTCAAATTTCGACCCACTGAAGGAACCCATGATTTCTTCAAAACACCAAGTCCCAATCCTCCCAAAGGGCATGAGTTCAAGACTAAAGGCCCTCCCCGAGGTCTCAAATTGTAGGGTCTATCCCCCCTATAATTATTCACCAAGGAGGCTAAGGAGCCCTCATATCGAATCAAGGAGGAAAGGTGGTGGTAAGGTTTGGTCAAATCTTCCAAAATTTTAAAGGCTTTAAGGTCATCTGGATTTGAGGGGGTAGGAAGTTCCTTAGAATGGGTCTTACCCCTATCCTTAGGAAGGCCATCAAAGATAGAAATCCCCCCACCCAAATAAAAAAGAGATTGTGAAGGAACAAAGGACTTACTTGACAAGTCGCTTGCATTGAGACCATCACTTGAGGGGATATACACTAGTTGTTTCAATGAAGGAGAGAAAGTTCCTTGCATATTGAAATCAGAAGTTGAAACCTCCTATGCTAGTGCCATTAGAGCCTCTTTAGTTAATTGTATTGAAATATCCCCAATATTTATTTTTTTAATCTCGATGCCATCTCCAAAATTCATCTTCAACAGTCCAATGCCAACTTTCGGAGGAGAGGGAACACAATCCGAATGGGATTGAGTGACTCCTTGAACTGGAGAAGCCTCCTTTAACACCTTCCTCCAAACTTTGTGCTCAAAAGGTTTGGATCGGTTTTCTAGGATATGCCCATAACCATGGAATCAGACACACTGAAATGTGATATGCACTTAATCAAGAGGCTGAGAGTAAATTTTATAGCCTAGAACCAAGTTGATAGACTTGAAAAGTCCCTTTGATAGATCCAAATCAACAAAAACTGTAGGGATAGAACATTTTGAGCTATAAACAGAAATATCATCTACCAATATCAAATATCATAATAGGTTTCCAATAGTCTATATGGCATGTTTCAACCAAAATTCCATAGGAAAACCTAAAAGATTTACCCATACCAAGGACCTCTCTAGAGATTCATAGGAGGCATCGAACAATGCGTGCCATGGTTTGAGGGATATGGGGGAATTATCCAAAAACCAAATGCCTTTGAGTATCTAAAGGGAATCCTCCTTAGAATTGAAAATGAAACCACACAAGCCCCTCGCCAGTCCATGAAACACTAGACAATAGCCGAGGATTGGAAGCCACACTTGAGAAACCCATGAGCTGAAGAGATCCATTGAAATGTGACGTACCAAAATTTTTCCCACCAAGTAGGTATCTGACATGTGTAATGTATGTTTAAATGACATGCCTTTACCTACTACCAGAGAGATCCCCCCTCTCTTTTCTTTACCACTTTTCATCTCTTCTTGATCTTTGGGGAGCCGTTTACCAACCTCTCACCACCTCATAACAAAGAAAGGTTAATTTTCACCCCAATGAAACCCTCATCTTTTCTAGAAGACTGCAAACTAGTCAGGACAAAATCTTGGATCAAGGAATCTAGAGAGCATTTCACAAACTGGGCATCATAAAACACTGGGAACAAAGCTCTACCAACCTTTAATTCTTCCTTAGCTAAACCATGATTGAATTCCTTCATGTAAATTGAAAGAGACTTTATTGTACCATCCTTGGTATAGGATTTTTTCCGAGGAGTACGATCCGATCTACCATTCTTGGATCTCAGTCCATCAAAAAGAGCGAGGCTGACACTCTTGATAACAACCAAATATTTTGATTGTACTATCCCAGTGTCTATTATAGAGAATTATACTTTATTTATTTTTCAATATCTTGAACAAAATATCTTTTTCATAGGCATGTCAAGGGTAGACTAAGTGGTTGTGATCAACGTGTTAATGTCTCCCACCTTGGTTCGAATCATGTCTAACATCAATTCATGAATTCAAGATTTGCGTGAAATGTTTGGGTTTATAGTGCCAACCCAATGTTGACCTTATTTTTCATCTAAGTCATTTACCTTTTTATCTTTTGTATTTCATACTTAGAAAATTTTGCTCTATGGAGGACAATCCCACCAATACTTAACCACTTTTCATATGCTCCGTGGAATGGCGAGATCACCAGTGTGCAATTTATTTTCAATTTATAGTTGTAAATCCATTCGCCCACAATTTCATACTTAGTCATATTTTAAGAACCGTGGAAGCAGAGTTTAAACATATCTTCAAATGTTCCTATCTTTTTCTCTGCCCATCTGTTATTTCATACTAGCTTTATTTTGCGACCGTGGAAGCAGGACTCCTTTTATCATGTCGAAAAGTCTTTTGTTCTCCATCTGCCCGATATTCAATACTTAGTTTCATTTCAAAAAATTATACAACGACGGAAGCATGACTCCTTCTATCTAACTCTTGATATATATCTTTCTCTGCTCCGTTGAAGCTCTTTCCCATGTCACAATAACCAAGAAAGTATTTAGTGCATGGCTTATGTGAATTCAATATTTGGTTTAATATTGAAGGACCATTATTAAATGGTGTTTTCCTCGAGACCATCCTCTTAATTGCAAAATTAAATTCACCTAACTCTTCTCCTGAAACAAAAGCTTAAGTGTTAATACTAAAAAGGAAGGATTATTTTGTAATTGCAAAAGTACTGCGCATGCCTTGATGATAAAATTTTAAGAAAGATGGCGAGAAGAAGGGAATTATTTTTTGCGACACAATGAATACCTTTGTGCGAGAAGACCCACAAAACCATTAGTCAAAAATTTACAAGTCTTATGCTTGATTACCACCTGCATAAAGGAGTATTAATAATATTTGGACATCTAGGATAGTTCAAGTAGGGTGCATTCCATAATATTTTGACACCAAAGATTTGGTGATATGGTGCACTGAGAATTTTGAAAAGTATCAAAGAATTATCAAAATGAATGGACGCTCACCAATCTCTCTCGCACCACCAAATTTTAGTCAGATGCTTAAATTTCCAAAGCCGACAACAATAGTCAAGGTTGAAGAAGCTAACAATTTCATTAAAGCTAAAAATGGTGGTAGGGACATGTTACCACAATGTATTGAAGACTAGAAGACAATGTTAGAAGATTTATCAACAATATAGGTCAGTCAACTAAAGAGACCCTATAAATAAATGACTTGGTTTCTGGCTAGAATACTTGGATTGGAGTCTACTGCTACTATTCCCCACAGGGTGCATTCCATAGGATTTTGACACCAAAGATTCGATGATATGGTGCACTAATAATTTTGAAAAGGATCAAATAATTATTAAAATGAATGGATTCTCACCAATCTCTCTCGCACCACCAACTTTCAGTCATATGCTTAAATTTCCAAAGCCGACAATAATAGTCAAGGTTGAAGAAGCTAAAAATTTCATTAAAGATAAAATGGTGGTAGGGATGTGTTACCACAATGTCTTGAAGACCAGACGACAATGCTAGAAGATTTATCAACAATACAGGTCAATCAACTAAATAAACCCTATAAAGAAATGACTTGGTTTATGGCTAGAATACTTGGATTGGAGTCTACTGCTATTATTCCTCGGTTGGCCCTTTATATTATATATTATTCTGTTCAAGGAAAAATAATTTTTGACTGGTCGAGAATTGTATCTACAGAAATATCGTTTCAACTATCAAATTTTTAAAAAGACAAGAAATTCTACATGTCTGGATATTTGGTCTTTGCAATTGTCGATTGTCATGAATTTCAAGGGTTGCATTTATCGAAACAAGTTGATCTCAAAATAGATCTGGTTTACACTTGGTATCCTGCTCTCTAGAAATAGAAAGTAATGTATCATTTCTATGAAGTCTATAGTTCCTTTTTATCTTCTTTTAAAAGGCTCATGTTTGAAAAGAATACTACAAGGTTGTCATTGGAAGCAACTTAATTCTTAGACCAAAGGGAAACATTTGAATCTAATGAAAAATATAGTATAATCAGAGTTTATTGTTCTCGAGAAACCCCAATTTATCTCATGTTCTATGTTTAAGACATAATGTTCATAATATAAGTCTGTATCCAGTACAAATTCTGGGCAAATTTCTTTTGTCAAAGAAAGAAAAATCAATTCATCCAATTTCCATGGAAAGTTGGTGAAATCACGGTAAAAAATGCTTCACAAATTGATGAATTCACGACTCAATTTGATCAATACAATTTAGAATTGGTATATTTGGTGAAGGGATTTGACCCCTTACGGTATTTCATGAACCACATGACTTATGTTGGCTTTAGAGTTTCATATATAAATACCTATATTTTCGGAGAAAAGGAAAAGGATGAAAACAATTATGAAGAAATACCAATTGGAGATCTTGAAACCATAACAAGCACAAAGGAAGGACACATGCAACACGAGAGAGTTGTAAATGAGAAAAGTACCAAGTCTCAGACTTCATCTTAGAAAAGTGGCACACCAAAATGACATTCCAAAATGTTATTCAAGAAAAACAAAAATCTTCAATTGATAACTCAGGAGATGGTGATGATCCTAATCATCATGAAGAGAATATTGAAAAATGTCGTAAATTACCAGTGTATAAAATAAAAAGGTAGAACGGTCAACATGAATCAGAAGGGTGTGTACATGAAGATGATGTTCTTCTCCAAGACATGGAACTTGATGCCAACATTGAAGACATTGAATTTCCAGATGACGAACAAAGAACTTAGCCAGAGAAAGAAGTAGTAGTCCAAGAAACTGCTTTGTATGAAGAAGAGTCTTTGACCCTTCATAGCGCCTCATTCGATAAAGATTTGAAAAAGTTGGTTTTTGAACATGTTAATTCAAAGGGAAAAATAATTAAAGATTCAGAGATGAACTTGAATAAAGTCCCAGCATCAAAGATTTTCAAAATTCACAAAATCATTGGTGATGCTCTAGATGTATCAATTGATGATATGGAAACATAGAATGCACGATTGAAAGAAAGAGTTAAAGAATTGGAATATACATTGGTGCCACCACCTATCCTTGCAAGATCGCTGACAACTATTCAACCCGAAACATTAGATACAAAATTGAAAGGAACAACAACTTTATTGGTCGCGGTTAGAATTTTTTTTGAAGACAATATAAAAAAGAGAATGTCTCTTATCTTGGAAGCATGGGATATTGGAAGCAATATCGTTTCTTTTGTTTCTAAGCTAAATTGTTTCAAAGAATTTCTTCAAAGTGACTTAAAAAATGAAGAAGGATTTTATAAAGATGTTGTCACCACTTTTATTTTGAAAGTTTCAAATATGACTGATTTAAAAAGAAAAGAAGAATATTTTCCTTCTCCTACTCGAGTAAAACAATTAAAGGCGTGTTGGATTAAAAAGATAAAAATTCTATGAGAAATCATGGATGATTGTGATGTTGTGGTAACCAAAAATGAAGTGTAGTATCGTAGATTAACTGAAATAGACCTAGAAGGAAGAACATGTGAGGTACACTATCCAAAGTTGATAATAAATTCTATTTTTATGACAAGGTTATAATTTGAAGAGCAAATGGAAATTTTAAAGGGGGTTTTAGTTGAAAAGTTTGATAGTATAATAGAGTACAATGAAAATGAAATTGAAAGTTGGTTAGTGAGTTACTCAAATAAAAATGAAGATATTGAAGCTTCGCTTCATCAACTTTCATACGATTTAAGGGAGTTAGAAAGCATGTTATTTGATATAAAAATTAGACATGAGATAAATATTGCACCAATGAAATACTACATAGAAGATTGGTTAAAACGAGCCTCATTGAAGGTAACTAAAGAATATTAGTTGGAAGCAGTTGAAACCGACCATGCAACCACAACAAGAGATAATATAAAAGGTGCATCAACAAGAAAATGAAACAGAGAGAATCCATCACAGTAAGTCGAAATTTATCACACTCCATTTTCATTCTTTCTCCTTTCAGAATTCATCCAATTGTATTTGTCTATACCAAGAAGAATATGACCGAATCCTAATCGTTCCTTTATCTTCTTTTCAGGTCTTGCTTCACTCATGCCCAACTCTGTTCCTTTCAACAAATTTCTTTTCTATCATTCTCTTTAATTTATAGTCCATGAGAGCCCCAATCCCAGTCCTTTTGGACAAACACTCTTGTTTCTAAAAGACTATTAAAGACTATTTTTTTCTGTTTTAACAAGATCCCGGAGAATTATATTGAGGTTAATTTTAATTGTATCTTTAAACTCTAAGTATTTGAGTAAATATATTTGAAATTGACCAATAAAATCCCATTTTTTATTTTAATGATAAAGACTCTTTTAAAGTTCTCTTACATGTGGGACATTTAATTTATTTCCTTGAATGTGATCAAAGATATTAAAATGATGTGATGGATGTGAGATATATTTATATTTTCTGTAAAATATCATTTTGTATTATATTTCTACAGATGTGTGTTTATGTGAGCAAGGAGTCATGGTTCACCTCTCAAGAATTCCATATATTGTATTATTAAATTTTTATTTAATTGAACTATAAAGATTACAAGTTTGCTATTAGCATTCTCAACAATTAAGAAATATCAAGATATATCTTTCACGAATATATAGAGGAGTACCACCTCTATAAAAACGCAGGGGGATTCATATCCCCATGAGGTTGTTGTTTCGATCCCAATAGATTCAAACATCAACACCCAACAAATTTGAACCCATGTATCATGGGTGTGATTATGCTCAGTTACTGAGTCCCTGTTATGAAGGAAATAATATGAACAAATCAATATATTTGAATCACCTCATGAGTTGAAATTAAATATTGAGAATAGGGAATGCGAGTGGGAAAGCACTGTGGTAAAACTTTAGGGTTAGATGAGGTGCATGGGTAGTCCCGGGCCCAATGATATATGCAAAGGAGTCAAAACATTGCACCATAATGTAATAAGCGTCATGAGATTAAAGGTGAGTGACAGTTACAACAAATACATGTCAAATCTAAGGAATATGAGTATCCTGTAGTAAATATATTCATGTTATTTATGCAAGTAGAGCCACAAACATATATTCTAATAGTAAACAATCAAACTTCGTAGTAAAAATGGACAATGTTCCTTCTCCATGTGGTGAATTTCATAACTTGTTACGATATTTTGACACTATTTCATTATTGCATGCATTTTGGCTTACGCGCAACCTCTGTTGCCCATGTACAAGCGTTGCAGGATAGACAATGTTGTAAGATTGTGTGTTTGTTGGATAGAATGTTTCATGTACTTAAGCTACCACTATCTTCTAAAAGATATAGAGTATCATTATGAATATCAATGTCTTCTAAATAGCCAAAAGTGATGGTATCCTCCTCAATTTGAAATATCTAGAAAAAATACCCATGAAGTTAATTTATTTATTTATTACCATGGTGTCCTCCTCGAGTTGAAATATTTGGAACAACTAGCTATAAAATTAATTTATTTACTCCTAGGTGTTTACCATACTTTAGGCAGTGCCAATGATTCTAAAGTGTTTTCATGGGACATATGAGAAAGTTAGGTTCATACCTTCATTATTAGAATTTTTTTTAGTAGGAAGTCGGACACAAAGACACAATTATGATATGTGCGGAAATAAGATAGAATAGCTCGATCCACAAATACTTCATTTGGTACAACGAGTTAACCTATGACATATAGTTGGAAATATTACAATGCAAAACGAACTTCAAAGCCAAAAAAAGATAAAAGTAATCTAGAAATATTTCATCCACTGCAAGAATGAGTTAACATGCTACATATAGTTGGAAATATCACAATACAAAGAAAAATTTAATGTAGAAAAAGAGAGAAACATCATTGAAAGAATATGAATGGGTTGGACTTTTTGGATGGGAATTGGAGTTGGACATGTATGAACCCGAGGTTTCAACAAGTGGTTGGTTATATAATTTGGCAGAATAATCAATGCTAAGAGGAGAAAGCCAAATTTTAGACAGATGTACAACAATCAATAATGAAGCGAACTTAGTGAAGCATCAACGCTAAATTCATTTACACCCAAAACTCATGTAAATTGGCAAGGCATGGTGTTGATATTTCATGCAAACAATAAGATAATGGTTTTAGTTAACAAAGCTTTTTGATGATCTCTCACCAATGCAAATCTTCCTTAAATCCAATTAATTGCATACCAAACCACACCAATAACCCATAACTATTACCAAGAGGAAGAAAAATCAACCACATATGTAATTACAAGTTCAAACTCCAAAGCTTCATAGACGAGAGATTGCAGATTGAAGTTTAAAACAACGGACAAAGAACATGACTAAAAAGTACGTAGACTTTAAGTTTTGGCACACAAGCAAACTTAGATATTACACTCAACACCAATCACACTTGTTAGGTTTTCTGAGAAGAGGTGTAAATGTCGTTGTAAGTAGCCTTGAAGACATGACCACATGATATCATTTAGATGATTTTCACCCCAATCGAGGAGATGATACAATCTAGCTAATTAATATAAAAAACAACGATTCCAATCCTATTCTTCTATGGCTATAGGAGGACCTTGTTTTAGCTAATAGATACAAGATAAACTTAGAAGACTTTACCAAGAATTTATATGGTACCAAGCTAATCAAGCTTTGTAGTTCTCAAGATCTAATCATTTGCAATGGTCTAATGAAGTGGCCAAAATCTAGCCAATTGACTTGTATCCAGGGGTTGGGTAGTAGTGTTGTGGATTATTTGATTTCAGATATCCCTGTTTACAACCAAATAATAAATTTTGACCTTTTAAACAACCACAAGCCTAACTATGATCATAGACCTTTAACCCTAACTCTAAAATTTATCTTGCACAAAATCCGCCTTGAAAATAAATCTGATAACCAAAGACACTTGTTTTTTTGACAAAGATAAAGTTGATCTCTTCTTAAAGGACTTAAACACTAAATTAAATATTATATCATATAAGAAAAATATTGAAGACAACTATCATAACTTTACAACAACCCTCTCTACCTCCATAAAAAATTCTCTATCGAAATGTTGTGTAAAAAGAAGAATAGAATTGTCAACCCTTGGTATGATAATGAGTGTAAGCTTGCTTGAAAATCCATTAGGGATGCCTCTAGTAAGTCCTTGAAATTTGATAAGATTAATATATACAAATTCCTAATTAAAAGGTAAAAAATGTACCACATAAATAAAAATAAAGAGAGTTTTTTGCATCTATCTAAGATAGATCCAAAGAAATTTTGGAGGAAAATTTTAAATTGTAAAATTAAAGAAAATGATATGATTCCCCTAACAGACTGGAATTCCTACCTTAAAAATATTTACGAATCCTGTAATGTTCTAGACAACATTCCAAAAGTTTCTATAGAAGATGAATTTTTTTCTATAGAAGAAATAAAGTTTGGGGTTAACCGACTTGCAAACGGGAAAAATAAGGGCATCGAAGGATACCAAGATGAAATATTGAAAATTGGAGGGCCTATTTTGATCCCTCTCTTACACAAGCTCTTCAATTTAGCAGTCAAGCAAGGCTTCTCTAAACCCTATACTCAAAGCCTCATTGTACCTATTTTTAAAAGTGAGGATAAAAACAATCTATCTAATTATAGGACCATTATGATTAGCCCCATTTTAGCCAAGTTGTATGGAAGTATTTTGGAAAAGAATATAAGCATATGGCTAGAGAGCCATGGAAAAAGAGCTAAATGCCAGGTCAGTCTTAGAGGTTATCATTCAATCATGGACCACCTTGTCATGCTTAAGATCATTGCAAATGAGTGTCTCAATAATAAAACCAATCTCCTTTGTTGTTTTGTTGACTTTAGGAAACATTTTGACACTGTGCCTAGGACCAATCTTTGGAATAGGTTAGAAGAGCTAAAAGTTCCTTCTAGGCTAAGAGCTATTGCAGTAAGGTTGTATGTGAACGTTATTTCCAAGTTTAGGAGCACTGAGGGTTGGTCAAAAGAAATTGAATGCAACATAGGAGTCAATCAAGGTTGTCCCCTATCCCCTATCCTTTTTGGCATTTACATTGACAAGTTGGATGCTTCTCTAGAAGTTGTAGGTTGTGTTGGAAAAACTCTTCTCAATATAGTCATCATCCTTCTTCTCTATGCCGATAATATTTTTCTTATGGAAATGAATCCCTATTACCTTAGTAAGAAGCTTAGCATCCTCAATAACTTATGCTATAGTACAAGAATAATTGTGAGCACTGAAAAACCAAGGTTATGATAATTAAATCCAATAACATCACCTATGATACTTTCGTATATGGCAACAATACCTTGGAGGATGTGCCTTCGTACAAGTATATTGGAATTGATATTCATCACAAGCGTAATTGGAACTATAACATTGAGAAGATGAAAAATGGAAGGTGGAAAGCTTATTATGGGATTGAAAATAATTGTAAATTAGCAGACCTTTGGTTATGGGATAAGAAAAAAGTCCTCTTTGAGACTCTTGTCACTCCTGTTATCTTATATGGATGTGAAGTTTGGGGATGTATTATCTCTCGAGAATCCTAGAGAAAATAAAATAGATCCAAAAGAATTTTATAACTTATAATCTCAAAATTAAAGGTAATACACCCTATCCTATCCTCCTCATACATGTGATCCTTCCCTCCATTGAGAGCACATCTATGATTAGGTACTTAATGTACAAGAACAAGATAAACAACATGGATAACAAGAGGCTCCCTAAAATTTCTTTTGACTCTAGCCAAAATCAACAATGGCTTAAGCGGGGATGGCATAATGATGCCAAGTCTTGGCTAAATCATTGGGGAATAAAATAAGAAGTTATTTTGTAGAATATCGATGATATTAAAAATATTGATTAGGCTAAATTTAAGGAAAATCTATAGTGTGATAAAGAATTATAGGATAAAATAAAATTAAGATATTATAAGGAGGTGGTTAACCCTAATATTGAAGATCAAAAGTGTCTCTCTGATTGACTAGCATTAAAAATAAAATCAATATTGGTAAAATTAGAACTAATTCTCATGAGCTACATAGTGAGACTGGACGTTGGACAATCCCCAAAACACCATGGCATGAAATAATATCTCACCTTTGTGACACCAAGAAGGTTGAATATGAAAAACACTTTCTCCTGCAATGCCCTGCGTATAACCAAATTAGATCTCATTTTCAAAATATTTATCATAATACCAACCTTCCTAACCTTCTAAGTCATCAAAACTATAGTGATCTTGGAACACTTCTCCTAATGTTTTTTGAGCATCAAAATAACATTATAAAGAAATCTAAGTAATATCTTACCTTTCTTAAGGTTCGATAGACCAATTTTGGTCTTAGTGGACGTTAACCTTCATCATCATCATATTTTTATATTTTGAGTTTTTTAAATGTGTAAATTTTGTATTTTTTATTAATTTTTTAATAACACAATATTTGGTAAAATTAAATAAAAATGGTCCCATCAATACCTTCAACTAATAAAAAATAAACATTTTAAATTATATACACACACACACACACATATGTATATATGTATGTACACACACACACACACACACACACACACACACATATTCAAGAGAGACGAATATACATGTTTCTTGTCTAAAAAAAAGGACGAGACATCTTGTGCTTACAGCATCACCACTTCACCTTTTACAACCTTTCAGAATTCTATAGTCTATAAAAAAATTTAACTTTCTTACTAGTTAGAACTTAAGATTTTAGTGAAACAGAACAAAATAGACACATCCATACTATTTACCTGATAAGAAATATTTCACACCCTTCATAGATACAACAAACACGTGAATTTAAATTGGAATTCCATGGCTTCAATCTCCTCATTGCCTATGAAATCAAAGAAACCCAGAGCTCCCACGAGAAGAGATAGAGCCTCCTTGGACAAAGCATCATCTTTGACATTGAGTTCTTTAAATATGGTAGAACGAGAGCCATTCAAAGGATTGTAATGCACTTTTGATATCAAAAAGCAATGGTTGTAGCCTAATATTGAAAACTGAGGCCTTCTGCCTAGCCCAGTCAATACCAAGCTTGGAGTCACCCAAAATCTACAGTTTTTTCATCCCTTTTTAGTAGTTGCCTCCAATAAGGTTCTCAAAGTAATTAATTTTTCTTTGTTTTTAGTGGCCCTCCTCATAGCATATCGAACTTGAAGAAAATGATAGTGACGATTAACATTATGTAAATCATTTGTGAATTTCAATTCCATTTAATTTTATTTTTCAATTTCATGAATGTTAATTCTATTTAATTTATTTTTTTTCATTTTATAAATGTTAAAATAATCAAATTTATAGAAAATTTGTTATTAATGAATAATATAAATATTTAATATTTAATATATTCTTTATCAAATATTTTTCATTAAATATAAATAAATAATAAATTATATATTTAGAAGTCATAATATAAATCAAACCAATTACTTAATAAGCATGTGTTCCAAACAAGATAAATTGCTTAATAAACATTTGCATCAATTTCATCATTTAAATATAATTATGTTCATTTGAGTTAATTTGAATCTAATGAAAAAAATCAAATCTCAATGCTAAATATACATTATAGAGTGACAATTAATATTAAATCATTTGTGAGCTTCGATCCTATTTAATTTCTTTTTTCCATTTTATGAATGTTTAAAGTATTCAAATATATGAAAAAATAGTTATTAATACGTGATTTAAATATTAAATAATTGAGTGTGTAGGTTTTCATAGTTAATCAACATGTTGCTGAATCTTTTTGGAATTAAACCATGTGTTAGTTTATGAAATGTTTGTGACATTTCGAGTAGGCATTTCACCCATCATCATGTACAATTAAAGCTGTAACAATAATGAACCGAGAGATGCTTTATTTTTATTTTTTAACCATAGCAAAAAAATCTTTTATATATATTAAAGGGGGTTGTGCCATGGCTACAATAGTTACAATAATTACATACAAAAATATTAAAAAATGCTTCCTGCAAATTTCTGTAATTTATAAATAACATACTGTCTTTATACAATGTTTCCAAACTAGACTTCCAAGTGATTCGACACGTTTCCTGCTTGACAAACTGATTCAAAATACAGATAGACTTAAAAAAACATACAAAAGGTTACATATAGGTGCTTCCTTGTGCTTCTTCTCCTTTACCATGGTAAGGAGAACCTTATTCTTCAATGTCCATTGGGTCCCTTCCTTAGCTAAATGTCTTGTCCTCCATTGCTCCTTGCAATCCATATGTCATATTGTTTGATGCCAATGAGAGCGATGCCAATGTTTGTGATATTGTTTGATGCCAATGAGAGATTCTCCAATTTTGAAGAGATACCAGTTAGGGCCATGCAATGTTCCTGGGTGATCTCCTCATGGTGTCTCAAAATCTTCCTCAACTCCTTATGCTCTTGACTCTCCATAATTATAGTATGCAGGGAGAATCCCTGATACCAATTACCAGTCCTAGTTAAATCCCTGAGAGACCCTTGATTAAATACTGTGAAATACAACAAGAGGAACAACGACTTCCCACTCCCTTGATTACCACTTTCAAAAAATAAAAACAAAGAAGGAATACCTGTGAATGGAAACAATGTCCAACCCAGAAGACACTTGAAAGAAATTGCTGACATTGAACAAATGTTTGTAGAGAACTCCCATATGCTTCCAAACTTTTCTATGTACTCTATCCCCCAAGTGAACCAAAGAAACACACCTCCTTGCCACTAAAGCCCAATAAGATCTTGACCTATGAAACTCTTGATGCATGACCTGAAACTTCTCTTTGAGTAACTTACCATGGCAGATCTATAACCCATCATCCAATATATCCAAAAACCATAGTTGTGAATGTAATAGGATTCCCCATACATGAAATAAAGGCTCTCGAGTGTGAGTTAGACGGGCCACCTACCCATCGTCCTATCAACAACAACACCTTGCAACTTGGCACAGGAGCCCGGATCCAAATATTTCATTTTAATGTCAAGGGGAGATTGGGACCCCTCTGTGCTTCCTAGGAGGATTATAAACCCATTCCCCATTTCCATTAGATTAGGGATATGAAGGAAACTTTACACACCGTTTTTCCAAAGGGAGCCTTGAGGAATGTCTTGCATAAGCTTTTCCCAGAGATTTGCCTCAACGTTGATCTCCCTTTTGATATGCAAAAATCCCATTAGTCCAAATTTCTTTGCTCTTTCGTCAATGCTTCTGAGTATTTCACTTAGTTTATTCGTAGAGGGACTCCTTTGCTCATTGATTTCTCTAATGACTAAAAGAGAATCCCCAAGCATTGTCAATTCCTTAATTCCCACCTCCTTAGAAATGTTGAGCCCACACTAGAGAGAGTAAACTTACACAAGTTTATTAGATACATTCCCAAGTCTGCAGGAATAATTTACAATCGAAATTCCTTCGGAATCATGAACTGTACCCACCCCCCCCACCCCCCTTCTCATGCGTCCCACCCCTAGGTTGTTTTTTGAGGCTCTGTTGAAGAAGAGAAGATGCATATCCTGTCGAACCTTCCAATCTAGAATTTCAAGTGGCTGCAAATGAATCATCCATTCTTTTGGAGTAAGACTTATTTGGTTCTTCTTATTCCAATTATCCTGGGCATGTTTGAACATATCTATCTAGTCATCTTCTTCCTTGTCTAGACCAATGCCCACCCCCTTTATTTCAGTTTGCATGTATTCTACCAACTGAGAAACAAAATTCATGGTTGTTTGAGTGGGATTAATTCATTCTTCGTTAAAAATATTCTTATTTCGTGTCAACCAAATTTAGCTGACTTTCACTAAGTGATGAGAATCCCCCCATTTTCATTTATATTTCTCAATTTTATTTCCAGGGGCGCATCTAGTTAGGGCTTGAAATAAAATTCTAATTTGGCGATCCAGATGCACAAGGGTTTCTCCAAGACTCCATCCCACCCATTTTTTAGTTTTCTCTTCCCATGCTAATATATCATACAATGTATTGAAGTTTTTCCTTCCCATCCATTGTTTTAAAGGAGCTACATCCTCTCTAGGAGAGAGTGCTAGTTTACCAAATATGTTGTCCTCCGAGAGCTTGATTCTCTTCTTGCTCCCCAAAATCCATGTAATCTTTCCCAAAATCATTGGAATGGATTTCTTTAAGAACTTTTGGATTGGTGAACTTATTACCTCTTTCATAGGATATTCCACACATCTTAGTCTGGGGCCTCGGAAGTATTTTTTCCAAAGATCCTGTTTCCATCACTCACTGATATGAAACTATCCTCCACAACAACTTGGCTCTCATTGCAGTGTTTATCAATGCCAAGTATTTTATTCCAAGTCCTTCATAGTATTTGGGATTTTTGACTATGTTCTACTTAACTTGATGGAATCTCTTTTCATTGGACTTCCCCCATTGCTAGAGGAATTTCTTAATTTGTAGAGAAATATGATTCATAATGCACTAGGGTGCTAGTAAGGCCAAGCACTGGTATAGAGGTAGAGAAGACATGGAAACTTTGATTAATATTACTTTACCCATTGGATTGAGCAAGTGGGAAGCCCATTGGGAAAAATTCATAGTGATTTTATCCATAATATAATTCGATACCTGAGAGGACAATTTTTTTTGGGAAATGGGCATGCTTAGATATCTAAAGGTTGTCCATTTTCCATCCAAGGGAAACTGAAGGATTCTGGCTAGTGTTTGCATCTCCCTTAATCTATTGGTCCAGCCAAATATTTGGCAGTTCCTTTTATTCAGGCTCCCTTTGAGGCGTCCAGATAAGCATCCAATATATTGTTGAACCTTGAAGCGATTATAGGAGAGGCACCTCCATTAAAAGCATATCTTCCGTGAAATGGGAGTGATTGATCTTGCAGACCACTTTGATTATCTTCACTCTGGGGAGATTCTCCATTACCCTTTCAAATTCTAGCTTACAACTGAGAGAATCAACCATCATGATGAACAAAAATGGCGAGAATGGGTATCCTTGCCACATACCCCTACTGCTCTAGAAGAAAGAAGAGGGCCAACCATTTAAGAGAGGGGATATCCAAGGCGCTCTAATGCAAGAGGTGATCCACTGAATACAATCTAAGATGAACCCATATTTCTCCATGACTTAGAATAAAAAGGATTGCCTCACGTGATTGAAAGGATTGGCCATGTCCATTTTGATAACCATTCCTTTTTCCCCAACTGTCTGACTCGTGTGAATGGTTTCTTGCACTAAAACAATGTTGTCAAATATTTGCTTGTTCTACAAAAAAACCACTCTGGTTAGTGGAAATGATTCGTGGCATAAGATTTTTAAGTCTTAGAGCTATGATCTTAGTCATTATATTATAAGAAACATTAAAAAGTGAAATTGATCTAAATCTAGCAATATTAGAGGGGTTAGCTTCCTTCAGAACAAGAGCAAGAAAGAAGGAATCCGTGTTTCCCCCTGGTTGGAAGGATTTCTGAGCATATTTCAACATTTTCCAGAGATATGATTTGATTAGATCCCATAAGTTTCGATAAAAAGAAATATAGAACCCATCTGGGTCAAGTGCTTTGTCAAGGTCTAAGCACCATATTGCCCTCCTGACCTTGTCCTCCTCTATAGGCTGAGTTAGTGCTCTATCATCCTTTGCCAATATCAAACAAGGGATATGCTCTAGCATCACCTCCACATTCCTGGTTTCCGGTTTTTCCTGCATTGCATAGAGGGTTTGAAAGTGTGACTTGGATGCCTCTTTAATGCCCTCAAAATCTGTAATCTTAGTTCCATCACCCAATGCAATTTCACTTACATTATTCTTGGATAGTTTAGCTTTCACTTGTTTGTGGAAAAAAATGGTGTTTCTATCTAGAAGCTTTAACCAAAAGCCACAAGATTTCAAATGCTAGTGCTCTTCCTCATGTTTAATGGCCCTGATTAATTGTTGTTGCGAATTGACTTCCTCATCCTGGAATGTTTGAGTGAACTCCATACCATCCATATTCCTTTGGAGCTCCTCTAGTTTGCCTATTAACCTTTCCTTTTCTGCTGAAGGAGAAACATAAAAGGATTTAGCCCACTCCTTTAGTGTGCGCGTGACACTTTTTAAGCTTCTGCTCCGAGATGCAGATTGGAATGTCCAGAATCCAAATTTACTAGGCTTTTACCACTACCTCATACACTTTCCCACTTTGTAACTAGAGAGGGTTATACCTGAAGGGTAATGGTGGTAATGGCTCATAATTTGGTGATTCTTGTAGGATTAAAGAGACATGTTTATGATCCGATGTAGACCGAAAGATGTTTAAAGAATAAATATTGGAGAACAAATATTAAATATAAATATAGAAATTGGAAATCAATAAAACATTAGAAAAAATTAAAGTTTTTTAATATAACCATTAAAAAATAAAATTAATAATAATAATAAATTAATTTATTTGAAGAAAATAATTAAATGGTTAAAAAAGAATTAAATTGAGAAAAGACCTTGAAAAAGTTTAGGAAATAAAAAATTACACTAAGAAGGAATAGAATACAATACAATACAGGACAAGACATTTCATAAACTGACACACACTTTACTTTAGATTCAACAATATATTAAATACTTAACATGTTTAAAAAATAAAATATTTTATAATATGGAATTAATTTTTTTTTCAACCCTCAACCTCTTAAACTTGTCATTCAAAACCATTTTCTGCCCATGGTTTTTGTTGTTTTTTTTTTTGACAGAAACGGTTAATGGGGCTTGTATTAAAAACAACTGAAATCCGTTGGTGCTTTTACAAAGTTTATAGGAATGCAACTATTTTTACTAGAGTCGACTCTGACTCATAGCGGCTATTACAAGATACTTAGATGCCGAGGCTGGCTAATATTTAACTACTTAGACGCCATTTCTGACTGTTACAAAATGCTTAAAGAAAATTTCTTGCTTTTGGAAGTGCTTCTGAACTACTCCTTGCCTTTCCCCTTTGACTGCGCTTTTTCTTCTTTCCATTCCTTGTTTAGCTGTTCCATTTGTTTCTCCAGATTTCACATTCTCTCTTCATGATCTTGCTTTGGTTTACCCAATTCCTTCCTCAACTTCCAGATCTCCTCACTCAATCCGGATCTTGTGAAGAGAATGTCATTTTCTAAAGCCTCCATCTGTCTCCTGGCCTCACTGTCCAAGCTCTGCAAGAAATCTTCCAAACTGACCATGAGCCCCCGCAGTTTCTCCAGCTCCTCTTCCAGCGTCGTTATTCGTTCCTCCGCAGACGATTTTGGACCCGAGCTCGACGCCATCCAGAGCTTCCGCTTGCTCCTCTTTCGACCTTCCCCTGCTACTTGTTTTTGCTGCCCTGGGTCGACCTCCTTACTCGATGCTCTTCTTCCTTTGCTCTTACCCTTCCTGGTCACCTAGGTTTTATAAACCTGCTCTGTCCTTACTCTGCTGGGGTCTTTGCGCGAGGGTATGGCCTGAGGATTTGGGACTGCCGACCTCATGATGGAGAATCCTTTCCTTTCTAAAGATCGCGCTGACATTCTAAGATGCGGCTGTCGTATATTCTGCCCCTGCTTCTTGTCCATGTGTCCACTTGTGCTATCGGCGCGGCTTAAGGAAATTACAAGATACTCCCTTCTACTATGGTTCCGTTGAGTATCATGATACTTTTTTCCAAACGGGCTCCCGTATTGGCCTCTTCGTCCGCCTGGGCATTGTTCCCTCTTAGGACATGAAACCATTGTATTGTCTGGAACCGACGCCTGAGAATCATTATTTTATCAATGACGTGCTTGAGTTGCCCATTCGCTACCCTGGTATTCTAATTTAAAGTTTGGATTAAAAGCCTTGAATCTCCAATCACAATTAATTTTCGAATATTTAAGGACAGGGCTTGGGTGAGCCCTTGCCAGAGGGCAAGAGCTTCAGCTTTGTTATTGGGCTCAATGCCTAGTCCCCAGGCATACCTGAGGACAATGTTCCCAGATGGATTGCTTATTATCCCTCCTCCCCCTGCCTTCCCCGGATTACCTTTGGACTCTCCATCGAATGAGAGAATGTTGGAATTTAGAGAGTTTTTCCATTCCTCCATTGCACTTTTGTCCATTCTGAGCTCCCAGCTGTAGGGTGAGGGGATTGGAGATCCCCTTGGTGAGACATTTTGAAGCCCCAGATGATGCATCCAATCTTCTTCTTCAATTCCCAAGGCCCTCGAGTTTGAGGTCTTTATGAAGTAGGCCGCACTCTCACTGAAGAGGCCGTTAATTTTAACAACTACCTGGGCTGGAGTTCTTTTCTCTTCTCTGAAAATCTGATTGTTCCTTTCCAACCAGATCTTCCAGAGGATGAACTTCGACAATGCTTTCCATGTCGCTGTAAGGTGACCTTGATTTGCTGTCCTGAATGGGCACAGAGCCTGCCAATTCGAAAAAAGAAGCTGGATATCCTGTGGGATGGAAGGGGTCAGGGCTCCTAAACCAAGGGCTAGATGCCAGACCTCACTGGCAAATGGGTAGCTCAATAGCAAGTGTATTGTCGTCTCCTCTGCTTGACAACATAGTGGGCATCTTGTAGGCCCTGCCCACCCTTTTTTCCTGAGATTTTCTCCTGAGAGAACTCCTTTTTGGGCCACTGTCCAAACAAACAAATCAATTTTTGGGAGGGATTTCACTGCCCATATTGCCTTCCAGATTGCCGAGTCCTGTGGAGCTTGAAGGCCTGGAACAAGGTGATGGTAACCCCCAACTGTGGTGTAATTTCCTGCTTTGGGACCCTAGCCTATCTTGTCCTTCTTTTTCTCGCTTAGGGGGGTTCTCCCTTGCAATGCTTCCTTTAGGCTACTCCACTCTTCTTCTAGATCGTGAGGTAAAGAGGCGATCTCCCACCTGTACCAGGACTTGCTTTCGTCATTTTGCCAAGTCGAGATATCCCAAAGACTGTGAATATTATTATTCTGTGTCCACTCTTTTAAACGCCTTAGCTCTTGCCTAGTTGATAGTGCTGATCCTCCTAGGACTGAATCCTCCCAAATGTTAATGTTTTGCCCATTCCCTGGGATCCAAGTGAGATGTGGGAGGAGGGCCGACAACGCCTTCTGGCATAAGATGAAGATTGGAGAGCCCTTCCCTGGCCTTGTTGGATTCCTTAGACATTTTTCCCTAGGCCCTCGAAAATACTTTTTCCAGAGAGCTCGTTTGCTCCAATTGGTAGTCCCTGTGATGAGATTCCATAAAATTTTTGCTCCAAGAGCCAAGTTTTGCATCTGCATGTCCTTTAATTGGAGCCCCCCTTCAAGAAAGGGCTTTGGAATTTCCCCCCAATTTACAAGGTGTAGCCTTCTTCCTATTTGCTTTCCTCCTTCCCAAAGGAACTGCCTGGTCATCGCCTCTATTTTCTGTATTACAGATCTAGGCGCTAATAGTAGTGCACTTTGATAGATTGGAATGCTAGATAGAACCGCTTTTATGAGAACTAGTTTGCCTGCTAAGTTCAGCCAGTTGGCTCCCCATAAATGAATTCTGCTTTTGATTTTTTCTATCATGTTATTCCAATGTGCAACTTTTGGGACGACTTTAATGATAGGGACTCTTAGGTATTTAAACTCTTCCCAGCTGGTGCTTCCGTCAATCCCAAGTATTCGCGAGATATCATGCATTTCTCTTGGGTTAACATTCCACCCATAGATTTTACTCTTGGTTGAGTTGATTACGCTGCCTGAAATGTCTGTAAATACGTCAAGCTCCCTCTTGAATTTCTTGGCTATTGCCAGACTTGCGCCTCCTAGAAGCAGCGTATCATCCGCAAATTGGGCATGGTTTATGTCCTTTACCCCTTTTGCAATGCGCAACCTGGAAAGATTGAGCTGTCATTGCCCAAACTCTAGCTGAAGGCTAAGGACAAAGGCTTGAAGAGCGTAAAGAAGTGGGGAAAGGGGGCAACCTTGCCAGAGTCCTCTTGTTGCTTGAAAGAACTTTGTGGCTCGTCCATTTACCAAAGGGGATATCCATGGTCCTGAGATACATGCTCTGATCCAGCTTATGAAGGAGGGCGCAAACCCAAAACGTTCCATCACTTGGAACATAAATGTATGCCTTACCCTATCGAAAGCATTTGAGAGATCGAGTTTGATTATCATACCTTTGTCTTTCCGCCGTAGACTTGAATGGAGTGCCTCTTGGATAAGAATGATATTGTCCGTTATGCTCCTTCCTTTTATGAAACCCCCTTGATTTTCCAGAATAATAGCAGGGAGGACGCTTTGGAGTCTGTTCGCTATGATTTTAGTGAGTATCTTATAGCTGGTGTTGCAGAGGAGATAGGCCGGAACCTGTCAAAGCTGGTCGCTCCTTTTTCCTTCGGAATCAACGCTAAGAATGAAGAATTAGTTCCTCCTCCAATTCTGGCACAAGATTGGGACTTCCTGATGAGTTTCGTGAGATTAGACTTGATGATATTCCACCCATGTTGATAAAATCTGACAGTAAAGCCATCTGGTCCTGGGGATTTATCCGGATGCAATTGATCCAGGGCCTCTTTGATTTCCTGTTGATCTATTTCCCTGACTAACTTGTTATTAACCTCTTCTTGTATCTTTGCCTGGATCAAAGCCAACGAGTAGGTGGTTGGGTCGCTTGCTTCTCGTTGAGTCTCTTTATAGAGTGCTTCAAAGGTTTGCACCACTGCCTCCTTGATGCCCTCAAAGTCCATTATAATCTGGTCTTGAGAGAAGATTTCTGTTACTGTTTTGAACTGCTTCCTGGCCTCTGCTTGCTTGTGAAAGAAAGTGGTGTTCTTGTCCCCTGCTTCAAGCCAGAGACACCTCGGTTTTTGTTGCCAATGTTTCTCCTCTTCTCTACAGGCTTGATGCCAAACTTTTTGCAACGTTGCCTCTTGCTGTAGGGTTTCTTTCGAAGGCTCCACATCTTCCATTTCTAGCTGGAAAGCTTCTAAGTGTTGTTGTGCTTCTAGGCGCTTGGAGATGGGGTTTGGTAGGGATTTGGCCCACTCTTTTAAAGATCTTTTAAACCTCCTGAGCTTTTCTTCCCAGACATAAAAGGGGGAGCCTGTTACTGGACCGTTCCATATTTTGGCTACCAGGGTGGGGTAGCTATCCTCTTGGATCCATCTTGGGCTGAAACGAAAGGGGATTGGCCCCAAATTATTGTCAGAAGTCAGACTTAGAGAGATTGGCTTGTGGTATGACACGCTATGAGGGAGAATAGAAGAGTCTAGATTTAGACCCAAGACAAGGAAGGAGCTTTGGACGAGGAATCTGTCCAGCCTTGCTGCAATATGCCCTGGCCCCACCCTCTTGTTTGACCAGGTGTATTTCCCTTTTGCTGGCTTTATATCCTCCAGCTCCCAGGTAGACATTAGGTCCTCTACCCATTCCCTTGCTTGGTCCCGGACTCTTGAGCCTCCCCTTTTCTCGTTCGCCGAGAGGGTTAGATTCAGATCCCCCCCGAGGATGATGTTATCCAGGGCGTTGCTTTGCATGAAATCCCTTAAGGTCTCCCAACAAGAGATTTTGTCTTCTGGTAGAACTGGGACATAGAGATTAAAAAGACTTACCTGTCTCCCTGAGTCCAAATGGACAAGGCTGGTGTAGATCCAATGTTTGCGCGTTTCATGCATGTGTAGGTCATATTTTTTGGAATTCCATATCGTGCCAAGGCCGCCCGAAGCCCCTCTGGAACTTTCTGCTATACCACTACTAACATTTCATCTTGCTTTGGCTCTCTGGAGGAAATCTTGTCCCTCCATCTTGGTTTCTTGGATCAGCAGGATCTTGGCTTTAGCGGTTTTGATAATGTCTTTTAGTGCTTCTTCTTTGGGCATGCTTCCGAAACCTCTGCAGTTCCAAGACACCAATTTCATTGATTACCTGAGGGGGAGTGTTGGTCTTCCTGGAAGGCCTTGGACTTCTTCATGGTCTGTCTGACGTTTATCAACTGCTTGAGAGTTGGCTGTGATCCATTTAGAACATCCTTGTAAGTCTCTTTTTCTCGCTCCACTATTTTGGATTTCCTTCCTCTTCTTAGTTTTTTCGGGGTGAGTTAAATGCTGCTATCTTCCTCACTGTTGCTTCCTGTATGGATCTCACCCTCCTCCCTTGCTTGTGTTTCCCCTGGATCACTAGGGTCTTGAGCTTGGTCTTTTCCTTTTCCCTGCGCCGAGCTGTCCACTAGGTCCGGGTTTGGTCTCTGCTGCTTTGGCTCCTCTGCATGACTTGGCTCCGTTACCACTTCTGTAGCTCCATTTGTTTTTTCTGCGTCTGTTTCCTTACTACTGTCTCGTGCGTCTTGGTTGGGTCCCAGATCTGCTTGAGGTGCCCGAGCCGTTTTTCCCGGCCTTGGCCCCTTTGCCCTTGTGTTGGGTTTTGCTTTACCTACCTGTTGCCATCCCTCGCTTGTGTCTTTAGCCATGCTTGGATCTTTGAGACAATTTCTCTGAAAATGCCCGTACTCATGACATCCCATGCATTTAAACGGTAACTGTTCGTAGTCAAGTTTTTGGTAACGCTGCCATTCTCCTACCTTTAGCTTGACTGCCTCCGGGAGTCCTACCTCCAGGTTCACCTCCACACAGATACGAGCACATGAGTACTTATCTTTTGGTTCCGCTTTATCGATGTAGTTCCCAAGGCCATTGCCGATTGCCTGTAACGAGGAGCTATTCCAACAGTGGATTGGGAGGTTTGGGAGCCTCATCCATACCGGGACTTCCTTGGGGACCTCCGACTCCAGATCGAAGCTCGGGTGCCAATGATTCAGATAGAGGCCTTGGGGGCCCATAAAATACGGTCCGTTCCTGAAGATCAAGTCCCGGTCGGCTTCTGAGATAAACTCGAAAATGTAATAACCTTTGCCCACTGCGTAGCATGTAACACTGTTATGGATTAAGGGTCTCCAGTTCCTTTGTATCCAGTTGTCTGTAGTTTTGGTGGAGGGCCAAAGCCCCATGAACTGGCCAACCAACCCTCGTTCAGCTAGCGAGACCGCGACTCTCATTGGCTGATCCGGAGGCAGATCGATTTCAGGAATCGTTTCTAAGCGTTTTACAAAACTTGGGGGTGCAACGTTTGTAGGTTTCTTGCCATGCCTAGTCAAGAGTTTGCGAAACGCGCTACTGTGTGGGGGGGAGCGCTTGGCTCCCCGCCCCCAGGGGCGGCCATGGATCGAACTCTGTATGGAAATCTCGGCTAGGTCAAACTTCCCAGCGTCCACCTGTTGTAGATCACCCATGGTTTTTGTTGTTAACAATAATGATAAGTAACAATTTGCAAATACACATATACACTTGAACTAGAACTGTACCTATGCCCATTATCACTTAAATTTTAATATTTGTGAAAGGGACCGAGGGTATGTACCCTTTCTTTTATCTTATGTCCCTGCATTCAATAAATAAATAAATATTTAAATAATATTATATATTATAAAGATATATGTTTACATCTTTATAATATATGTCAGCTTTTAGTCACTCTGTCCCAAACAAAGGTGATTACGAGGAATTAAGGACTTTATGGCACGCTCATGGATTGCCTTGGGAGATGCATACGATACTTGGATACGAATGACCTTTGATTTTTTTTTTTTTTTTTTTAAGTATTTGAATACTATTAAAAGAGAATAAAAGAAATACTATTTGAATACGAATGCCTTTGAATTTTTTAAAGATGTGAATGGCAAAGATTCAGTTATAAAGTCATTTTCATGTACACACGAGTTAATAATTATAACTACTTTGGATGGCAGGTTGGTGTGTTTTTAAAATTTTTATATTATTAAAATACTAAATTAAAATTATATATTTTAAATGTTTTTTTTTTTTTTTTTTAACACTTATTGATATGCTTTTTTTAAGCTTCTAATACTATAGATTTTTATATAGTATTTTTGAGGATGCACAAATGGGCCTAAGGATGGTAACTTTTTGTCTTTGCAATAAAAGATATGCTATATATAAAATGGATAGTAAATGAGAGAGAGATAATTAACATTATGTAAATCAATTGTGAATCTCAATTCCATTTAATTTAATTATATATATATATATATATATATATATATATATATATATATATAATGGCATTGAATTTATAGTAAATTATAGAGTGTTAATTAATATTATATAAATCAATTGTGAATTTCAATTTCATGAATGTTAATTTTATTAATTTCATTTTTTTATTTTATAAATGTTAAGTAAAGTAGTGAAATTTATATA
>ML781686.1:51403-66792 GCA_009831015.1 Picea engelmannii | reverse complement strand
ATATATATATATATATATATATATATATATATATATATATATATATATATATATATATATATATATTCTTAAATTAAATGAATTTATTAAATATTTTTAATTAAATTTAAATAATAAATAAATTATATATTTAAAAATCATAATATAAATTAAACAAAATAATGAAAATTACATCAAACAAGAAAAATTACTTAATAAAAATTTGCATCCCTTTCATAATTTAAATTAAGATAAATTTTCTTTAAAATTATGTTTCATTTGTGTTAATTTAAATTATAATTACATTAATCTCAATATTAAATATAAATTATAAAATGAAAATTAATTTATTAAATCATTTGTTAGTTTCAATCCCATTTAATCTCTTTTTTTCCAGTATATGAATGTTGAGTAAAGTGTTCAAATTCATGAAAAAATAGTTATCAATACATTATCTAAATATTAAATACTTCTCATATTTCTAAAATAAAAATGTGAAATTATGAAATTTTTTAATTAACATTATAATTTGTAGGCATGTAATTAGAGAATAGTATCACTATGAAACTTTAATATTTCAAACTTGTCATTCAAAACCATTTTTTATCCATAGTTTTTGTCGATGGAAATGATAGTAACAAATACACATATACATTTGAACTTAACTTGAACTTCACCCATTCTCATAGACAACATTTGGGCTTCATCTATGATATCTAGCCTTTTATGAATAATATTCATCTTCATATTCAAATATCATAGCCTTCTATGAATAATATTCATCTATGGAGTAATCCATGGATCCATAGTTGTTTAATCCTCTTTTTTCTCTCAACCATCTGGATCAAAACAATGTTTGTCGTGGTCAAAGACTTTTTGGTATATCCCTAGATGAGGTAGAGGTATTTTTTACATGAATATGCAATATAGACGATGTTTGAATCAAACAAGGACTTCTAAATGTTCTTAAGAGAGACAAACAATTTTGTGTAATTTGAAGGAGTTGGAAGATAACAACGTTGGCTAGGAAGATGTTTGCAATAGTTGCACATGAGTTTTGAGCAATGATTTCATTATCTAGCAAAGGCGGGCGAAATTGTGATCCATGTATTTGTTCAAGTCATCCTTGAAGATCACACTTGCATGGTCAATTAGAGGACATATGGTGTCAATTTTTTTTACCATGAAAAAAAATCTAATAATTTTATTTATAAAAACAAAATTATAGTGATAGATGCTGAGAAGAATTCAAGTCTGCCTTTACATGCCTATAACTTTTGTCAAAAGATTTTCACTTGTAGTTCCAAAATTTTCTTTCAAAAAGGAAATCCTAGACTAGCAACTATATTAATGAAACATCGTATACAATTCTTGTCAAAGTTTGCAATAACAAATAGTCTTCTTTATATACTTAAAAAGTTCAACCAGTCTTCCTGTTGGTACTCAACCTGCCTCTCCTTGGAGAGGCACCAATCACAGGGCTCTAAAGTAAGAAAAAGAAACTTAGAGCCACGAAGAAAGAACATATTAAAAGGAGTGTGTAGGAGCATTGTCGACGATCTTCCAGATCCCATTTTCCACCACCATTCCATCCTTAAATAACAAGTGTGCTTCATAGTTCCTTTCCTTGTAAACCCATGTAAAGGAGATGTGAGAGAAGGCTTATTTTAGAAGCAGGATGCCATGAAAAAGAGGTTGCAGATGGTGTCAAAGTTGTGGCCTAGTGAGAGATTTTTATTGGAGCTCCTTGGGCATGGTATATCGAACAAGAGATTTGTCACATTGATGTGACACCATGGTTGTTAGTTTGTGTAGTTTAGCAATGCACAAAAGTGTTTGTGTGGTTTCATCCGCTTTTCATGTTGTTAGTTATATGTACAAATACGCCACATCCACAGTACAAAAGCTACTTCTAACTTTTATGAATTTGTAAAACACACTACGATATCAAACATATGTCATGCATATCAAGAAGAATGACGAGAAAAAAACAATTGCAGATACTAAATATCCAAAATTGATTGAGAAATTACATTTTGATCATGCATTTTATAGGCATATCAATGAATTGAAAATGGATACAATGATCTCAAGTACCATACCCTCCCCATTCATGACCACACATTTTTTCAATTCAATTGTGAAAGTCGACTCCAAGTTGGAGAGATCTGTGCATGATTCAACTATAAAACCATAAAAAAATTAAATACAAGATTTTCGATCACAATTGTATATTAAGTTTATCTTCAACTCATTACATCACATTAATATCTATCTCTTCGATCAATTACATCACAAACATCGATACTCCTTATAACTCTTAAAAACAACACAAACTCCTTACATAATCTTATATATCTATCAACAATTTACTTTAACATTCCCATTCCCATTCCCAAATATGTTGCTTATCACTTCCATTTTAAATTTTGTGAGGGGGACCGAAGGTATCTATCCTTTCTTTACCTTATGTCCTTTCATTAAATATATATATGTCAGCTTTTAGTCACAGTGTCCCAAGGAATTAAGGCACTCAAGGACTTGATGGCACGCTCATGGATTGCCTCGGGGAGATGCATACGATACTTGCATCATGAATGACCCTTAACATAATGATTTTTTTTAAGGATGTGAATGGCAAAGATTTATAAAGTCATTTTCATGTCATCAACTATAGTTAAATGGAAATGGAACACACGAGTTTAATAAGTATATTTTGGATGGTGGGCTGGTGTGGAATTTTCATTACACAAAGTGCATTTATGAGTAAGGTGATTTTAATTTAAAGTATTGGAAAATTGATTAAAATGGATATATTTGTTGTTATTTAGAGATAGTAAAATTAATTATAATAATAATAATAATTTATTTTTTAAGGTCACGGTTAAGTCAGCACACCAAATTGGTGTATGAGACCCTCTTGTTTGTGGGACAAGGGACCCTTCTCCGCCCAATGATTTGTCTGGTAAAGTCTACGAAGGTATACATACCCTACCCCTCTCTGGATTTGAACCAGTGACCTCTTAAGAGAAAACACATGTTCTTAACCATTAAACCCACTCAAGCTATATAATTTAATTTAATTGTTAATTCATAGTGAATATAGTTATTATTCTTTACAATCTATAAATGTAGGTTGATTAATCATTGTTATTAAGAAAAATCACACTACATAAAATAATCTATTAATAATTTATAGAAGGATATACTTCCAATCCTACTACAAATATCAAATTTTACCAAATATTATATATATCAAAATTGTTTTTCTTATTAGTTTTTAATATTTGATAAAAAGATTTTTGTATTATTAAAATAAAATTTAATTTTGTATTATTAAAATAGTAAATTAAAATTATGTATTTTGAATATTTTGATTTTTAACGCTTCTATATTAATTTACGGCAATAACCATATCCATCTCAATAGTAGGGATCATCAAGATATTGAACCATTCAATATAAAGACGATTTAAGGTGTTATTGATCCAATCACATAAGTAACTCCATAAATTTACATTATGGCATCTTGCTATAATTGTGGTCATGGTCAAAACTTAGTTTATAAAATCATCAAAAACTACCAAGCATAAAGCTTGTTATTTGATAGTATAATATGACCCATGTATTAATGTCAACCAATATATGTGGTATGTAATGTAATTTTTAATATCTATCTTATTGGGACAAATACTGATCTATACCGTATATATAATATAAATGTATTTGAGATAGATTCTATATTTTTTTAGATATATTTCACATTCTATAAATCTATTTATGATTAAATATTGTCTTAAATTTTTTAATTATGGTTTTAGAAATCTAAAATTCTTTGTACGAATTTTTTATTTATTAAATCAATATAAATAATTTTTAATTTTTAATTAAATTTTTATAAATAAAAACAAGTAAGATATGAATTTTTCATCACCTTTTTGGAGAAGCCATAGTGTAACCGTTCATTTTATATGAAGAAGACCAAATATAAAAGGAACTTTACTAAATCCAAAACCATAATAAAATATAAAAAGAAGTTGACTAAATCCAAAACCATATTATATAAAACTATAATATATAGACAATGACACTATCAAATTTGGATTAATTGATCTCAATTGCTTGAGACTTTTTTTTTCAATAGAAAAATTATCTCATTATATTATGAAAATATAAGTGTTTTATATTTTGGTTTTCATCAAAAATGACTTTCACCAGATCTCCACTAGATCAGGAGCTTCACACTCAGTATATAAAACAAAAAAGAACTATGCCCATCATTGACAAGTCGATTTCAAAAAGCACGAGATAGTTCCCTCGACTATTTTCATACTGACAAAAAAAAAAGCTAATAAATCTGACTGGCAAATAAAAGACGATACAAAGCACCACCAAAAATAAAACTAACTAGTCGATATACAAAAAGTCACAAGGCATAAAACTAATAGATGTTGATATGATTTTTCTCTCCCTCTCTATTGTTGTACTAAGGATAATATAGGATGCCTCCTTTCGGCTCACTTAGTGCTTGTTTTGATAGGTAATCAGCTTCAACATTAAATTCCCTGGGAATATGATTATAACAAATAAAATCAAATCCTTTCACCATATCCTTGATTCTTGCTTTCCAGCCTTCAATTGCACAAACATGAAGGCTACCTTTGTTTTCCAACCAAACAATCACCACTTTGGAGTCCCCCACTAACTGTAAGCGGCTGATAGAGAGATGTAATGCCAACCTAATCGCTTCCCAAGCACCTAATAATTCATCTTTGGTGTTAGTGCCTTGTCCACCATTGATATTCCATCTGATGCACGAAGAATCTGGCATTTTTAGAACACCGCCCGCTCCACAATAATCATCATTCTGTTGCGCTGCCCCATCAAAATATGCTATAGTAGTGTTGTTTTGAATATGTAAAAAGATACTTTTTGGTAGTTGGTCCTTTTTCTTTCCCTCAATACCACTTGGTTGTGTTATTGCTTTATAGTAAACCCTCTAAACAATTGGAGTGCTTCCATCGAAAATGGCCTGGTTCCTTTCGAGCCAAATGTTCCAGCAAATATGAGCCGCCAAGTTTGTTGGTACATATTTATTTTCGAACCAATTCTGAATGCATTCCTCCAAACTTATGCCAATCCATTTCTGTTTGAAACCTTTTGTAATAATTATCTTTTCCCATACAACTTTTGTAAAGGCATAATGTATGAACAAGTGGTCTATGGATTCCGACGCCGATCTGCATAAGTAGCACATGCCTGGTCCTTCTCTTCCTTTGGATTGTAGATTATCCCATGTTAAGATCTTCCTTGTAACTGCCAACCATATAAATAACTTAATTTTTAATTGCAGATTCCAATGCCATAAGGATGTTCTCCATCCTTCAAGTGTTCTCAAATATTTTGTTGTTATTGTAGCCCTATACAAAAATTTAACACTTGGAACCCCTGGCATATCACTACCCATCCAAGTTAATGAATCCTTGCTGTCCTATATATATGCCCCCGAATCAATTAAGGCCTTTCTGAATTTGTCTCATTCAATAACTATTACACCAGAAAGACTGATTTCATCACTCTTTAGCCATGAGACAGTTGAGAAAGATTTGTCTCCAATCCTCTGGGCCTGCGCCAATGAATAAATATGCCTATTGTGAAGAGCAACGATCAAATTATCAAAAAGAAAGGATTTCTCCCTCATACCAAGTATCCTATCTCCCCCTAATTCAATGAGATGACCCGACCCAGGGTTCCAGGATAGCCAATGAAGGATAAGGTGAACTGATTTTATGAAACCTCCCCAAATGCAAGACGATGACCGTTGTTGAAAAGATAATGATCTGAACCAGTTTATTACTATGGTATGAGGTAAATACTTGTCTTTTATAATTACCCTTTGCCAGATACTTGAGCAAGTTAGTACCCTCCAAAGAGAGTTTGCAACCATTGCCTGTTTAAAGTCCAAGAGATTTCTAAGACCCCATCCCCCGTTGCGTTTTGGTAATGTAATCAGTTCCCACTTGACAAGATGGATATGATTTGAGTCTCGATTCTCATTCCAGAGAAAGTTCATCATTAATTTTCGCAATGTATTCAAAACAGAATTAGGAATAATCGCTAAAGATAGCCAATAAACCGGTTGACTCTCTAATACATCTTTTAGTAGTGTGAGTCTGCCCCCCAATGATAACCAATGATAACACCAATTATCAATCTTCTTTTCCATCTTATGAATCAGCCAATACCAATCCGCAATACGCTGGATATCAATCTTTATGAAAAAACCAAGATATTTGAAGCCGATTGCCAATTCTAAAAAATTGTAAGGGAACAAGATTTGAAAGAAGATAACTCCAACTCTGATAACCCTTGTTGGTGGAAAGTTGGTTTTATAGAATTTATCATTAAACTTGAGGCTGATCAGAACAACTTTAATACCTTGTCGATCTCCCACCATTCCTGTAAAGTGGCCTTGGACATAATAATAACATCATCAACAAATAAGATATGAAGGATTTTTATTGTTCTAGAGACCTGGATACCTATCAGTTTCCCTTCTCGTTGACTCTCCTTTAGTAAAATGCCGAGTCCCTCCATAACCAATATAAAGAGTAAAGGAGACAATGGACAACCTTGTCTCAATCCTCTTCCACTTTTGAAGAAGTCTTTAGCCTCTCCATTTATTAGAATGGTGAAAGTAGTTGAGTCCACACAACTCATGATCCATTTTGTCATTTTTGTGCCTAACCCGACTTGTAAGAGGATCATCCTCAATAGATCCCAACAGACACAGTCATAGGCTTTTTGAAGATCCAGTTTTAATACTAAGGCCTTTAACTTTTTGTTTCTTATACTGTGCAAACATTCTTGTATAGTTCAAATAACATCATGTATATGGTGCCCTTTTAATAAACCAAGCTGCTCCTCCGAGATCGTACTAGATAAGAAAGGCTTAATCCTATTTGCTATGATTTTAGAGATTATTTTATAGCATAGATTACATAAGGATATCGTCCTATAATCCCCAAAGGTGAGAGGTTTATTAACTTTGGGGATTAATGCAATGAAAGTCGAGTTCAGACCACTCGATATCTTACCTTTCTGCCTCATCTCTTCAACCATGTTCAATAGATCTTCTCCTACAAGATCAAAGAAGTGGATGAAAATTCCACCGTCCAGCCATTAGGGCCTGGGCTCTTATCAACCTTAAATTTTTTAAAAACATTCCTTAATTCTTCCAAGCCTACCGAATGATATAAGTTCTTTGCTTCTGCTTCTGCCAACTTTTTAGGAAAAAAATCCGCCACCTTAACTTGATCCATAATGGATAAATCATTATTTTCTTTGAAGAAATTTTTGAAATAGTTTGTAGCAGTGGCCTTTATGTTCTTCTGGCTAGTCTAAATTTGTCCCATTTCATCTGTGATCTCCCAAATAATTTTTATTTCTCCTGAAGTTGGCGAAATTATGAATTTTTTTTGTATTCTGATCCCCTCTTTTGATCCAAATGGCACGACTCCGTTGGCACCATAACTCCTCTTTTTCTTTTAACAGATTATTCCTCTTCAATTCCTTTTCTTTTAATTTTGTTTCTTTTTCCCTTGTGAACTCAACTTCAATCGATTCCAGTAACAATACAATAATATCCTGTTCCAGCTCCTTGAGTATGGCACTTGATAGTTCCATCCTACATCTCTGCTAATGTTTAGTCTGATCCTTTAAATCTTTTAGTTTCCAGAGGAGTCTTTTTGAATATCTATCTCACCAATATACTTTGGATTTTTCCACAGATCTTGTACCAAACATTCAAATTCTTGAAACTGAAGCCAATAAAGATTGAATTTGAAAGGAAAATATTTATATATCATGAGCATTTCAATCTGAAGCAGAATTAGAGCATGATCAAAGATGTATGGGTACTCAACCCACGACCTATAAATGCCAATCCCTGAAAATAAATCCTCTGCAATGAGAAATCTGTCCAGTCTCTTTAATATCCGAGCTGCACCGGTTCACCCATTTCTCCAAGTGGGAACCAGTTTATCTAGAGCCAGATCGATAAGATGATTCGCTTGAAAAACAGACTTATAAAATCCAACAGAGTAAGATGGATTGATAATTCCACCCCATACCTCTTCCTATGATAGGGTCACATTAAGGTCCCCGACAATGATAAGATTTTTTTTGGTTAGAATTCCCGAATCTGATACCTTATTCCAAAAATTCCTTTAATCTGTGCATGGACCATAAACATTTAAAATTGATAACTCCCTCTTGCTTGCAATAATGAGACTTGTCAGAAGGATTCCACCACAAGTAAGAAAAGCGTTAAATTCAAATACATTTGGATCCCATGCTACTATCAATCCACTAGATGTTCCGATAGAGCTAACAACACAGTAAAACCAACAGGGCTGAAGAATACTCATAAACAACCTAGCTTTATAAGAGTTGACCAAGGTTTCTTGTAAATAGACTACATCCAAACGATTTTTTTCAAAAACTCTTCATACAGAGGCCAATTTCTGGGTGCCTCCAGTCCCTCTGAGATTGAGTGAAAGAAAAATCATTAAAGTGCCCGTGCCAGGGCTTTCACTGCTCTAAGTGTGCCCCCTTATGAAGTGGAAGTAGTATGTGTTTCTAATAAAGAACTGGATACAATTTTCTTTCACGCGCTTCTGGTTTTCATAGGCGAAATATCTATGCCAAGCCCACGAGACCAAGAAAAATCCTTCCCTGCCCTGGTAGTTTGTGAAAGAGAAGTACTAGCCCCCCCATCTTCCTGTGGTGAAATTATAGTAAACTTTCCCAAAAATATTGGTAGTTTAATGGAAGAATCCTTGTCACGGATAAAAGGTAAGTAGGAGTCTAGTACGTCGGACATGGTGGACTTAGAACCCAAATCTCGTCATATGGAGTGATGATCATTTCCTTCAATATCAATAAAAGCAACTATGTACTTGCTAATGGGATACTTAAATTTTTGCTCCTCAAAAATTTTTGTGTATTGTGGGTAATGGATACTTAAATCTTTGCTTCTCAAGAATTTTTGTAAATGTACTTGTAACTTTTGAATAGTATATGAGACACTTACTAGGAATACTCTGAGTTTCATGTCAAGCTTTCTAATGCAGGCACCACCTGCTATGTCGAAGCAGATCTTCGATTCCGCCATTTACTGTACTGGAATCTTTCTTGTATATGGTCTTCATCATTCTTTGACAGGGCTAAATTTAGCTAACTGTCACTAACATTTGCTCTTTCATTTTACTTGGCAGGACTATTGCCGAATTTGATAAATTAAGCAACTTTTAGCATACTCGTTCTACTTGACAGGACTATTGCCGAATTTGGTGAATTGCCGAAATTGTCAAATTGCCGAATTTGTCAAATTGCCGAAATTGTCAAATTGCCGAATTTGTCAAATTGCCGAAATTGTCAAATTGCCGAATTCGTTAAATTAAGCACTTTTGGTTTTTGCACACACCCGAGTCCACTTAAGCCCCAACGGAAAGAACTTTTCATTCACAGTTATAACACCACATGAATTTCAAATATGACCAAAGGCCCCAACGGAAAATGACTTACCGTACGGATTATACCTTCCATGTAAATTCCGTTTCCATATATTAAGCACCACGTAGCACCCAGCGGAAATCACCAAGTTGCCTCRGGGTTTGAACCCTCCATTCTCCGTTTCCACACACCMACGGACACTTGGCTTCACCGGAATTCACCAAACGCATTTGGAAACTGAGCTATCCACTTTCCGTTGTGACCDGGGTCGTCTGCTCTTTATTCTGGACTCCGTTCAGATCTTAATCGCTCATCTCCTRGATAGTTGACACCTTCAATCCCTGATCTCCTCGAGTTATGTTCTGCTCTCCACCATGAACCCCCCAATACGTACAGAATGAAATTCCAATTCGTTTTCAGTATTGATTCGATTCCAGGGGTCTTTAGACAATATTGCCAGGTCGTTTATATATGCCAACAATTCATACACAGATGAACAAAATGTTAACATATATATAGATTGTATTTAAAATCCAGGGTCTCCCTCCCTGTAACGACCATAAATATTTACAGAGCTCCTCTCGAAGTAATTCCTTTCTAAACTATAAAATGAATTACTGCTATTCGATCCATTTAAAATGAGTAATCACAAATCGAATAAGAAAAACGACCATGAGTACAGAATATTTACACAGAAAGAAAGAATTTTCATTACTGCATTCCTTCAGAATTTCTTTCATAATTCTCTGTGTTTTTTTTTTTTCATTTCACATTCTATCTCCATCTCCTATATCTCTCTCCTCGAGCTCTGTGAACTAACCCTCATCTAGACTCTGCCAGATTAAACTAGGTTAAGCTATCTAATCATCAACCAAAACTTGTATTTATATTACAGTGGATTTCTGTTTCCAGATCCTATGATTAAGGAACAGAGTCCTTAACAAACTCAACTGACCCCTATGAGTCATCAGTGACTCACTATTCATTAACAAACCCTATCTTATCTTTTACAAGTGGAAAGGATCTAGAATCCTTGTCCATTATTCAAATTTTCCACAAAATAATAAATTATACAAGTGTGAGACCCTAGGTCTCTTTGAATTCTCTCAACTTTGGTGAAGTCATGGGTGACTTCATTTTCATGAGCTTATGCTCCTGCATCACTTTCCATTGACACTTCTAATTGTATGATGGGTCATTTATACATGATACTAAGATTAATTGACTGTGTTTTGTTTTTGGTTTTTTAAATTGAAATTTTGATTATTGGGATTTATTTGGGAAAACAAGGTCATGTTTGGTTTGTGGTTTTTTAAATTGAAATTTTGATTATTGAAATTTATTTGGGTAAACAAGGTCATGTTTGGTTGTTGTTTGAGATATCATTTAGGATTTTGATTTCATGGTCTAGCGGATGACAATGGTAGTTGATGTTATTTCTTAATATAAATGAGGAACATCTTCTTCATTGTTATTAGAGTCCCTATTATCAAGATTGAAAGGTATTTTTTCTGTATAATTATGTTTGTTTAAGTGAGAGTTGTTTTTTTTTAACTGAAACTGAACAATAGTTATATTAAAAAGGCCATGCCGAAGAAAAATAATAGTCTTACAGAGCTAACAAAATAAGGCTCGAAGCCTAAGCATATTTCTAAATCTAAAACAGCCAGGTCCGATGCTTTCTCCATTTTGGATTCCCGAGCATTTAAACAGATTACATCTTTTACAAACCAGGCAAGAAGTCACAAAACCTTAAAGAACATTTACTGATGAGAGGATGTTGAGTCTTGAATTTCTGATGCCCTGGATTGTAGAAGGGGAATTTCCTCGATATCTATTGGAGTTGTACCACGATATTGGTTATCATTGACTATATTACCTTCACCAGGGGAGCCCAGACCATGATTGATTGCAGAGTGTTGAGGAAAGACCAGAGTCTTCATTCATTGAATTTTTTCCTCCATTTCGTCCATTCACCTCGAAAAAGTGGCCAAATCTTCCTCAAATTCCTGGAACTTGATCGAGTGTTGTTGGAGCACTGAGGAGTTTTCCTAAGATATTTCATCATGGTGCCTAAGGATCCTTTTGAAATCATTCCAAGATTCCATCTCTAGCCACTGAAAAAATAAACCAGAAAACCTCCACTGACTAGAGCGCTGATAACCCAAACTAAAAGAGGCCAAGGAAGGGGGGGAAAACTATGCAAGGAAACCATGTGAAACAAAAGACAAGCATTATCATTGCCCAAGGAAAAGTGATGAAGAATTAGGATAAACCCAAAAGATGAAACTGAAACTGTGCAGGGGCCTCCAACTGAAGATAACGATAATACTTCACCAGCCAACGACAGGAAACCCCTCGGGTGAAAACCACTCATATGAACCAACAACCATACATAAGATGAATGCCACCCAAAAACCAGAGTAGAATAATCCATAGTTGGAGTCATTTCCAATAAAAAACCGAGAAGGCATGAAACAGAGTGAATGCTCTCTCGAGGTTCATTAAGAACCAATTGTGTGATGAGACTGACCCACCTGTTGATGAGATGTTCCATATGCATGCACACAAATAAATAGGGGGGGATAACTTATGGGATAGACAACCCCCCCCCAACCCCATTTATAATAGTATGCCCACCTTCAAGGCTAGTTCCAAGTTTAGCCATTTGGTCCGCTAGGGAGTTAAAGTCTCTTTTGACGTGATAAATCCTGACAGAGTTGAAACCATTGATAAGATATTGAATGCGAGAGATAATTATATTAAATGTGTTTCTTTTGGCATGTCTCTTCTTGATAATTATCGCCTGGATGATCATCATCGAGTCTTTGAACAAAAAAAGATTAATGATATTCCTCTTCCTTGCTAAACAAAGTCCTTTGAGAAGGGCATAAGCTTCAATGACATTGTCTGTTCCCTTCCCAAGGCCCCACACATATGAAACTAAAGAAATTCCTCCAGGATCGATAAGACTCCCATCCACATCTGCTACCCCAATTGAGTGATATTTGTTATTAGAGTTTCTATTATAAGGATTGAAGGGTAATTTCTCTTTATAATTATACTCATTTGAGTGAGAGTTGCATTGATAAGGGTGATATTTAAAAAAAGAAAAGAAAAAGTGATATCTAATTTTATTTTTGCAATTTATGAGTAGAGTATTCAAATTAAGATGAATTATTTATTGAACATTTGCATCATTTTCATCATTTAAATTAAATGGTAATTTTTCTTCTAATTATGTACATTTGAGTAATAGTTACGTGAAGAAAGGTGATATTTAATTTCATATTTCTATTCCATGAATATTAAGTAGAGTATTCAAATTTATAAAAAAATTAGTTATTATTGAATTACTTAAATATGAAGAAGACTAAACATTTTACAATTTTGATCTTTTTTGGTTTGTTATCACTGAAATCTAGTTATGCAATCTTCACTGCAATCCAATTAGGCAATCTTTATCAAAATTACAATTTTAAATTGATGAATTATTGTTTTTAATGCAAAAATGGATTCAACACAATTAAAAACTATTACTATAAATATATTATGCAATATGATATCTATAATTCCATCAATCCAAAATGATTCATGCCGAATTTTTGGTTAAAAATGTCAATTTCCTGTTACGTTATTTTGAGTAATCGAAAAAAGACCAATCCATAACACTTTAGACTACGGTGTTAAATATTCAATGTTTTACATTTTTCCCCTAAGAAATAAGTCTATGATTTTATTGATAAAAACAAAATTACAATGTATCAAATGCTATCTACATTCAAAAAATTTCTTTCAGCCTTATACATAACTTTTGATCTCACGTTCCTCTTCACCCTATTTGTATATAATGTTCCAATATTTTTACAAAGTCCAATTGTGTCCTGCTTTACTGCCCACCCATGGGTCAAGTCCAATCTGAACTTAGTATCCTTTGACAACTTTCCATATCAACGATTTCCCTGCCAATTGGAAAGTAGAGATAACTACTTTCCACATTATTGAAGCATTATGTACTTGCTTTACAATATTCCTAACCATTCCTCCATTGTGTTTGGTGAAATGTATTTGGATTTAATTACCGAAACTCATAGCCCAATTCTTTTAATTAACCTCCACACATTTTTTGTTGTCGGTGCTTTTGAAAAAAGGAATTGGTTCTTTGAACTCCATCCTCCATTTTCTTTTGGAAAGGATATTTCTTTTGTGAAGCTAGACCAAAACTTGTTTTCCCATTATCTCTAGTCCATATGTATATATAGCATAACTTTCTAATGAATTCCAAAATTCCTTTTGGGATCCATGCCATTGGCATCCATAATACATGGATTTCTTCTAGTACATCTTTGACTAGCACCAAACGTCCTCCTCAGGAAATCCACCTATTACAGTAAGTGTTTATTTTATTTTCCACTTTAGTTGTTGACCATTACTAATATCTTTTTTAATACATGTTTGGCTTCAAGAGGAAACCCAAGTACTTTAGTCCCATGTCAAGGTCTACTAATTTGAAAGGAAGAATTTGTGAAACGTAGTTCATTTCCCACTCAAGTCTACCCCACAGACTAAGAGTTGATTTTTCTAAATTTTTATTCATATTTCCTTAGAGATAAATCCATAATGTCTTTGAAATTCTCAACAACCCTTCTGGAGGCTTCACAAAATTCAATAGTGAGGAAAACCATCACCGACTGCTATCTGCGAAAGTGCGCTAACTCATCACCATTATTCAAGGAAAACTACGTTGGTGGTCCATAAGAGGTAAAAATTCCACTCTTACTAGGTGCCTCTAGGTCTTGTGTTGTTAACATGTTTCCTTTCATTTGAGGAAGATGAGCTCTTAGCTAATAAAAAGAAATCCTAGGTCTTACTCCAAGACCAAAAGGCAGAATTCAACCTCGATAGTATCTACAAGAAATATAGTATCCCATATTATCATCACCGAGGCTACAATTCTGGGGTCATGTGCCTTCAAGTAGCATATAGCCTTAGTCCCATACATGAGACTAGATACTACCCCCAATTGCAATTTAACCTCTTACCCAGGAGGTAGGAATGAATCCTCCTATTAGATTTACATATTTAAAGAGAACACATATTTGGTTATTTAAGATATTTAATAGTAACATATCTAAAAAATATATCAATTGGGTCTAGCTTAGGTGGTTGAAGAGGAGGATTGTTGTCCTTCCCAACCAAGTTCAATTTCTGCAAGTGATATGTTGAGTTCTTAATGAATATATTATTGTCAAGGTTTTAAGCCCTATGTTGGCAAAACCTGGTTTACACTAGGTACCATCCTTAAAATGAGAAGAAGTGTTGTATAATTTTTCTTAGAATGCATATTTCATAGAGAAAAAAAAACATATCTTAAAATAAAAATTAAATTCTAATGTACCAAAATATGTATTTCAACTTCTTTATATATACAATTAATTTATTAATTTCCATTTAAACAATAAATTAATTATATAGGGGCTTCCGCAGTGCAAGATATTAGATATTATTTTTGGGATTAACTGCGTAGTGTAAGTCATTAATCTATGACCCATATTCATGAGTATTAGTCTCAACTGACCAATAATTCTCATGATTTGAATAGTCCACTTAGCACTCATTGCATCAGGTGATGCTCACAGGGGTGAAGAAATGGGATTGAAGCCAACGAAATGAATCGCATAGCATCAATCATCACTTCTGGGGCTTGCACCCGGTAACCGGGACTTCCCAGGTGGTCACCCATCCCAAGATACCTCTGGCTCAAGCGCGCTTAACTGTGGAGTTTTTCCCCACAATCAAGCCCACTTAGCTTGCTACCCCATTTGCAAAACCTTAGCAAGTATTGTGCCTTATGAACTACCCAGTTAGAGCTCCCTTGACTCTTATTATTTAAGT
>ML781686.1:23307-49202 GCA_009831015.1 Picea engelmannii | reverse complement strand
AATATATATATATATATATATATATATATATATATATATATATATATATATATATATATATATATATATATATATATAAACTTATATGTCATCATCTCATTGGAGAATATATTTGAGGTCTTATTGCCAGCTTTGGTGTTCCCAATGTTGTAAATGTGTAGATATCCAAAGTTTTGAGCTTAGTCGCTCCTTTTTAATTTTTATTACATTTTTATTGAAATGTTTACAAACCGAAAGTTTTGAGCATGGAAATTGTTATTATTATTATTATTAATGTATTTGTCCTATTATTATTATCCTATTGTTATTAGTCCTTTGTTTGTATTTGTATTGAAATGTTTGCATACCGAAGGTTTAGATCATTGACACTTTTTTTAGGTGCTCGAATAAGCCTAGCAACTTAAATGTTTACATGGCGCGAGGTCCTGAAATAAGCATGACAACTTAAATGTTTGCATACCGCGAAGCCCTTAAATAGCCTGGCGGCCTTAAATGTTTACCTAAACAACTTCTCAGAGTACATTTTTCCTCGAATTTTTCCATACAATGTTGCAGTGAATTTGGACAATATTGTTGTTCACCGCCACTTCAATAGGCATTGTATGTTTCATACTTCTTCTAGGCTTTGAATGCAATTTCGTCATCGTTGAAGCTACATACATTGTTTACTCGTTCGGTGAGTGCTTATTCTTCATTGGTTTATCGATTGGTGCTTCTTGTTATTTGGTTAAATTTTGCAAGGTTGGGGTTCTGCATTCACAGTTGGATCTGTTTTGTTTTTCTTTTCTTTGCAGGGTCCAGGTGGTGCACCCACAATTCGACCTGCGCTTCTGTCATTCATCGTTTCAGAGTAAGTTTCTATGCCATAATTTCATTTTCTATTCCTTCTTTTGTTGTTCAGTGTTTGCATTTTGCAAGTAAGAATGTTTGCTTATTTCTACTGGCATGCTCGTCATATGTTTCTGGTTCCTTCTGTGCTTTGGATGTAGTTTGGGATTCGTTGGAGATACATATGTTGTTTTCTTGTTCGGTGGTTGTTTCTTGTTCAGTGGTTCGTTGGTTGCTGGTTGTTGTTCTTTGGCTCAGGTTTACGAGCTTGGGGACCCATGGCTGTGGTCGGGCCTGTTTGTGCTTTATCGTTGGTTTGGTGCTTGTTGTTTTCTTTTGTTTGCTTAAGCTTTGTAGGGTTGGGATCCTGCGCCGACAGTTGGAGCTATCTTTTTTTTTTTTCCTTTTTTTTTTTTTTGGGGGGGGGGTGCTTTGCAATGTTCAAACCCTACACACACGAGTTGACCCATGATTGTATTGTTTGTCGTGTCTGGCAAGGTCGAGATCAGGCGCTTGTTCTGCTATGAAATTTTGCTAATACTTCAGTGTTGACGTGATACAAAAAAATGGGATAAGAAATAATTGGACAACTACATGTTCACTTGTAGTGTCTGTTGTTTTTTTTGTTAAGATAAAACATGTGCAAAAACGCACTTATTAACCATAAATGGTGAAATGTGCCCATATCACAATACATATTCTTTATCCTTTACATAGATTGGAGTGACCACGATACAATTTGTCTTGTACCTGAGATATGATACGTACACCAAAGATACACCAAAATTGTATTTCCATGTCTAGAAGCATATCTGGATACTTTGCCACAAAAAATCAAAATCATTTTACTATGTCCATGCAATTTATTAATATTTTGTGGTTTGTAATATATTTTGGGCAAGGAAAAACTTTATATATTTACAACCATGGATGGAAAAAAGAAAAGGTTCATGTTTCTAACTATATTTTTTTCTATTCGTTGATCCTCATTTACTGTATGTACATATTACTTGTTCTTCGCTCCATACCAGCTTTCGTTCATGTTCATTGTATTTTGTGTGTTTCCCACATTCAAATAAACAAAATTGTTGGAGAAAACGAAGTAGTCTTAGGTACAACAATGGAAGACGAGATACAAGGGTACATGCTTGTATTGTTATTTCATATTCCATTGTTTTGTATTTCATTTATTGTCTATATATGTGTTCACCTTGTTTGTTGTATGCATATATTTCGTGCCTTCCTGCATAGTAACTTATCTTCATTGCATTTCTTCCCGTGCCTATTGTATTTTCCCCACATTCCTACATTTGAACAAACATAGTGACTGGAGAGGATGATGGACTCTTTGGTGCAAATATAGATGCGGAGTTGCAGAAGTGCATACCTGCATTGTTATTTCATATTCCGGTATTTAGTATTTCATTTATTGTCTGTGTATTTGTTCTACTTGTTCTACTGCTTTGCATCTTTTTTACTGTATGTATATACTACATATATTTCTTCTTATTCTTATGTGAATCGTATTCTCTTTGCTGCTACATTGAAATAAATAGAACTGTATTTCTTTCTTTTACATGTCTTTCTTCATACTAACTTGCCTTCATGTCCACTGTATACTTGACGTTGCTACCTTGGAAGAAACAAATTGATTGGAAAGGAAGATGATTTCTAATATGCAACAATAGAGGGTTCTGTTGTGCAATCTTTGAAAAGGTATACCAATTGTGCTAGTAAATTAAACATATAAAATGGGTTGGGGCATATAATATTGGACTAGAAAACGATGATTTGGAAACAATGGGCCTTTGTGCCCTCCCCATTTCTAATTTTTCTATTTTCTATTATCCCTTTTGTTTTCTGATTGCTTTGCTTAGTTGTGTTTCCGAAATTTCCTTGGTGCACGGGTTGGCAGACTCATGGGTTCACATTTATGGTTGTGCTTCTACCTTATTCCATACTTACCCACTTTGTCGATTGCGGGTGCCAGGATGGCGGGTTCAAGATTGAGTCTTTGACCTCAAAGGTTCCGCGATATACGTATTGGCCCTCCTACCTTGCCATCACACCGTATTTATTGCTACACATTTTTTTCAGTCAAAAAAACCAAGGCATACAATTTGACCCTCAAGTCCTCATGTTTCCTGAGTATCCCTTCATACCCTATTTCATATTCCATCTCCTTCGACCCTGCATGTGTCATTAAGAACAATAATGGACAATATACAATGAATATGCTTGTTTAGTCCTTCTGATGTTCATCTACACATGCTTGCATAAAAAAAAGTTGGACTAGTGACATGCCCATGAGAAATCAATCATCCCAAAGATCAACAGAATGACAAGGCCAAAGGTAAAGATGCATAAATTATGTTCCTCGTATGTTTACCAAACAAATATCTTTAGCTATTTGTTCATCTATGGCATGGTGAATATGTCGATGTCATATGCAACACATACTTTGCAGTTCACAAGAAGTATCAACAAGTGAAAGTGAGACGTTGAACATAGCGCAGGCTCCGAAAACTAAGAGGTCTGGTTGAAAAACCCTAGCTCCATAGTTCATCCAAGTTGTGCGTCTACTTGTACATTCATGCCAGGAAAAAAAAGAAAACAAAAAAAATAATTCACATTACCATTCACATTACTTTTCCTGTTAAAAAATTGTCACCAGGTCTAAACTTGTAACACCCAAAATACTATCAATAGAGGGTTTGAACAGTCACCGAACTGGACAAGTGTTCATCGAGGACATAATGGTCATCTATAACACCTACTTGGACAAGGAAAACAAAACTAGATCCATTATGCGTGCTGAGATGATAGACAAGGAGGCCCTCATGACAGTTACACTAACTATTCCTACACAAATTGTACACAAACATGCATAAAAGATATTTCCAGGTAATGGGATATCGATTACAGATTTTAATATATTTCCCAAAACAGTATATGACCGTGGTGATTGTGATCGGATTATATCGCTCAACGAAAAAAGTATCGTGGAAAAAATCCCTGCTATTTTTTTAGAATATTGTTTCGTCCCAGACACAACTATCAACCAACTTGCATAGAGCAATGAAATTTACCCAATCGGAACCATTGGCGCAACTGTGACACTCACGAGAAAACTTGGCTCGCAACACATTCTCCATATAAAATATGGAGAGTCAGATAACGACAAGGAAATGGTATCGTTCTTCATATCCAATTTTGTCCTTTTCTTTCGCATGTCCATGTATCTCGGTTAAGTTACACAAATATTGCACTGTTCCATGTTGCAGCTGCAATTGTTCGATACTTATTCAAATTTGTTTTTGTCAGTCGAACAAAAATTGCAAAAAGGGCAATTTCCACTTATGCTCTTCAAAAATATAACAAATAAAAGAGATGGTAAAGAAAGGATATTTCACACAACTCAATCAGCATTTGTAACAGAGTTGCGAGAAGACATAGTACATGATCTCAAGAATCTAACTAGCTCTACAAATGTTGTGTGTAAACATCTACAATTTCATCCTCACTTTGCTCATACAAATAGCCTTGACCAAATCTCTGCATTTTTTTTTTTTTATTTCTAATTTTTTTTGGGGGTGCAGTTGTATATTATATTATTCAATATATTAATTGTTATGCTCACGTTTCCAGGTTGAAGGTGTTTTGGTTGCAGTGAATGCGTACTTGACCCCCTTTGAGCCTGTGTGTGCGAAATGTAACTCTCCTGCTTCTGCTTCTGCCTTCATAAGTGATGATACTATTGATTGTCTGCAATGGAGTAAAAAATGTCCATACATATATATACATTGCCTCAATGCTGCTATCTGAACCATTGGCAACACAACCACGCATTGTACAATTCGACAACCTCTGTTACAAGATGTGCTTCCTGGGTTATCAGAATTTCCATATGAAGCATACCTACAGAAAAAGGCAAAGAGTGTCTACATGTTGCACGACTTTCAGATACATAGCAAATTTACCTTGAATGAGGACAATGCCATATTGCATATCGGCTGGAAAAATAAATAAAATCGTATCAAGATTTTTCAGGAAACGGAAACCAATGGGACGCTGTGTTTTTTTTATATATCGAATTGTTTGATATATAATGGAATTCCATTTCTTCTTCAATATATCAATACAGTTGGTGTTTACTTGGTTCTTGGTTGTATGCTTCGCTCTGGAAAATTAATAATACATTCAGGATCTTCACAGTTTTTCTATGATCATAAAGACTATAGAGGACATGCTTTTCCCTTTGATATAAGGTCCATGAGACAAATGTGGTTTGTGGCTCATTTTAGCACTTTTGTTTGATTGATGAACTTAACCAAATTAATCTCTTGGAATAATTTGAAATAAAAGAATATATACTATGCGAAGTCCAATGGAATTATCATATCAACGAGAGGAAATTAAAATTCAAATTCGTTGTTGTTATACTTGTGATGAAGCTGACAATATAATAAATTTACTTAGACATCCCAAAATTGATTTTCCTTGTAGATTTTTGACGCTTCTCTTATACAAGCAAATCCTGGAAACTATAAGCATGGCTCATTGTATCTATTCCTTCATTGAAGAACCTGTTCACATGTTTAATGCACTTCATAGTTACTGTTAAGACCATCAATGGGGCTTTGCTACACCAATTTCCGCTTTTGAAAATTGCCATCCCCTTTCTTTTTTACCCTCTGCTTTCCCTTTCTGGTTACTTACTCGTTTTTGGGAAATTGTCTGGGTACGGAAGTTGGCGGATTCATGTGTTCAGATTTCCACTTGCTTTTATATCACGAGCCCAACCGACCGCTTACCCGTTTCATATTGAACATAATTTTTGGATCGTGGGTTCCCGCATAGGCGGGTTGCTGGATAGGCGGGTTCATGAACATTTCATTTCCATTGTTCCACCGCCTACAAATAGCACTTGGACTTTCGCGATCTACAACTTAGCAAAGAAATTCCCCTTTATCTTGTTTTTATCACTTTTCCTTGATCGATGAAGTCAACAAAATTAATCTCGTGGAATAATTTGAAATAAAAGAATATATATTGTGCGAAGTGTAATGAAAATATCATATCAACGAGAGGACATTAAAATTAAAATTCGTCATTGTTATACTTGTGGTGAAGCTAACAATACAATAACTTTACTTATACATCCCAAAATTGATTTTCTTGTAGCTTTTTGACGCTTCTCTTATACATACAGATCCTAGAAACTATAAGCATGGCTCACCATATCTATTCCTTGATGGAAGAACCTATTCACATGTTTATTGCACTTCATAGTTACTGTTAAGACCATCACTGCGCTTTCTTACACCAATTCCTGCTTCTGAAAATTGTCATCCCCTTTTCTTTTTGCCCTCTGCTTTCCTTTTCTGGTTACTTTCTCATTTTTCGGAAAATGTCTAGGTGCAGGAGTTGGTGGCTTCACGTCTTCAGATTTCCACTTACTTTTATATCACTAGACTGACCAACCGTTTACCCGTTTCATATTGAAAAAACTTTTTTGATCGCGCGTTCCCGGATAGGCAGGTTCAACATTGTGTTTGCATTGTTCCACCACCTGCAAACAACACCCAAACTTCCATGATCTACAAATTAACAAACAAATTCCCCTTTATCTCATTTTTAGCACTTTTCCTTGATCGATGAACTTAGAAAATTCATCTCCTGTAATAATTTGAAATAAAAGAATATACACTATGTGAATTCCAATGGAACTATCATATCAACGAGAGGACATTAAAATTCAAATTCGTCATTGTTATACTTGTGGTTAAGCTAACAGTACAATAACTTTACTTAAACATCCCAAATATGGTTTTCTTGTAGCCTTTTGACGCTTCTCTTATACAAACGGATCCTGGAAAATATAACCATGCCTCACTTTCTTATACTATTTCCCATCAATGGGCCTTTCTTATAACAATTCCCGCTTTTGAAAATTTCCATCCCCTTTCTTTTTTCCCTCTGCTTTCCCTTTTTGGTTGGTTACTTGTTTTTCAGAAAATGTCTAGCTGTGGGAGTTCGCAGATTCACATCTTCAAATTTCCCCTGTTACTTTTACATCACCAACCCGACCGACCGCTTCCCCATTTCATATTCAAAAACCTTTTTGAATAATGGGTTCCCGGATAGACGGGTTCAACATTGCGTTTCCATTGTTCTGTCGCCTACAAACAACATCCAGACTTTCGCGATCTACAAATTAGAAAACAAATTCCCCTTTATCTCTTTTGCTTTCAATTTCTATTTACTTGGTCCTTTTTCTGAATGTGTCCTTTTTCCGAATGTCTCCTGCTTTTCTATACAACACCTGAAGTTCCGCAATATACAAATTGACCCTCGAAATCCGTCATTGTATCCTATTGCGTGTTACACATTTTTCATTCAATAGTTGAGGTAGATACACTTTGATCATCGACCCCTCATGTCCCCTGAGTAAATCTTGTGGGCCTATTTTCAAGCCCGTCAATATTTCCCGTTCCAACTATGTCTAATGCTTTTATATCACGAGTCCAACCAACCGCTTGTCCATTTCATACTTGGCCACTATTACCATCGCCAGTTCCTAGCCAGGCTTGCTTAGCATTGCGCTTCCACTGTTCTGCTACGTAAAAAGAGCACCCAAAATTCTGCGATATACAAATTGATGGCCGAAATCTATCGTTGTGACGTGCAATTTGACCATCGGCCCCTCACGTATCCTAGGTATATCTTGTGGATCCTGGAAACTATAACGATGCCTCGATTTCTTATACCAATTCCCATCAATGGGCCTTTCTTATACCAATTCTTGCTTCTGAAAATTTCCATCCCCTTTCTTTTTGCCCTCTGCTTTCCCTTTTTGGTTACTTACTTGCTTTTTGGAAAATGTCTAGCTGCGGGAGTTAGTGGATTCACATCTTCAGATTTCCCCTGTTACTTTTATATCACGAGCCCAACCGACTACTTCCCCATTTCATATTGAACAAAATTTTTGAATTGCGGGTTCCTGGATAGATGAGTTCAACATTGTGTTTCCATTGTTCAGCCGCCTACAAAAAGCACCCAGACTTTTGCGATCTACAAATTAGAAAACAAATTCCCCTTTATCTCTTTTTCTTTCAATTTCTGTTTACTTGGTCCTTTTTCCAAAAGTGTCCTTTTTCCGAATGTCTCCTTCTTTTATATACAACACCCGATGTTTCGCAATATACAAATTGACCCTCGAAACCCGTCATTGTCTCCTGTTGCATGTTACACATTTTTCATTCAACAGTTGGGGTAGATACAATTTGACCATCGGCCTCTCATGTCTCTTGAGTAAATCTTGTGGACCTGTTTTCAAGCTCGTCAATATTTCCTATTCCGACTATGTCTAATTCTTTTATATCACGAGTTTGACCAACTGCTTATCCATTACATACTTGGCCACTATTACCATCGTCGGTTCCTGGCCAGGCTTGCTCAACATTGCGCTTCCACTATTCCGCTACGTACAAAGAGCACCCAAAATTCCACGCTATACAAATTGATGGCCGAAATATGTCGTTGTGACGTGCAATTTGACCATCAACCCCTCACGTCTCTTGGGTATATATTGTGGTCCAATTTTTGAAACCCGCTCGACTACTTTCCATACTTATGCATTTCTTGAAATCTGTTTAGCGGATTGGCGGGACGACGGAATGTGCAATGCTTGCTCGCTCTTCACCATCCCCACTACCTTCGTACTTTCCAGATATGCAATTAAAGCTTTAATGTTAGTAGTTCATCGTGCAAGAATTGTTAAGATTGTCGTTAATGTATGGAAGGCCAAAGAAGATTTGTCATTAATACGAATTAAACCAAGATTTACAGAGAAGAATGTTATGCTTTCCAAGTATTCATTTCAAACACGATGCAATATTTCATGCGTGGTCCAGTTGGCGCCTTTACAAAATCTCTAATTCTTGATCGTTCTTCACCGTCATCGCCAACTTTGTAGTTTTTTCTAAATATGCAATTAGTAAACTTTAATGGTAAGAAATCATTACTCACGAACCTTGGATATTGTCATTGATCAACAAAAGGCTAGATGAGATATTCCATTGATATGCATTAAACCAATATTTGCGAACGGTTATATTATCCCTCCTCAATTTTCATTTCAAACATCATATGGAGAAAACATAAATTCTTGTTAACTTATGGCAACAGTTCTATCCAGATACAATAAACACCTTCGGACATGATGGCCAAAGGTACCAATATTCTAGGGCATATTATTACTACTCATCTCCCTTTGCCTAGGAGCAAAAAAGGAGATGGTCCCTCTGTGCACCGAGAGATATATTTCAACCCAAAGAATTCCAATGCAACCATGCCTGCTTAGACAACTTTCCGACTTGCATTGATACCTGGCACAGATGTTGATGCGATGGATTTCGAGCCATAAGAAGATGATCTGATGGACGATGATATGACAATGGATGATGGCAATGCAGAGACTGGTCCCACTACTACGCCCAAATTGAAATCAACTATTGAAATCAACTATAAAGGGCGACACTTCCCGGCTCGACGATGGTAGTCCTGACAACACCAAAAGAATGGGTTACAGAAAAGAAACTGATGTTGAACACAGTAGCTTCTTTGCAACCCGAAAGTAGGAATTCCAGAGGTCCATATTAGTCTGTTCTGGGTGGAAGTCTTTCACTGTAAGGAAATGATCTGTTGATGCTCCCAGAGATATATTTCAAGCCAAAAAACTATTCAATTGTGGGATCACTACCCTATTCTCTAGATATTCAATTAACATCCTAGGGAATGAGGACCAGAACTCCCCCTGGTGCAAGGCATATTCCTACTAGTCATCTCCTTCCGTCCATAATGGACTAATTTGGGCCTCTAGAATTGCACGTGCAACCTGTGTCCCTGAAGTTTTCAAATGTGAGGAGTTGGTTTCTTGGTGTGTCCTAACTTTCAGTTTTGGGCTATTATGTTTTCCCTGCAACATTTTTTGTCTTCTTCCTCACAAGAAACTTGTGAGAACTATGAATTTTACCACATGGCTTTTGTTCATCTGCTTCAAGCAGAGGATTTACTCCATTGCGGACCCACTTTCCTGTTTCTTCGTCGGCTCAGGTCTTCTGCAAAATATTGAGATCGGGGCACCAAACATTGATTCACTAAGGAGAAGGCTGCAAGGATTTCCTAAAAAAAATCATGGTAATCAGTTTTATATGCATGTTGAATAGCATCTCGATGGCTTCTACATGTTGCAGATCCTGTGCCTGTGTCTATGGCAAATATGTTCAGTGTTTATGCCCAAAGAACTCGGTCCAATTTCTAAGCATAGATATATAGTGCTTAGTATTGTTTTATTTTAATGAATTTACTATTAAAAAATTTGCCTTGGGAGTCTTGTTTGTTGCTTGTTTTTTGGATTTAACACCTCTTCTCATTGGCATGGTTTGATAGTATCGTAGTTCTTTGATATTGTATTCGCTTAGGTAATTTGTTCTAAAATGGAGCATTTAACAATTATATGGAAATGCACTGTGTCGATCCATCAGGATTTTATGGAAACAAAAACACGAATTTCAAATAGTTTTCAAACCAATGCTCAATTCTATTCGTGGTTCAGATAGAACATAGCAATACCAAATCACAATGTTGCAACAAGATCATCATTCTTGTTTCTAGACAACCCATAATGCAAGAAATTTAATACTTAAGTTAATATGTTACAGTCGTGGAAGAATGTATCTAATTTTTAAGAAATCATTGGCTGATAATTACTAGAAAATAATGGTTTTGCAACAATGTGGCTTATTTGAAACCAATTCTCGCTTATGAAAATTTCCCTCCGCCTTTCTATTTTCCCACTCTTTTATCCCTTGTAGTTTTTGTTTTTGGTTATTTAGTCGTTTTTCCCGAAAATGTCTTGCTGCACGGGTTGGTGAATTCACGCATTTCGACTGAGCTCTTCCACTTTATCTAAATTGCACTTTCAATTGTTCCGTGACCTGCAAACAACACTCTAGTTTCTGCGATATGCAGATTTACTTCTGGATTCCCACATCATCCCCTCTTCCGTGTTACACATTTTGCACTCAAATGTTCCGATATATACAATTTGACAGTCGGGGCCTTACGTCTATTCGGGAACCCGTCACCTTATTTTGAATCCCGTCTGATCGCTTTCCATACTTGACCATTTATTGACATCTATTTCACGGATCGTTGAGTTTGTGGGTTCAGGAAATTTCAAATTTCTAGTTGCCCTTTCCTGTGCCTGCTACCTTCAGATTTATTTCCAAGTATATGCAATATGTATACAACATCTCCAACAACATACAGAAAAGATCTTGCCAAGAAATGGAATATCTATTGTAGATTTGAATATATTGGACCTTCTTTTCCCTCTTCTATACTTGACCAAATCTGTGTTTCTTTTTTCCCTCTACTCTCTTTCTTGTTACTTAGTCATTTTTCCGAAAATTTCTCAGTGCAAGTGTTGGCCGACTAACGGGTTCATATTTGCGCTCGTTCTTTTATATCATGACTCAGAGAAACCACCAACCATTCAATGCATAGGCGCTTCTCAGATTGTGGATTCCTGGGCAGGCGAACTCTATATTGCACTTCCATTGTTCTATTGCCTGCAAACAACACCTAGACCTTCGCGATATACAAATTTACTTCCGCATTCCCACATCATACCATGTTCCATGATACACAGTTTGTACACAAAAGTTATGAGGTTTGCAATTGCAGATTCCTGAACAGGCAGAGTGCATTTCCAGTGTTCCTTGACCTTCAACCAGCCATTGGCTTCCGCGATATAAAAATTTCCTTCTGAATACCTTCATCAACCCCTCTTCTATCTTATACAGTATGCACTCAAAACTTCTGATCAATACAATTTGACCATCGGGGCCCCGTCTCCTTGGGAACCCTTGTCAGCCTATTTTGAAGAACGCCCGTCCACTTTCCACGACCATTTCTTGCAATCTCTTCCACGGATCATTGAGTTGGTCTGTTAAACAATTTCCAATTCCTAGTCGTTGTTTTTTGTGCCCGCCATCTTCACACTTCTTTCCAAGTATATGAAATCAGTATATAAATTCTCTAGAAACATGTAGAAAAGATCGACATCCGTCTTCTATACTTAAAAAAATTCTTGTTTCTCTTTTCCCTGTACTTTATGTTTCTAGTCATTTAGTCGTTTTTATGAAAATGTCTAGCTGCGCGGGTTGGTGGACTTGCGGGTTCACATTTTCACTCGTGATTTTATATTGTGACTTTGAACACCCTCTTCCCCATTCCATGTCTAGTCACTTCTCCGATTGTTGATTCCCGGGTAGGAGGGCTCTAGATTTCATTTCTATTGTTCCATGACCTGCAAAAAATACCTTGATTTCTGCGATATACAAATTTACAACCGGATTCACATCACACCATCTTCCGTATAACAATCTACCTATCATGTCCTCTTCCATGGTACACATTTTGTACTGAAAACTTCCGATAGATACAATTTGACTGACAGGTTTGAAAGTCTCTCGTGGAACTATTGTCACCCCATTTTGAACCCCGTCCGTCTGCTTTCCATACTTGGCCATTTCTTCGAATTTCTTTCACAGATCGTCGGGTTGGTGAGTTCAAGAAATATCCAATTCCTAATAGTTGTTTCCTGTGCCCACACCCTTTGAAATTACCAATTGGAAATTATATATACGATGTTATTTCTAAGTATGCACTTAGCAAGCATTAATGATAAACCAAGATTTGCGGAGATCTCCCATTAATACGCATAAAACCAAAATTTCTGGATGGTTGTATTATCCCTTCTGAGTGTTTATTTCAAACATCATGGAATGTCATTTTCGTGTTGTCAGGTTGGTTCGTCCATGAAATATTCAATCCTCGATTCCGAAAATGAGTCCAGCCCATCGTTTCCCTATTCCATACTTAGCCACTTTCCCAAAATTCCACAAATATACAAATCGACTGCTAAACTTCCCCATCATACTCTCTTACGTTTTACACGTATTGTAGTAAAAAATTCTGATACATAAAATTTGACCATCGGACACTCCGCACCTCATTGGGTTGGTATGTTCACAAAACCTCCAATCCTTAATTGCTCTTCATCGTACCCGCCACCCTCACACTTCTAAATATGCAATAAATAAGCTTTACTACTAACAGTTCACCATACAACACCCATAGAGATTGTCATTAATCAACAAAAGGCTCGAGGAGCTTTCCCATTGATTAACATTGAACCAAAATTTGCAGAGACTAATATTATCGTCTCCAACTGTTCATTTCAATCATCGTCTGCAACAAACAAATGTTCTCATAAACCTATGACATCAACTCGACAACAGTTATGTGGAGATACAATGAACAAATTTGAGGGCGAGGACCAGGACTTCCAATGGTCTAGGGCATATTCTTATTACTCATCCCCTACCACCCATAACGAAGTAATTTGGACCTTTGATATTGCTCGTGCAGGATGTGTCCCTGAATTTTTTGACTATAAGGAGATGGTCTCTTGGTGCACCGATAAATTTATTCCATCCCAAAGAATTATTCCACTGCAGGACCACTCTTATGTTTCTTTGTCGCCTCAGGTCTTCTGCCATATGCTAAGATTGTCAGGACCAACATTGACATTCAAAGGAGAACATTCCAAGCAGTTCCTATGAAAGCATAATAAAGGGTTGGACCTTTTGTCCGAGTTCTTGGAAGACACAATGGTAGTTCCTAAAGATATCACAAGCTTCCAGGTTAGTTCATTTAGAAATCCATATAGGGAAATTGCTTGGTTGTTTACAAGAATAATGGGATAGGACTCCACAACAACTATTTCCTAGATGGCTCTTTATATTTTTTATTTCATAGTCAAGGAACAAGCCATTTTTTATTGGGGCACGCTAATTTCCCATGAAATCTGTTCCCAATTGTCACGCTTGAAAAATGAGAAGAGATTTTTTATGTCATCCTACTTAGTTTTTGCGATAACACATTGCCGCCAGTTTCTAGAACTGTCTCTGTCCAAGAAGGTCAACTGGGAATTTGACCCAGTAACGTTCTGGTACCAGGCCTTGTGGAAGCACAAGGCCCCCCACTATTTTTATGAGGTTTTTAATGACTTTGTGTCTGTTTTCATTTTTTTTTTGTTAGGAGAAGATGCTCCTCAAATATATGACCAGGAAACCAGGTTTTTGGACAGGAAGGGGGCAATTGAATATGTGGATAATTACACTATGATAAGGATTTTTTGGCTCCGAGGAAAAACCTGCTCTCCTTCCATGTCACATTACGGACAAAATGTTTGTTACAAAAGTAGCAAGGCAATACAACTACTGGTTGCATCTATTCCAAGAGAAGAAGAAAAAACAATTCATTCCTCTGCCTTGGAAAGTCAGGGACTTTGTGTTGAGGAACGTCAAGAAAATTGAAGAATTCGCAGCCCATTTTAGCAACCTAAACCTAAGATATGTTGAAATCCCAACAGGGTTCGACCTCGACATATTTTTTTTACAACATTTACAAACACCTGGCTTGGGCATTTTTTTTTTCAAAAAACACCCGACCGAAAACAGAGACACTGGTGACAACGCTCCTACTTCTAATGCCGATGAACTAGAAACACTGCAAAGCACCATTAAATTGAACAAGCAACAGGGAAAAGTCCCTGGTGAGAAGAGTGTTCAATCGACGAATAACACTCCCAAAAGTACAACATCCCGGAGCATCGCTCCAACGGCCCACCAAAACAACAAAGAAATTCAGAGTTCTTCAAACAAAGGAGTAGATAACGCCCCCCCTCACCCTAAAATTGATACTTCTCACAAGATTCCAGTGGACAAGAAGAGAAAAAAAATTGTGGGACAGGCAAAAGAGACCGAAATTCAGAGTGAGAACATGGAACTTGAAATTGATTTGGATAGCGTATTCCACTACCTTTATCAGCCCACAGATGCGATCCATCATAGTCGTCCAATGGACATATCTGATACCGAACATTTCGACGAAGATGAATCCTTCGTGTTCCAGAGCTTTTTTTTGACATTCAACCCAAACAAATAATTATTGAAAAAAAAGATGTAAAAAATAAGAAAGGAAAATCTCGTTCATAGGTTAACCTTGCCAATATGCGGCCATCCCAAATCTGTCGACTTCACATTGTGACCAGATATTCTCTTGATGATTCCATTGGAGGCATTGAGGCCAAGAATGCAGGACTGAAGGACCGAGTCAAGGAATTGGAAGAATCTTTGATTCCTATGCCATTGTTTGCCAATCCTTTGGCAATAGCCATGCCAAATACTCCTACAGCCAAGTTAAAAGGATCCTCTAGCCTCCTCACATCCTATAAAGGACATGTGGAGAATAATATCAAGAAAAGAATGGAACTGATTGCTGAGGCGTGGGAAACATCGCAAACCATGAATTCCCTTGGAACGAGGGCACATAGTTTGCTAGAACATTTGCAGGCGGAGTTAAAATATGAAGAACATTTCTATTTAAACATGGTCCTTCCTTTTGGCACCATTGTCAACAACATGTCAGAAACGAAAAGAAGAGAACAAGATATCCCATCCAAAAATCGGATCGTTCAATTAAATGCATGCTGGAAAGAAAAAGTGAAGAACTTGCATCTTATTGTCCAGTCATGTGAACAAGCCATATCAAAAAAGGAAAAATTGTTCACAAAGCTAGCCAGAATAAACTTAGCCAGAAGGACCAACGATTTTCAAGACCCCAACTTAATCATCAACTCCTTGCCCTTAACTAAGCAAGCCTTCGTTAAACAGGTTGATATTTTTAAGGTGTTGTCTTCGAAGAAGTTTTACAACATCCTTGAATATGGTCAAGATGATATCGACAACTGGCTAGTTGACTATTTGGTACATAATAAGGAAATTGATCAGGCTCTGCGTAATCTTTCTATCGAATTCAGGGAATTGGAAAATGAACTTTTCAACATAAAAATACGGAATGAGATTAGCGTCGCCCCAATGATAAGCTACATTGAAGAATGGCTTGAAATCGAATTGAAGCAGATCGTCGACGAAAGGCAACATGCACTTACGATAATTCCAGTAGCTGTCGACGACATCAATAAACATGCATCAACAAGCAAATAGAAAAAGGGGTCATATGTACCATCGCTGTAAGTCTATACTAATCACATCTTGCTTTGTTTATCAACCCAATTATTCCACTTTTTAAAATAAAAATGTCTAGCCAAAGACCGATACATTTCAATTTATTCTTTTCAGGTATTACACTCTACCGTCGACCGCTTCTTCTTTCTACAGTCCTATTTCTTGTACATATTTCTCTTATGGTCCGTGGGAGCCCCAATCCCAATCTATATGACAAACACATTTAAATTACAAGGAATTTGTAACAAACTATTATTTTTTGATATATTTCAAATAAAAAATATTTATTTCCTCATAAATGTTTATCTTCCACTATGCTTATGGTCCGCGCGAGCCCCAATCCCAGTCCATATGACAAATGCATTTAAATTTCTAGGAATATGTAACTTTTTTGATATACTTCAAATTAAGTTGATTTTTATCTCCTTTTATATTTACCTTGTCATAAATTTTTATCTTCCACTATGCAGAAATTGTATTTTCTTAATTTGAATATAACTTTATTTTGTCTTGCCACATATAGAGACAAAATAGACACAATTTTTCAACATAGCAAAATATATTATATACTTTCAAAAAATAAATGGGGCTTTAGACACCACATGTCATTAACTGCATGAATACCACTCGTGCTTCATGTTTCTTGCCACATCTTCGCTACAGTTTCCATCTGTCTCTGCTACTTTTTCCTATCCCTCTACATTTATTCTCAATTCAAGCCGGCAGGGACTACGCTGCCACGCACCACTTGTTATATATGTAACTTATTTATTTCTTTCATAAATTATATTTAAAAAAACTCATAGATTGTTCATATGCATTTATGTCATTTATTAGGAGTGTGTATAAAGGTGGGAAACATTAAATGTAAATACATACTATTTAATAAATACTTATTTATATGATAATTATTATGAGTATATATATGAAAGTTGGCAATATTTTTTTTTGTTTGCTAGTTTGTCTGTGACCTGCGGGACTAGCCTGTGGCTGAGAAACCGCGACTCAGGGGCATCTAAGTCATCAAAATCACCCGGGGATCGCACTCGGCCTGAGCCACACCAACCCTTAACATGGTTGTAATTTTTGTCCCCACAGGTTTCGAACCAATGACTTTAACATCATGTAGTGCCTTAACAACACACTTCGTCACCGACTGTCCTACACCTCGGGGACAAAAATAAAGTTGGCAATATTAATTCATATGCATTTATGTTATTTATAAGGAGTATTTATAAAGGTTGACACTGTTAGATATAAATACATACTAATTAATATATAGTTATTTATATAACCATTATAGATCCATCTTAAATTCAGATTTATCAAACATCTAGAGGGATCACATTTTTTAAAGTGTGATTTTTTATTATTATCATTTAATATGGAGGAATTGATATTTTAGATGTTGTCATATGTAAGTACTTAGTATATATATGTGTGTAATATGTAATGGTTTGTGTAATTGTTTTCTTTTAATTGAGTTAACTTTATTTTTATTATTGTTAATTTTTTAAGTTGAGCCAACTTTAATTTTTTTAATTAACCTTATCTAACATAATGCTAACGTGACAACATATCCCCCATACCGGGTTGTAGAGAACCTCGCTACTCTCGGTGAAATAATTATTACGTGTGTATATGAAAAATGGCAATATTAGATTAAAATGTTTATGATTAATGATGGTGGCTATTAATATTTATTGATATTAACATTGGTTCATTAATTTTTTTAAAAATTAAGGAATTATTTGACTTTCTTTAAATTTTTATTTATGTGTTTGAAAAAATAAACATTTTTAAATCATCATAATCTTAATGAGTTAAAAGGTTAAGAAGGTCAATATTGTAACAAATATTTTGAAATTCAGATTTAATGTGAGTGTACACAAGATATTTCAAGAAAACATGTTTTTTGTTTTTAATTATCTTCAACCCTCTTAATGTCGCAAAGATGAAAAAATATTTCAACATGTTTTAGGAACTGTCCAATGCCATGTTTCACTATGGAACTTATGATAGTTTGTTCTTATTTTAGCAATGTTGATTTTCTTCTTTACGCTGGTTAAAACAAATAGATACTTTTGTTCTTCTAGATTAGGGCTAATCACTTGCTTGCATTATCTTAATTTTCTCTTATCCTCTATTTCTTTATGAACAACAATTTCTATTTAAATTTATATGTAAAAGTATTTTTAATAATATCATTACTTTGCAAAGTGACATCTTCCTCGATAGCCCAATGATTTAGTCAATACTCTACATCTTTATGCCAACCCTACTTGAACCACATGTAGTTTTTATTGGTATTGACTAATTACCATTTACAAACATTACATGATAAATTAATAAAATATCACGATGGGTATAAAAACATTATGGCAAAAATTTCTTAGTAATATAATTCACACACTCAATGAATACATATAAGAAACACACTTTATTTTTCTCTATTTTTCCCCTTTTTTTCAAAGGTGGCATAATTGATCACAAATCAATTGTCAATTGACATTGTGGACAATCATCATTGAGTGTTATCTAGGAATGCAGGCTAACTCATCACCATTATTCAACGAAAAACACGCCACCTAAAATGACATGTTGGTGGTCTGTAAGGGGGAAAACTTCCACTCTTACCAAATGTCTTTGGGTCTTGGGTCATTAATATGTTTCCTTACGTTTGAGGAAGACAAGCTCTTAGCAAATTAGAAGCAATTTTAGGTCTTACTCCAAGGCCAACATAGATAATTCAATTTAGATAATATATACAAGAAAGCCAATATCTTGTACTATCATCGTTAATGCTACAACAATGTGGTCATGTTCTTTCAAGTAACATGTGGCCTTGGATGCATACATGAGACTGAATACTACACACGGTTGTAGTTTAACCTCTTTCCTAGGAGGTAGGAATGGAACTTCTTATTGCATTACATATTTAAAGAGAACATATCTTTGGTTATTTGAGGTAGTTAAGAGTAACATATCTTAAAAATATGCCAATTGGTATTACGAGAATCGAAGAAACCCTATTTAGGGTTACAAAGACATTATCTTCATAAACATTGAACGACATTATTGAATAATACAATATTACAATGAGGGTCCTCACTATTGAGCACATAGTTATACTAACACTATATTGAGAGGGGGGTGAATCAATATAAGGCTATCTTTTTTTTTTAACATTCATAAACCATAATGATTCAATCACATAAATATAACAACCAGAAGACACAATATTTAATGTGGAAACCCTTTCGGGAGAAAACCACAAAAACTTCTTTTTATTAATTTATAGGCACCAACCTACTATTACAAATGTTTGTAGGCACCAAACTACTAGAGAAACCACTCCACACTGTTGTTTGCGCACCAACCTATATGAGACACCAATCCCCTCCGTTGTTTGTAGGCTCTGATCTACTAGAGACACCGATCCCCTCTGTTGTTTATAGGCACCGACCTATAGGAGACACTGATCCCCTCTGTTGTTTGTAGGCATCGACCTACAAGAGACACCGATCCCCTCTGTTGTTTATAGGAACCAACCTACAGGAGACATTGATACCCTCTATTGTTTTTAGGCACCGACCTACATGAGACACAGATCCCCTCTTTTGGTTGTAGGCACCGACCTATAGGAGACACTGATCCCCTCTATGCTAGTTATTCCCGTTTTTTCCATATTTGCGATGTACTCGCTTCTTATGCTTTTTCCAGATCACTCAATCCTTTTTCTTTCACCAGATATGCACTATGCTCACTACTTATTATTTCACCAGATCACTCACTCCTTTTTCTTTCACGAGATCTACTCAATGCTCGCTTATTCTTCTTTCAAAAGATATGCTAAGCTCTCGCTCCTTTTTCTTTCGCCAGAAATGCTCAACGCTTGTTTCTTCTGCTTTCGCAAGATATTCTCATCTCTCGCTAATATTTAATCATTGATTCTTGAATGATATTTAATTGTCACTCCTCAAATGGTATGCATAAGAATATTACATTTTACACCCACACACACATTTTTTCTCATTCTCCATTTATACTTTACCATAAGCTTTACATGAAAAGTCATGTTCATTTGAAAAGTCATGACTTTTATTAAATAATAATTCATTCCCCCCCCCTTTTTTAATTTTTAATTCACTTTTTAACATACCATGGGTAAAATACCACCATGGTTTGTAAATCCATGTGAAAATACCATGTGCACTTTCACTTTTACCTTTTTAAACCCATTTTGACCTTTACTCCACTTTCACTTTTACCTTTTTTTTAATCTACTTTCATGTTTACTCCGCTTTTACTTAAACTTCACTTCCACTTAACTTTTCCACTTTTGTATTTATTAAAGTCACAGTTATATTTGATTTTAATCCACTTCCACTTAACTTTTCCACTTTTGTATTTATTTAAGTCACATTTGTGTTTAAATACTCACTCACCTTTGACATCAATGACAATAATTTATTCAACAATATCCTCCTTTGTCGTTGATGGCAACCCTGTACTCAAAAACACATAATCCTCTAGAAATGGAAATAATTATCCCTTGTTAGCAACTCTCCCTATCTATAATTCTCCTCCCCTTGTCTGCAACTCTCCCCTGGTCTATAATTCTCCCCCTTTGACATCAATGGAAAAGGTATACTCCCCTACATTGTGCTTCTTTGTTGACAAGATGAGAGGGATAACACTCCCAGCTTCTGTCTGAGATATTCGAATGTTTCTCTAGGAAGGGGTTTGGTAAAAGTATCTGCAACTTGTTCCTTGGTTACAATGTATTATATATTGACACTTAGATCGACTACCTATTCTTCTTAGGAAGTGGTACTTGATGGGAATATACTTCATCTTTTTTTTCATAGTTCCTTTTGATGTGCAGGTCCCCGTTAGACTATGCTTTCTCTTGTAGTGTTATGAAGTAGTCCTCCCGTGAATGTATTATCTTTTCTTGTTGTAATTGTTGATTCTTCTCTGTTTTACCATCACTTTCATGAACTTTTCCTTTTCTACTTATTAAAAATATTCCAAAGAATTTCTAGATGTTTCACTATCACATTACTATTAGCTACTCACAACTTATAGGATTGGATTCCTTCAACATTTGCTCACAATCTATTGCTAAAAAATGAATGGTTTGTTGTTGTTAACAAAATGTCCATCTGCAACTTATCACGTCTTCATGTGATTTGAATATTTAATCTGATATGTACCTTCATAGCTTCTGAGGGATCTTCCATTGTCACATGTATGTTGTTGGTTTGGTAGTGCTTGAATGTCATCAAACCACAATCCAATTTTCCTTCAAAAACACTTTCCTTAGCATGGTCAATGCTGGTCACAATGTATAGAATACCTATCTAGATTTGTCTTTTATTTTGCATAGTATTTACCTCAAATCATGCCAACTCCAAAAGTTCCATACATCGCTCACAAAGGTTTCTAAGGTTTTATTGGAAAAATGTCTAGATCTATCGTCAAATTTCATTCCCAATTGTAAAAAATACTTCAAGGTATGAAGAAGGAATGTTAAGAAATCTTAATGAAAATTATATGCATGCTGCCCAGAATATAACATCCCCCACTTGCTATTTTTCTCTCATCAACACTACCTGAAGAATTATGAACACTGTCACCAACAACGCAATATAATCAATCTCTTTCAATACAAATAGTCTCTGTATCCAACATAAGTAGTAATACAGCTCCAAAAACATTCGGACATGCTTAGGTTGGTCTCAACAAATCCATGTCGATTCAACAAAAAATAGCCGAGTCATCAAGAAGACATCAATTAGTTTCACATATCAACAACTTCAAGTATTCCTCCTCTAAGGGATCAATAAGTAGAAACAACAGTTGTTGTCAAAATTTCCAGTCGATGGAAAACCCAATCAAAGCTTAGTTGATGAACACCTAGTAAAAACTCCATTCGACTATCATGTATGGTCGATCCTCAACCGACTACTTCCATGGAAATAATCAATAAGTAAGAGGAATGTTGCATGAATGTACAACTGATGATACACAACGATATGAAGTCCTCAAACATATGGTCAAATTATTCCATGATCATCCATCAATCCAAATGAAATCTATCCTGGTAGTTGGCACTGGTCCATAATTATGACTTTCACATCTCTTTTGCAAAGATCTGAAAGCATGATTACTATTCCTTCGATTTTTATGGTGAGGATGATGATAGGGAATATATTTTTGTACTCGCTAATTAGAGGAAGTAAGCTCATGGTTAGGTTCACTTACGGGAGTAGAACAATCCGACACATCAACAACAATGTCATTTGTAACAACATTCTCAATTGCTAGTGTGTGAGGATCATGTAGCTCATCAATCTGTTCAACACAATCAACAGTAGGTTGTTCTTCTAGAAAACCAATATGAACTCCTCCTGCAACAAATAAAACTTCCTTGGTTGTAGCAAGGCTAGGCATAGGTAGGGAGGAAACAACAACATCATATCCAATACCAGTATTAATGATTGGAGATCTTTGACAATTGATGATATCATCTCAGATTTCTGTACTATTTTCAAACTTCAAGCTTTTGTTCAACTGAGAAGTTGAATTTTCCAAATCCTTTCTTAGGGAAACAATCTCAGATTCTAGATCTTCACAATTTTATTCCTTTTTCTTCAGTTGGATTCTCACCACTTCTTATGTCCTTCTTGCCTCTTCTAATTGAACTTTTAGGCTTGTGATAATGTTTTCTGATTCTTCAAGTATTTGTGACATTTTGGCTTTGAATCACGATCCTCTTCTTCATATTTTTGCAGTTTCTCCTTTTGTTTCAAATTCATTTTCCTTAGCTTCTTTATTTCACTTAAGGCACATATAAGTTCTTCTTCAATATTCACTTCTCCATCTGTTTCAACGTTTTCCTCTTCTTCTGAATCCATTATTTCTTTCCCTTTGTATTCATCAATATTTATTTTGATTGCCATAAAAATAGTTTCTTCTCTATCACTATCAGAACTACTTTTACTACTTTCTTCAGACGAGTCACTAACCCCTTTTGAGTAGAGGCTCTTCTTCTGCTTACAAAAGTTCTTCTTCATTTCATTATTGTCCCATTTGTGGCTATTTTTGCGTTGACAATGTTTTCTCTTTACGTTATAGTCTTCCTCTTTATCACTACTTTCATTTTTCACATATGGACACTTAGCAACAAAATGTCCCACTTTTCCAAAGTTAAAGTATTTAAAGGGAAACTTACCTTTGTATTTTCCAGATCCCTTTTTGAGTTTTCTCAGAAAATTTTCTTCCTCTACGCTTGATTCACAACTAGAACAATCACTTGATTTATGCTCTTTTTTCTTCATATTCTTTGAGGCCTTGAAAGTTGCTTCCCTTTTATATGGTTTTTCCTTTTCAGTCCTCATTTCATATGCAGTGAGGATCCCATGAAATTCATCATTTATTAATTGATCAAGATCCTTCATTTCCTCAATGGTGGAAAATTTGGCATAAAATCTTAATGGGAGTGACCTCAACACCTTTTGCACAATCATTGGTTCTATAACTGTTTCACCAAGACCTATGATGGTGTTGACAATTTCATCCACATAGAGGAGATATGATGCAATATTTTCTTCTTCTTTCATCTTCAGACTCTCGAATTGTCTTCTATGAGTTTGGAGCTTAGCCTTCTTGACCTTGTCATCGCCTTCATGGATATTTTGAAGTTTGTCCTAAATTTATTTCACTAATTTGTAATGCATCACTTTGATAAACTTTGATTCTGAAAATCTGCACAAGATGGAGTTCATGGCTTTTGCATCATTTTCACTAGCCTTTTTCTCGGTTGTATCTGTTGGTGGATTTGTTGGGGCTATATTGTTGAAACGTGCCAACCAATTTCCCATGCAGATCAGATTTCTTAACTCCCAGTATTCTGTAGTTAGCTAAACCAAATCAACTAAAAATAGAAGATGTATGCATGCACACTAAAGTGATCAGTTTGTGTAACTGTTTGATCAATTTGTGCAACTATGTGATATATGTTATATATCTATGCATACCCGTAGATGCAAAGGCATGCAATGTGTGGGATGAGTGAGAGGATGGTTGTAAGCCTATGTTTGTCTATTGTAATTCTCCCTTGATAAATAAGAATACCAATTATCATTGCCCCGTGGATGTTTCCCTTGTGAAAGGTTTTACCACGTAAATACTATGTTAAATTGATGTGATTGCTATTAGTTTTATTTATTTTCCAATGAAACTTGTTGAGTTTATGCTTCCGTTTCCCAACAAGTGGTATCAGAGTGCAGAGTTGAAGAATATGAGAACCAAGGAGAAAGACTTATTCATAATCAAATCCACAGAGGAATTCATTGGTTGCTGGGGTCGTTTCCATAAAGAAGAAATCAAAGGTTAGTGGTTGAATCAAAGCTAAGCAAAGCACAAGGTAGAGGTCGAGCATTTTATGCTCAGGTGGATAGAACCAAAATAAGACTAGGGTTGTGTAGGACGTGATATTGGATGTCTTATAGTTGGTAATCCCATCCAAGGAGGGTAAGCCTTGCGGGGGAGGGGGGTGTGATACCAGTGGAAATTCGTTTACCCAAGCCTTGTGGGTGGCACGATACATGATGAAAGTCATTTATTTGAAGTTTATATGCTCAGAGAACGAAGTATGAAGTTTGGAGTTATTATGCACAAGTTACAATATAAGAGGATCACTTTTTTATAAATAGATGTTGTGATGTGCTTTATAAATATTTGTTTAACAGGTGGATATTTTGTATATCCATAAAGGTATTGAGGCATGAAAGAAACATTTTTTGTTATATTATAAATATTTTATGAAGGGTTGATTTCATAAATGAAGAGGTGGATGTTTGTATTTTTTAAAGGATTTAAAACATTCATATTAAATACATGTGATTTGTTTTTTAAACCTTTTAATTAATATTTTATATTTTGGGGTTTAACCTTGAAATATATAATATTTTTCCTCCATAATAAACAACTTGGTTTTATAAGACGTGGTTTTGGGTGGTTGTGTTAATGGAAAAAGTGCAGAGTTCAAAGTTTGAGGTGGAGAAATTCAATGACAAAAATAAATTTGAGTTATGGAACCTCAAGATGCAGGATCTGCTCGTACAACAAGGAAACAATAAAATAGGTGATAGTTGAATCACCGTGAAAGAAAAAAAAATGTCTTGGAGTTGTAAAAATGATTGATTGCATGTAAATGAGCATACTTATGTAAGACCTGGATAGGCATGCGTACCCCTGGTTGATCTCTTCACCTATGAAAATTCTAGACACAGATTTAGGTAGATTGAAGATATGGGGGGCATGCATGTTGGGTTAACCTTGGTGAAAGAGTTAACGAGTTAAATCTATTTTTTAGGTCAAAGCATGTGGTTTTTTGGGTCCGTGTTTTTTTGGGTAGCTTGTGGTATTGTGTCCATGGATTGCATGTAATGAAGCCTATAAAAGACTTGGTGAACTCCATTGTAAATGGGCTTGGAGGTAAGCAGTGAAGGCTTACTTGACTGGCTTGACTAGATTGGGTCAAGGGAATGTTCATGTTAAGGTGGAGCACTGAGACTCCATTGTAAAGGTCTTGGATTAAGTGGTGAAGGCTTACTTGGTCGGCTTGGTTGGATTTGGTCAAGGTTTTTTGAATGCAAAGTTCTAGGTGGAGCAATGTGTCCAGGTTAGAAAGGTGGGTCTGTAGAAAGTGTTAAGAACCAAACATCAATATAGCATAGAAAAACCTCAGGAAAAGTACTCAACGCCTTGAAAAAGAGATAATATCAGATAATAAGCCTCTTCTAGGGGGAAACCTCCTTTTACCCCACTTAAATGTTCAAGTACAAGATGATTCAAAATGAAAATGTCTCCTTGGTATATATAGGAGACTAG
>ML781685.1:680666-704920 GCA_009831015.1 Picea engelmannii | reverse complement strand
TATATCTAAAGAGGAAAGGAAGGCTTATCTCAGACTGTTTAGACAATATCAAGATGTCTTCGCATGGTCCTATCGAGATCTAAAAACTTATGATACCTGCATCATTCAACACACTATCCCGTTAAAACACGAGGTGAAACCCTTCCAACAGAAGCTCCGGAAGTATCACCCATCCCTGGAACCTCTCATGTATCAGGAATTAAAGAAACTTTTATATGCCAAAATCATCTTCCAGGTAAGGCATTCCATATGGGTAGCAAATCTGGTTCCAGTGAGGAAAAAGTACGAAGAAATCCGCTTATGCATAGATTTTAGGAACCTCAACAGAGCTTCAAAAAAGGAAAATTGTCCAGTCCCACCAATGGAGAAACTCCTGCAGACCGTGTCTATTTTGGAGATTTTCTTTCTACTGGACGATTTCTCAGGTTACAACCAAGTTCTGGTTTCAGAGGAAGATCGTTTGAAGACTACTTTTCGAACCAAGTGGGGGACCTTTTCTTATAAACGCATGCCTTTTGGGTTAATTAACGCAAGGGCGACATCCAAAGGGCCATGGATGTAACATTTTGGGGGCTAATAAACAAGTGTGTTGTAGTGTATCTGGAGGACGTAACTATGTATTCAATGAACAGAGAGGAGCACATCCAACACTTAACTCAGATTTTCAAAAGGTGTAGGAAATACAATATATCTTTAAATCCTAAGAAAACTATTTTCAGCGTCGAGGACAGTAAGCTATTAGGTCGTATTATATCTCAATCAGGCATTCACATATACCCATAAAGGATTAAGGCCATAGCTCAACTCCTGTTGCCTCATAACAAGAAAGCTATGCAGTCCTTTTTTGGGAAAATCAATTTTGTGAGAAAATTCACCCTCGATTTCGCCGAAACTATCAAATCCTTGCAAAAGACGATTCGTAAAGATGCCAAATTTAAGTGGGATGATGAACAAAAAAATGCATTTAGCAACATCAAAACCTCCATATCGCAGGCCCCCGCGTTGCGAAGCCCCGATTTCAATAGGGATTTCTTCCTCTATACTTTCGCCTCCGACCAGTCGTTAGCTTCAATATTGACTCAAAAGGATGATGACAACAATGAGGCCCCAATGTCATTCATGAGTACTAATCTCCAAGGAGCCGAACTAAATTATCCTGCCGTGGATAAACAGGCCTATGCAGTATATAAGATAGTAAAACACTTTAGATCTTACATCCTCAAGAACCACACCAAAGTAATCATGCCTCACCCTGCGATCTGATCCATATTCTCTCAACAGGAAATGGAGGAGAGAAGAGGGAACTGGATGGCAGTAGTTCAAGAATTTGATCTAGATATAAAACGTGCCAAACTAGTTAAAGGGCAAGGGCTATGCAAACTCGCAGCCGAAGTCCAAGACCAAGTAAATAAATATTCCATATGGGAGAATGAAATGGAATTATGGTGTGGTGAAGCATCATATATTTCCCCATGGCCGGAGTCTTGGTATGAGGATTTGACTTATCTCTTGCACCATGGGACTTGTCTAGAAAATCTCAATCCCAGGGAAAGGAGAGCTCTCAGGTTAAAGTCTGCACAATATCGCCTCATAAATTCGGTACTCTTCCAGATTAATTATGATGGGGTACTATTAAGATGTCTTGAACGTGAAGACATAGACAAAGTTCTGAAGGAGCTCCATGAAGGCCCTGCTGGTGAACATTTCGCAGGAAACACCACCGCTCATAAGATACTGAGAGCTGGCTATTATTGACCCACCTTGTTCAAAGACGCTCACACCTATGCTAGAAACTACAAAACTTGTCAAATAAGCACTGGGAGGGAGAAGAGAGCAACAGTCCCACTCCAACCAATGACTGTCTCTAGGCCTTTTGAGCAATGGGGGTTGGATATCATAGGAGAAATTACACCCAGTTCTTCGAAACAACACAAGTACATACTTACTTCCACCGATTATTTCATGAAGTGGGCAAAGGCCATCCCTCTGACTCATGTAAACGAGAAGGTGGTGATCCAATTCATAGAAAAACAACTGATCACAAGGTTTGGTGTCCCTTCTGTTCTAGTTTTTGATAATGCAACTTATTTTTGTTCCACTCTATTGACATAGTTTTCTCTAGACAAAGGGATCATAATAAGGTACTCTGCAAATTATTATCCACAGGGAAACGAGGTGGCAGAATCAACCAATAAGAACCTAGTGAGAGTATTAAAAAATATGGTTGAAGATAACCAAAGGAATTGGCATAATCTACTCCATATCTCTCTATGGGATGGTATGGTCACACCCAAGGAAGCTATAGGAAATTCCCTGTACTTTCTGGTTTACGGGCAGGAAGCCATTCTCCCAAATGGGCTTTATCTTCCATCTCTTCAACTAGCCCAAAATTCCAATGGGGAACCTTCATCGGTCATACAACAAAGAATTGATACTTTGCTCATGCTAGAAGAAGAGAGAGAAAAGGCTAAGTCAAAATTTCTATCTTGCCAACAGATAGTGAAAAGATGGTTTGATAAGCATAAGGCTAAAGAGAATTTTTTTGAAGTAGGAGACTTAGTACTAAAATGGGACCGAGCAAATGAGCCAAAAGGGAAGCATTCTAAGTTTTAGAATCTGTGGCTTGGACCTTTCCAGGTGGCTGAGAAGATTGGGGAAGACACTTATCGGTTACAGAATCTAAGGGGGGAACCTGACGCCCTCCCAATAAATGGCCAAGCCCTCAAACAATATTTATAATAATAAAAAATAAAATTATATATATATATATATATAATAAATGAAAATTTTGTTTTTGTTTTGTACGAGTATTTTCATGATTGTGAAGTACATTTTTGTTGTTTTCTTTTGCGTTCTGGATTTCTGTGCTTTTGAAAGTTGTGTTTAGCAAGACAATGGTCGACCTTAAATCATGCGACATAACGAACTCTGTTCCTAACTCACCGCTCATGTACAAACACAAGAAGCATTAAGGAGCTTGTGGTTGCTTTGAGGAGTCCTCTATCTAACCTTGCACAAATGAACAACTTCGGAGAAATGTTAGAGGTGTTTGCTTAGTGGTTTGGTAAGACCTTAAGGGAAAGAATGGAAGGTGGAAAGGACTACATGAACCCTGAAGACAAAGCTAGCAAAGGATTCAGCTTAACCATATCACTTTGAAAAATAAATAGACATCATCCTCTCCCACTCGCTAAGGGCATCATGCCGAAATAAAATTGATATTATCAAAGGAGTGAACAATAGGAGAGGGTATGCAGATATCTTCGTCGGGGCTATGGTCGCTCACTGGCAATAGAGAAAGGTCTGTGATATTGGGGTGACTCTGTCGGGGCTATGGATGCTCGCCAGAAGCGGAGAAACACCATAGAAAATGATTAAAGGTCACTAAAGGCTTCATGCCAGTGAATACTTTACTGGATTTTTGTCAAAAAGGGCATGAGTCAGGGTTACAGGAAATGAAGGAGGAATAAAGGTTAAAAACCCCACAGGTAGAAGCAGAAGCATCAATTGAATAATTTCGAATGCAAGGGTAAAAGAGGCTCTAATTTAAAACCAGTTAAGTTCTCCACCAGCTTTTGCATCAGCCAAGCCTGAAGGAAGAACAAAGATTTTGATTTCGCCCAGTGAGTCGCCATTTGTTGAGCACTCAACACACGCTAAAAGTCTATGTCCAATTTTACTTTTTGGGTACCACTTGATCTCTTTTCATTGTCTGATTCGTCTCCATTTTGGAAAATGTTGCGTTTGCTTACCATTTTTGAGTCTCGTTAAGTCTTTAAAAAGTTTGCTTGAAACTATGAAAATCCTCGACTTAAAATATTTAACATTTAAATAAGGAATCAGATAGCCAAAGCACTTCACCCAACGCTCTTACGAAATTCAGTATCGATAGACATGAGTCTTATTTTGTGACAAGCATCACTACGGAGATCATCAATTTCCGATCCCTTTTGGTATCGGGAAAAGGAGAAACGAGTAAATAATTCAAAATAACGAAATGTTATCACCAATAGCCGATACCCGATGTGCTCATCGGAGTCAGAGAAAATCAAATCGCGACGATTTTTTCGACGATGCTAATTTTTTTTTTTTTTTTGATTCCCGATTCCTGAAATATTTTAGCATCATGAATTTTCGAAGGAGCTAGCCCAAAGGAAAGTATGCGATAGGGTTTTCCCTGATCATCGACCCCTGATATCGTTTCGACATCGGTGATCCCTAGGCTTAGTTTAGGAATGCAAAATTGAAAGAGAGTTCTGACTCCGATTAATACTCGCGAGTTAAATCACCGGTTTTCATTACCATATATCTTGAGTCAGTGGTGGCATGCTAGCGCCATATGACGAGGTTGATCGACATCAGAGGTTTTGCAGAATGATATCAATAAAAAATACAAAAAAACAACTCAGAGCAACACTAAGCACAAAATCAGGATTAACTTACAAGAATTTTGGACAAAGAAAACAGTAGATTCACACGCAAAGAGAAAAATGATGCATGCAACTACTATAACTAGAATCCTTTCGTCAAAATTTTGAGAATTTTTATATTAGAGTCCCATCAGGCTCAGTTTACATACAATAGACACTATCTACACGTTTTGGCCAACCAACTCGGTTACATTGAAGACATGCAAATTTTAACAAGAAAAAGGGAAGACTATCAAAATTCTGCGTCACCTCTGAGAATACAAAACAAAGTCCGCCCATCATGCCTCTTCTGCACGCGAACTTTCTCCACGGCTGCCTCGCACTGCCAGAGGTGTTGTCACCTTTTGTTCTTCCGACACCCTTTGCGCTTCGTGCAACTGCACGATCGTATCTTGTTCTTCCCGAAGCTGCTGCTTGAGCCAAGTTGTGTTCCCTTCATGACTATGTGGCATTGACACCTCAAGGTTCTTTGTTTCCAATTGCCGACGTAATTCTCTATTCTCCTGGTAAATTTCAGCTATGGCAAGTTGTGCCTTCTCCAGCTGCAGATTAGGTCCTCAGACGTTAGAACCCGAGGCTTTTGTCTCTGCTGTTCGACTCCCGCTTCCTCGAATTGGAGTTCCAACAGGCTCTAGCTAGATAGCGCGCCTTAGGAGATCCTCGGCGGCTGATCAAGTCCGCGACTCAATCAGGATTTGGCTTTCCCCTCCGAATTTCCTAATTTTTTTGGGCCTTCCTCTCCTCCACGTTATCTACTTTTGAGGAAGCATGGCTTCCAACCTATGCCCTTTCGACTTAACTTCTTCCACTTTGGCTTCCGCACGGGGCGATACCATCGTTTCCGTGCAAAGTTCAGAATTCCCCTTTGAAGCGTCGGGAACATCCGCTACAAATAATAATGAGTCCCATGCATTTTGTGGCTCATGCTTGGTGCTTCAGCTGCCTCACAGGCCCCGTCTTACGTTTTGAGGAGTTCCCATGGTGCGATAACGCATCTACCTTATGTGTGGAGGATTTGACAAAGGGCCAGAGCCAAGAAGTTGATCGAATTAATATCACAAGACGAGTCACTTATGGTGCATAAGATCAGACTGGTGAGTAGAACACATCCAAAACATCTGGAATTTATAACGGAGTAGGGCAGTGAGTCGAAACGTGATGGGGAACACTGCATGCCTTGCGAGAGGATGTTTTAAAGAATTACTGTGTCACATCCACGTGATGGGTATGATCCGAGGCATGTGAGATACAACCGATAGGAATTGCGGAGGATGGGTGGTACGATCATCTCGATTCCTTTCAATTCCCCCCAGCCTCCATAATGAGCTAATGATGGTTGATGCACTTGCTGATGAGACTTCTGTTTGAGAAACCTTCCTCAACCTGAAGCATTTAACGACTTCTCTTATGATAGTATCCGATCCTTTTGGAACTTACTCGTACTTTTGGCACATGTTTAGCTCTGACATTCTTTCCCAAACCCAAGGGCCAACTAGCCACTAGCGTGATTTTGACTCTCATGTTTTTTGTACTTGATCTATCATGGTATGATGCATGAATGCAACCCACCCTAACTGAAAAAAATGGCGGTGCTAACAGAGACTGTGCAGGTAACTCGAAAGGTTGCAGAGATCACATAAGTATCAAACAACCTAACTTAGCGAGATTTACAGGTATGCATCAATATTTTTTCTTCCTGTTTACACTTTTCATATATTTTTCTGAGTATTGTTCTGTAAGCAATTTCTAAATGATTTTAATTCCGATTGGTAGGAAATATCCCTCCGAATATCGAGCAAAATCTGCTCCGTAACTTCTCCAAGAAATTCAAGAGAAACTGAATCCGAAGATCAATAGGCGATGAAGGATATCAGACTCCCCAAGTTCGTAACCCCCAACAACTTCGTCGACTTGTGCGACATAGTCAAATTGCATACCAAGCAGTATTCGTTATGGGTCGAAGAGCTAGCGATGGTGATTGACACAACGCCAGGACAAGTGAAATGATTTATGGAACATCCGATTAAATCTTAGATTGTGCTACTATAGTTGAACACCAGTTTGGTGAAGTACCGGGTGCATGCGATGAAGATCAGAGGAGTTTACGCTGATCCTATGGAACAACACATATTTCTATGGGCCCAAACCTGCGAGGAGCTGTTTATCAGTTGGTCAGAGTATGAGAAAAGTCACCCTTTCGAAGGGATATCTTGAGACGATTGTTAGAAGAGGACACCACATGGAGAATTTTGTTTGGTTTAAACTACACTTAGCCATTATTTTCAGTTTAATTTTATGTTATAAATAAGAACATCGACCAATTAGTTAGAGGTCAATGGTTGTTGCAAGAACCCTTTCTTTCTGGTTGTTAAGAATTATTTTGAAGCTGCCTTTAATTGAGAAGTCCTTCTGGACCAGAGACAAGTTATTTTCATCAAATGCATGTGATTGGACATGGAGAAGAACTATTTCCTATCTCATTTCATGAATGATGTTGTAATGAGTAAGAGCTATTTAATCCATTGTCAAGTTATCTGGTGTAATATTTTTCTGTTCTTTACTTTAATGATGAAGATGAATCGTGGTGTTATTATGTGATGGATGCTTAAGTATGTGAATTATTTTTCTTGCCATTTTCTTATCGCATATGTGTTTTCTTTCTGGTAATTAGTTTCTGAGACAGTAATTGGATGCTCACATGGTTAATGTATTAGTACTAGGCATGTGGTATAAAATTGTCGTCTGCATGCTTGAGCAGCGGGTTATCCCAAGTTCAGCCTCTTCCCTAGTAGTTAGAACTTAGTCTTGTTTTGTTGCCAAGTTGGTTTATATGAGATTACATCTCATATTGGTCCCACCCAAGAGAAAATACAAAAAAGATAGTCTGAACTGAAGCAAGAGCCTTCACAAGAAAACATAAAGCCCATCGATAAATTGGCCAGATCACAAGATCTGGAGAACCATTCTACTATTAAATGTTGCAGAGTCTAATTGGGCCTCAGTGGCGGGTTTGGTTCCTATTGTTGAATCAAGGGATTTAGGACTCATCAATAAAAGGAATTCAAGAAGCATTTTGAGAAGAAATACTTAACCAAGAGGTATTATGACAAAAAGATGAAAGAATTCTCTGAACTCAAACTGGGAAACATGAACATTGATGAGTATGAAAGGGGATTTTTAGAACTGTTGAAGTATGTCTCCTTCATCAAGGATGAGACTGTTAAGATTCATATGTATTTGAGTGGGATTCCATCCTTTATCAGTGACAAGATTCAATATGATGATCCCAAGAATTTGGAGGAAACCATAAGGAGAGCCAAGTGCTTATATGATTAGCATAAGGGAAAGCCTACTTTCCAAAGAGTTTGGGAAGACAAGAAGAAGTTTAAGAGGGAACATAGGAAGAAGGGGAACAAACCACCATTTTTCAGAAACAGTCCTCAAGGACAACCATCTTTTAAGAAAACATTATGGATGAGGTAGGTGGGCAAAGGCCAAGGCAACCACTTATTCAATGTTGGGGTTGCAAAGGAGACCATAAGTATATAGATTGTCCTCACAAAAGTGACAAAGTGAGAGACGTCCACAATGTACAACAAGCTGAAATATTGGAAGACATGGGAAGAAGTGTACAAATGATCTATGCAACCCTGGAAAACAAGCAAGCAGAATTTCAATCACACATGATTGAAGTAGAAGGTATGATCAATAACCACGCCTTTACTATTTTAATACATTCATGAGCTAGTCATAGCTATATAGATCCAAAGGTAGTGGAAAAATTGTATTTTCCAAGAAGCAAACATGGGAAATCTTGGCTGGTGCAACTAGATACATGAACTAAGAGAAAAGTTGTTGAGCTGGTTAAATCATGTCCAGTGGACATGAATGGTCTGAGTACCAAGGCAGATTTGAACATCCCATCCTTGGGTACATATGATTGTCTAATTGGTATGGATTGGTTGGACCAACACCATGCTATCTTAGACTGTCATAACATGGCGTTTACTTTCCTGAATGAGGAAGGGAACCCAAGAACAATCCAAGGAATTCCTAGGGTAGTTACTTTCCGAGAGATCTCAACAGGGAAGTTAAAGAAGTGTTAAAGGAAGGGCTTCCAAATATTCACGGCTCATATGGAGGAAGCACCTAAGGATAAGGTGCCAAATCTTGAGGATCATGCGATCCTAAAAGATTTTGAGGATGTGTTCAAGGAAATACCAGGATTACTTCCTAAAAGAGATAAATTTCTCTATAAACTTAATTCCTGGAGCAACTCCAATATCTAAGACTCCCTACCAGATGAGTACTCCAGAGTCGAAGGAAGTGCAAATGCAGCTTGAATAAATTTTGAAGAAGGGGTATGTACGCCCAAGTGTATCACCTTGGGGTGCTCCAGTTTTATTTGTGAAGAAGAAAGATGGGACATTGAGGTTGTGTATTGACTTCGAACAATTGAATAAAGTAACTAAAAAGAGCAAGTATCCTTTGCCAAGGATTGGCGATCTCTTTTTGATCAGTTAAAGGATGCAAGGATATTTTCAAATATTGATCTCAGATTTGGTTACCATCAAGTAAGGATCAGAGATGATAATTTCAACAAGACTTCCTTCAGGACAAGGTATGGTCATTACGAATTCACAGTGGTTCCATTTGGGCTATCAAATGCACTAGCTGTTTTCATGTGCTTAATGAATGGTGTTTTTTGGGAATACTTAGACAAGTTTGTCATTTTCTTTTTGGATGACATCCTTGTATATTCCAACTCAGAAGAAGAGCATGAGCATCACTTGAGGATGGTGTTACAAGTGTTAAGAGAGCACCAGTTGTATGAAAAATTGACCAAGTGCTCATTTTATCAGAACCAAATTCACTATTTGGGGCATATCATATCTGAATAAGGGACAACAGTGGACCCTAAAAATATTGAGGCCACAAAAGGGTGGACAACACCTAAGAATGTGACAAAAGTCAAATCCTTCATGGGTCTAGCTGGATACTACAAAAGATTGATTGCGGGGTTTTCGAGGATTGCTCACCCAATCATTTCCTTGCAAAGGAAGGGGGTGAAGTTTCAATGGACAACATAATGTGAAAAGAGCTTCCAACAATTGAATCAATTGTTAACTAGTGCTCCAATTTTGAGGATTGTTGATCCGAATGAAGATTTCATAGTTTTCACCTATGCATACAAAGAAGGACTTGGTGGAGTCCTTAGTCATAATGGGGTTGTGATATGTTTTGAATCCAGAAAATTGAAAGAGAATGAAAGGATCTATGCCACTCATGATTTGGAGTTGGAAACCATAGTGCATGCCTTGAATAAGTGGAGGCACTAGCTCATGGGAAAGAGGTTTGAGTTGAGGACAGACCATAATGGTTTGAAATATTTGTTTGATCAACCAACATTAAATTTCAGGTAGAGCAGATGGTTGGAATCCCTCTGTGAGTATGAATTTGATATTAAGCACATCAAAGGAAAATAGAACAAAGTGGTTGATGCACTTGGTAGGAGAGTGCATGAACTGCATGCTACAACGATTAACATGCATCAAATTGATCTTAAAGGCATACTTTCTGAGGCTGCAAAAGTAGATTTGTAGTACATGGAGTTGGTAACAAAATTACAACAAGGTAAAATGCAACAGAAGGTTGAAGATTATGAATTGGGAAATGATGAAATTCTCCTATATAGGAACATAATTTATGTGCCAATTTCTCATGAATTGAGGAGTATGGTTTTGAAAGAGATGCATAATGTACCTTATGCTGGACACTCGGGATATCAGAAAATAGTTGCAGCAGTCAAGATCCAATACTATTGGCCATGCATGAAGAGGGAGATTGCTGAGTACATTTCTAAATGTTTAGAATGTCAGAAGGTCAAGCCCGAGCATAAGCACCCAGCTGGGTTGCTGTAGATATTGCCCATTCCTTAGTGGAAGTGGGAAGTGGTGTCAATGGATTTCCTCACAGGATTACCCAGAACAGGAAAGCATCATGATTCTTGTTGATTTTTCAATAAGATAGGCTCAAGAATGAAGTTCATTCCATTTTTAGCATTTTACTTGAACCACAAACATTTGCAGTTTCACCATTAATTTTTTTTTCAACAACCAAGATCACAAGAAGAAATACCATGCACAAGTACAAAAGAAGTATCCTAGGAAACCCTTCTCAACAAGGGAAGAAAACCCATCCAATCCTTTGCTATATTCTTTAAGAGAACGACCTCCCACAACATAAACCTAGCACACAAAAGGGTGCTTACAAACCATAGAAGACTAGTGCCCAAGAGAGGTGCACACTTTTCCCAAGAACAAGTAGTTGCCGAAATTTTCAAATTCACACTTGTGTTATGATTCCTTAATGGGGAATTCACCTTTATTTATATTAGACTGAGCCTATCAATAGTAGTGTCTATTGGAATAATAGGGCTGACCTCAATAACTCATAATATAATTAATAATTACCATATTAATTATCTTTCACTTTATGGTGGGGCCGACCTGTACCCTTTACATCACAAATAGGGTTACACGTAAGTCTGACTCTTGTACACTATAGCAAGGGATCTCATACACCCACTAGTGCTCATCCACTAGGGAGCACACCCACCTGTGCTCAACCATAGGGATGCCCACATCTCTATCTCACTGCGTCTCACAGGAGAATCACACTCACTAGTGCTCAACCACTAGGATCATGTTCACCTATGCTCAACCATAGGGATGTCCACTTCTATATCTCACTGCATCTCATAGGAGAATCACACTCACTATTGCTCAACCACTAGGATCACATTCACATGTGCTCAGCCATAGGCATGTCCAACTCAACAGATCTCTTTCTCACTACCTCTCACAAGATAATCATCTGGAGTATCACATCATCTCAACTCTTTGCACAGAGGAGACCAATACATCGTTTCATCTCCGTCTCAAAGAGAATGACACACCCAACTCATGGGCTTCCCCACAGAGGGGCACACAACATTCCATCTCTGTCTCAGAGAGGAACCACACACCCAGCTCATGGGATTCCTCACCCCACACATGGGCACACCATTCCATCTCCGTATTAGAGAGGAACCACACACCCATCTCATGGGCACACCCAACTCATGGGACATCTCTCAGGTCGACTCACTAAGTCTATGTCCTAGAGGATGTCTCATGCAACTGTAATCATCAACACTCCCTCTCAGCTAGGGAGGCATTCTCCACTAGGCCAAGTCTCTCACAGAAGTACTTGAACTTGGTCTTGGCAAATGGTTTGGTGAAGATGTTTGCAATATGCTCATGGGTAGGAAGGTACTGCACGTGTATTGGTTTCCCCTGCATCATGTCTCTGATATAATGATATTTTATCTCAATGTGTTTCAATAAAGCATAGGGTTCTCAGAGAGATTCAAACAACTCTGGTTATCATAATGAATAGTAGTAGGATCCATCTCACGATCAAATAAATCTATTAGAAGTTTGCAAAGCCACACTACTTCACGGATTGCCACACTCAATGCTATGTACTCTGCCTCTGCAGTACTCATTTCCACAAAGCTCTGTTTCCCGCTGCACTAGGAAACCATGGCAGACCCTAAGGTAAAGAAAAAACCGAAGGAGCTCTTTTGGTCCATTGTGATCCCTACCCAATCTACTTCGGCATATCCCTGCAAGCTCAAGTCTACACTAGAGGCATATCTCAGACCATATCCAACTGTTCCTCATAGGTATCTCAATACATGTTTCATTGCTATCCAGTGAGTCTATCTCGGTTGAATCATGAACTAGATAAGCTCATTCATTGCATAGCATATATCAGGTCTGGTGTTAACCAGATACATCAGTGATCCAATCAGCTGTCTGTACAAGTGTGGATCAATCTCACCTGAATCAACACCATTCATCTTCTTCAAATCCAACACCATTGATGTAGGGATGTATTTACATTCTGTCATACCGATATTTTTCAACATCTCCAATATATATTTTCCTTGACTCAGGAAAATATCATCATTCCTCTGTTGTACTTCTTGTCCCAAGAAGTAGTGCATCATACCTATATCCTTCATCTCAAAATCAAAAGTCAAAGCTTGCTTGTATCCAACAACAAGGCTTCCTGAATAAGTCACCAAAATCAAGCTCTCGTCATTAACAATGTAATAATATAGGTTTGGATAAAAAACACTCTTGCTGAATCCCAAACTCATCAAGAATCCATCCATTTTCTCGTACCAAGCATGAGGTGTCTACTTTAGTCCATACATGGATTTCTTCAACCTGTACACATGATAGTTTTCGTCGTATATCATGATTCCCTCTGGCTGATTGATATAAACTTCTTCCTCAATCTCACTATTGAGAAAGGTTGTCTTTATATTGTTCATGAGATTGATTCTAATGCTCAAAGAATAATTTCAGGCATCAAAGAATTTAAATGAAATGTTTTTATGAATGCTTTTTTCTACCTTCAGTTTTCTGAGAAATAATCTTTAAATGAAAATAATGATAAGACAATAGAAAGGCTGTATCTCGTTATCTGAGTTGCAATTATAATATCAAATGATGTAGAAATTATTTACAAAATTGTTAAAACAAAGTCAGGTATCAATTACAGATAAGTCTCACCTTGTTTGTAGTAGAAGAAAAGTAGAATATGCACCCTTGAAAGGAGATAAAAAATGTAGTAATTCACACAGGTCACAGGTCTTGTTTTAATCACAATAATAATAGACGAAAATATGTTACTGAAGGAATTTCTCATATATTATGATCACATTAGATGTAGTACTAAATTGTGTTCATTCACTCTTCAAGAAGTACATAAAGAAATTCAGAGAGATGGAGACACAGAGGAAACACATAATTCAAATTGAACGAAACTTAGAATCTCTATCTGCACTTGTATTGATATTAAAAAAAGTTTTCTCTTTTACATTCGACAAGAAGAAGCCTTAAATAGATCTAAAATATATCTATTTATACAAAAATTGTCTCAACTGAAAACTGTTAGACTTCCTACAATATCTGCCTAAAAATAGAATATAATTCGAATGAAATAACAACATGCAGATATTGTTGAGTTTTGATTTGATGTGCTGGCACTCCATCTGTCCCTTCTAATGCGTTTACTGGGATAAAGAATTGCAGTTGAATATATGGGGGTGGTAATTGGACATGTATCTCAACGCTGGCTTGTTATGGGATGGTTAACAGTTACGGGGGAAAAGTGACTATTCACGAATAGGATGATGTGGGGAAAAGTGTCCAATAAGGAGGTGGGATGAGTGGATGCGAGAATGTAGGTGGTAGGGATAGACAGGGTAAGTGATGTGTAGAGATAGGGGAAGTGTAGGTGGTGAGGAAGGAAAGGGATATTACCAATGGATAAAGTGGACACTGTGTATATTATTTCATTTGTTCCCAGCTACAGTCTCTTTTCTCTGTTCATTGAATTGGGTGCACATGTCCATCAATTCTACCATGAATCTTGAAGGCTCAATCTTCTCATTCAATTTGAAGGCGAACATCTTCTTTTGTACTTGTGACAGTTTCTCCTGGATCTTGTTCACTTCTTGGACTGTCATCTGATACTGTAAACTTGGATTTACCAACAATTCATTGATTTTGAGTAAATCAATCTATTTCATCTATTGGATGGACGATTAAATATTTTCCTTGTTCTTTCTAGAGATTTGTTGGTACACTTCTATTTAAATCTGTCCCAATGACTCTGAGATATTATTTCCTTCAAATTTAATCAAATTTTTATTTACTGAAGATAATGCCTCTAGATAAGCCTCCTTTGCCTCTCTAGAAAGTTTCTTGCTTTGCTCTAGATTTGTTTCCCAGAATTTTAGGGCCATTTTGCCTTTCACTTGTTCAAAATGTGCGAAAGTGGCGAGACTAGAGATATTAGCTTTCTACCTCCATATGATAAATTCCTGAAACTTAGACCTAGTTGCACATGCATATTTTTCCTTGACATAAATACTTTTCAGAGAAAGGTTTATTGTTTGATAGAATTTATGAATAGCATCTACCTTTTGATAGAGCTCATACTGGACAACTTCTAGCTTCTCATTGATTTTTGATTCTTGTGTTTTGAAGGAAGTAATATCTATTTTTGTGTTCTCTGTTAGGGTCAATTTGGCATGCAACTGTTCAATCAAATTGTCCCACTGAGTGATCAAACCTTTGTTGGTCTGTGAACTCTGGTAGAGCAGCTGAATATTATTGTGTAACTGCTTCATTTGATACTGATGACTAGCCCTGATTTATTCAATGTCTTGATTCATCTTGCTTCTGACAGTCTGTTATGTACTATGTATCTCATTCTTCAATTGCTCTACCAAGAGACATTTCTATTGCAGTTGTTTGGTTAAATTGTCCACTGACCATTGATTGGCAGTGGAAAAATCCCCTAGTGAATCTACAACTTCCTTTGCAAACTTCGGATCATCTTGGTCTTTTCCATCATACACCAATCTTTGCCTTTTAGTGACTACTCCATCCTTTTGATGAGATTCTCTTTTTACAATAGCCTTTCGTTTATTGCTGAAAAAGAAACTCGAGGGAGGCATCTCTTCAGGTAAGATAGGAGTAAGTTCACCAACATGAATGAGCTCTGAATTAAGATTTCCAAAACTAGTCTGTAAAGGGGTTAATGATGTAATAGGAAACATAATTATTGTGGAATGTTCCTGACCTATTGTATTTGGAGTGCCAACATGAGTAGCTGGCGTTGAATGGAGAACAACTTGTTCCTGATTCATGAAAGATTCAAACTGAGCTAATACTTGTTGATCATTCAGTCCTGACAATGATGTTTTTATTTCTTAAAATAACTTTTTTGGACTTTTTGGGACTTCTTCAACTTTGTTCTTAGTGGAGAAACTTGGCTAAGATCCTGTGGGTTTAGCTTCCTATGAAGAAGGCATGGGTTTTGAATCTCCTTTTAATATCTTAGGTAAACTATTTCATCTATGCTTTTGAAAGCCGAGGAAAGCAACTTGTTGGTCAGGAGGTAGAGTCTGGAATCTGCTTTGAACTTCTTCATAATATCTAAATCCCCTGAACATCGTGTCATAAGGAGAATCCTCATGGATGTATCACTTCATGTTGTATTGAGCCAAATGATTCTCCACTATCTTATGTGGATCATGCTTCTTGAATTCGATGTCAACTAGCTTGATATCTTCTAGGGTTGCAACCTTGAATTTAGAATGACCAAAATCTAACAATGTGAACATACCAACTTGGGAAAAGTTGGCCAAACTTTTTTCTGAGCTTCTTTCAATTCCTTGTTGATGCCTCCTTCTACTGTTTGGTATGCTACTTCTATGCACAACAAACTCTCAGGTAAAAATTGTGGAAGGGCATTAGGAGGAATGGAATAACCAAATACTCTAATGTAGGAGAATTTCTCCTCGATAAACCAATCTGCAAGTGTGCCTAAGTTCCCCATAATCTTTTCTGAAATTCTAGGCGGCGGGTGACCATAGATAATTATGTGAATAGGTACCACTACGCCGTGACAGATTTCATAAAATAAATCTTTGGCATTTTCTTTCCATAATTTAGAGTGGTAAAAATGTATTGGCTCAAAATTGGTCAGGGTCCAACTCCAGTTCATTAGGGGGAATGGGGTCATGAAACAAATCACATCCATAATATATGCTGACATGTAAAAAGGAGCAGGTTTCCCTTTTGATTTTGATGCTTGATACTCAACAATTTCCTTGGCCAAATTATCGGATAGCATTTTAGCCCAATTGAAGGTATAACCCTCGGCTACTTCATTTATTATGGCTACCCACTCAACTAAGAAATGCGTAGGGTTATTTTTCCCAAATAGACGACAGAGCATCATGGATATATATAACATATGAGCATCTAAGGACGCCGTGGCATACATACCATGAGCATTGGCTCTAAATTTTTTCGGATGTCCTCACCAGGTCTTGATTATATCATGACCATTTCTATCGTATTGAGTGCATTCTCTTCTCTCAAAATCTAGAAGAAAAACTGCATTGTAAGTATATTTAGGTGTAGGGGAAAGCTTATACATTACTTGTAGATTCTCCGGTCAGAAAGAGCTAACGATGTTCTGTTGGTGGTTGATGACGCTTCTGGTTTGGATGTCAAGATGTTCCAAAGCCCAGTTTATCATATCATAGTAGGGTATAATTCTGGGTCATGCATCAATCTTATGCAATTCTGATTTTTCTACCGATCTAAGTTTGGCTGAAAAGGACTCATCGTCTTCCTTGACAGAGTCATCTGGACAGTTAATAATCTCATGCTCTAAAATATCATAAACCTACTTCCAGGCCTTAATGGCATCCGTGACTGGCGTAGTTGTTTCTAATAGAACTCTTGCATTTGGATTGGAATCATTACCTAATGCATCAAGCTTCTTTGCAGCTTTTCGTGGCACCATAATCCTCAAGAAAATAAAACTAGCCTGCCTGTAACAAGAGAAGTCTATAAGCTTTTCACTGAATGAAAAACTGCTAATAGCAAATGGTAAAATAAGTTTGAAATTCAAAGTTTTTTAGTCATAAAGTCTATCGGTCTTCGTATAGATCTACTGACAAAGAATTTATTAGAAAATTAATGGAATTTATTACCTGGTGATTCACAATCTTAATTTAAATCATTAACCTTAATCAATCATAAATTTTATTAATACATTGACAATTCGATGTTCGAAAGCTTTGAATGTGACAGGATGGAAATCTCTTGAAGTCCAAAACTGCAGAGTAATTAATTAATACTTAATCATGATTAACCTAATTTATTAAATGTTTTATTAACTTTTTAAAACACTTTTTACTTTTTTGTAATATTCATTACTTCTGTGCTTTGATACTTCGGTGGTTTGTGAACTCGATATTTGTTAAAACTCCCGAAGGGAAATCTCCTGGAGTGATGTGGTAGAGATGACATCATTCTTGATGATTTGTTAAGAAAAGAGAGGTGCCACGTGACACTTGAAAATGTGTGAATCATCTGACGTAAATGCCAAAAATAAGTGCCGCGTGTCAACCCAAGAAAAGATTTAAAATACACATGTCCTATGATGCGTTCGTAAGTCCTTTAGGAATTATTACGAGTGACTATCTTTGGGACTTCAGAGTTTCGGGGTTTTTGTTGTTTAGATTTGTTGGAATACCCGAAGCGTGAAGCTCCGAAGCAACCATTAAAGATTTTCTTTTAAAACTTAGGCAACTTCTAAACTTTGGAGATCATTAGGACCATTCGATCATATTAGAGTAACTCATAGAAGATAGATATTGTAAGTGCCTTATTGATAAATAACAACCAATGGATTTATTTTAAAAATTAAAAGGCAATTCTCTACGTTTTTTGCTTTTTGGGTAAATTAGTTTATTTCTAAGAGGCAAAATCTAAAGTTCAAAAGCTTAAAATCATATGTGTTCTAACATAGGCTCCATCTGGGGATTGTGGCTCCCTGTGAGGCGTGAAAGAACAGTAGACCAAGTGCCTTTATTGGGTAAATGGAGTCATTATTGCTATTTGAAAATCATTTTCCAGTTTTAATTAATAATTAATCATAAATAGAAGAAATGAAATTATCCAAGTCCAAAAATCTTCAAAACATACTTAATGATTGATCTCAAGTTAGTCTACTAAAAGTTTCTTTTTCTTAAAATTGATTTCAGAATTGTTTAAGATAATCAAAATAATTTAAACTAAAATATCAGCTTCGAACGACTTTGTTTGCTTCAAGGTTAAGCAGATGTAACATATTTATTTAGGATTCCCTAGTTGGTTCAGAATGTAAATATCACTGGAAAGATAACTATATAACAGAGTATGATATATAGATATGTATGACAACCTTACAAATATTATAGATATTGCTTCACTGCCAGCAAGCCTGTTCAGTACCCCGGTGAAGTTATCTACTTCTCCCATTGAATTTCCTTTCACCACTTCAATTAACACTTTTGCATTTCGCTGAGATGAGGGCAATCAATATACGGATTTCCTTTCATCATCTCTTTTGGAAAATATGGGGGCAATCAAATTATGAATTTCCTTTCACCAACTGTCTAGTTATTTTAACATTTTGAAGTGGGAGAAATCAATCTGTATGTAACATACAAGGGATGATATCTGTTTAAAATCTTTAAATTGAAAAGAAGGTCTGTCAACAATTTTAAGAGTACTCTGAAACTATCTTTCTTTCGTTTGAATACACCATCACCTATAGGAGAAAATTTTTGGGAATTTTAATTTTTTCAGGGGTCAACCTTGAGCGAATTAGTCAGTTTAAAGTCTGATAGTAGAGCTAAAATTATCAGGATTAGCCTAGACATACTTTTTCAATTAAAATCAAAGGAACATAACTATTTTCGCCTAATCTTGTTTTGAAAATATGTTTTTTAAGTTTTCAAAGTCAAGGTAAGTTTCTTTATTTCTATGAATACTAAAAGAAAATAAGAAAGGAGAAAGAAAATCTGAAGTGGATAAGAAGTTGGGGATAGGTAAAAATTGACCCAATCAAAGATTTGAAGGATCTAAATTAAAAACATCCTAATCCTACACAAGTTTCTATATTTAGTTGAGACTTCTTTCAAGTTCATTTATTATTATTTTTATTTTCATTTCAGAGATGGCTTTAAAATTTATCAGCATGATATTTCAAGTTATAATTTAATAGATCTCTGATTTCCTGGTTAGGTGATAATATTTTCATGAGAAAAAATTTCTTCACATTCATTTCGAAAGTAATTTTTAAATTTTATTTGAACTATAAGAAGAGTATGGACTCATACCTTATTTTCCTTTTGAAATTTCTGCAAGGCAAATTATTTATTTATCACCTGCTTTTAGAGAAATCAAATGCTTGAAAGACGAGTGTCGAGTTTTTATTCGGCCTCATCTCTTGTTCAACAAGATCTATTCTGCAAAAGGAATGAAATATAAAATATAAAATAATCTTGTAGAATAGAGATGATATGTGTTACAAAACGTTTTTTTATTTTTCGTTTAAATGATGTCAAGCAATCATAAATATATGGAAAATATTTACAACAAATGATCAAATGACTTAGATAATTTACAAAAAGAAAAAGAAAAATTGAAAATAAAAATTGCCAATGTCAATCCAATCCGATATATACAATGGAAATATAAAATGTAACTATTGCATGAAAATTTTTAAATAACGCCCGTTGATAGGGGCTTCGAGAGTCTCTCCATTAATATTTTCCAGCGAGAATGAATTTTTTCCCTCAGCAACTGCAATTTTGAAAGGTCCAAACCAGAGATGATCGAATTTTCCATGTTTCCCTGCATCTTCCTTTCTAGCTTCCCATTTTAAAACTAAATCACCAGGAAGAAACTCCCCGTCTTTAGTTTTTTTTTTTTTTATCAAAAAGGGATTTCATATTATCCTGGTATTTTTGGAGCTTATCATCCACTTCTACTCTGTTTTGCTGAACTTCGATGATTTGATTTATTCTTCTCGCAACATCATTTGGCTCTTCATTTGCATCCTACCAGAGTTTCATTACAGGAAGAGAAAGATTAATAGGAAGAATAACATCGGTACCATAAAATAATTGGAAAGGAGACATACCTATAGATTTCTTTATGCCAATTCGGTTTGCCCATAATGTGTATTTTAAGTGTATATGACAATCTTTTTTATTTTATGTCAAAAATTTCTTGATTATAGTCATCAAACTCTTGTTAGATGATTCAGCCAACCCATTTCCTTGAGGATAATAAGCTATAGAATGTCCTAAAATAATATTGTATTTCTGACAGAAATTGATCATTGCCATAGATTTAAAAGCCCGAGCATTATCAATAACTATTTTCCTAGGACAAGCAAATCTTACTAGGATGATTTGTTCCAAAAAGTTTATCACTACTGAATATGTAGCATTTCGAGTTGGAATGGCTTCAACTGATTTCGTAAAATAATCAGTAGCGGTTAGAATCCATCTATGTTGAGCACTCGAATGTGGATGAATTTATCCAATGAAGTCTAGGCCCCATTGTTGGAAAGGAGCTTGAACTTTTACTGGAATTAAAGGTAAGGCAGAAAGATTTTGCTTACCAACAAACAATTGGCATGAATTGCAAGCTCTGACCCTTGCATTCACATCGGTAAACAATTTCAGCCAATAATATCCCGCCCTTAAAATTTTGTAAGTTGTTTCTCTCCAGGCATGATGTCCTCCACATACTCCATGAAATTCATCAATTGCACCTTCTGTTTCGGATTCTATCAGGTAACATAACAGGAAACCAAAAGGGTCTTTCTAGTATAGCTTGACATCTATAATGCAATACTTAATTGCATGTATCTTTAAATTTCTTTCTTTAGAAGGAGTCATGTTATTTGGACATTGAAGAGTAAGGAGGTATGTAACAATATCACTGTACCAATAAGAGGAAGAAAAATTATCTTCAATCTGAATTATGGGTGCTTGATCATCAATTTCCTTTATATCTAGAAGAGAATCATGAGACTCTAAGTTATTCATTCCAATCTCTCTAAAATTTGATTCTGATAACAGCCTTTCCAGGCCTTGACCTTTCACGAGTTTGGTTGGTTTGACTTCTAAATCAAACTCTTGAATTTTAGCCAACCATCTACCTCTTCTTCCATCACTGTCTGGCTGAACCAAGATATCTTTAATTGCATTTGTTGGTACATAAGCATTTATTTTGGAGTGCAAGACATATGTTCGGAAAGCCTTGAGAGCCTTCACCATCGCATAAGCTTGTTTTTCAAGAATGTCATATCTTAGCTCTGCATCTCTGAGGCTTTTGCTGAAAAAGGCTATTGGCTGTTCGAATCCTTCTTCATTCTTCTCAAGGAGCACTACTGCAACAATATGTTCAGAAGCAAAAGAGAAGATTAATAATTCTTTTGTACAGTCTGGACTTACCAATATTGGTGCTTCTCCTATAGCTTTCTTAACACACTAGGAAGATGCTTTGGCTTCTGCAGTCTATTTTACTTCGCTGTCCTTTTTTAGCATATCTATAATCAATTTGATTATTTCAACAAAGTTAGGAATAAATCTCCTCAAAAAATTGATCTTACCTAAAAAAGATTGAATCTCTTTTCTATTTCTAGGAATATTAATCAGGTCAATAGCCTCAACTCGTTTAGGATCAACCTTAATTCCATATTTTGAAACTATATGACCTAAAAGTTTACCTTCTTGCATGGAAAAGTGTGATTTTTTGGGATTAAGAGACAAACCAAATTTTCTACACTTTTCAAAAGTTTGTATGAGGTGCACCAAATGTTCTGTATTAGAGTTAGAAAAAACTGTCAGATCATCCAGATAAATAACAACAAACTTATCTCTCTCACCAACGAATGGAATATCCATTGCTCTCTAGAAAGTTGCTCCTGCATTCATTAAACCAAAAGGAATTTTATCATACATGAAAGTTCCCCATGGAGTAGTAAGTGCAGTCTTTTCTCTATCATCTTCATGAACAACAATCTGATTGTATCCTGAGAAACTATCGATCATAGAAATTCTATTACCCCCTACCACCTTTTTTAAAACATGGTCCATTTTTGGGAGCGGGTAGTTATATTTAAGAGAAGACCGATTTAAGTTCCTAAAATCAACGCAGAGTCTTATTTCACCGTTTTTCTTCCTAACATGGACCAAATTGGCCACCCATTCAGAGTATCTGAGGGGAACAATGATTTTTGCATCAAGGAGTTTTTTAACCTCCTTTTCTATTACTGGAAGAAGAATTGGGTTTATCTGTCTAATCTTTTGCTTAAAAGGATTAATACGATGTTTTAAGGGAATCTTGTGTTCAATAACAAAAGTATCATAAGTTTTTAAATCATCATAATACCATGTAAAAACATCTTTATACCGTTTAAGTAACTCAACATATTTAGTCATTCTTTGAGTCGGAAGATATTTAGAAATTTTGACCATCTTAGGATTTTCATTTGTTCCTACGTTACAATCTTTAACCTCTTCAGGTTGAGGTTGCAAAGTAGACTTTAAACGTATATCATCTTGGTCAAATAACCTTTCTATAGGGATAATACCTCTGGGAATCTGAATGTTTTTAAGTAAGAGCATGTAGTGATTTGCAATTTTATCTTGGAACTTTTCCGGATTTTCTTCTTCCTGCATAATCCAAGCATGATCATTTTGATTTTCTTGATCTATGTGGGTCTCAAAAAACTCATCTACCATTTCCAGGAATTGCTTGATTTGTTCATCATCTTCAAATACTTGCCAGTGTTTAACATTGTTTGGAATTGAAGGTCTATGTTTCATCTCAATATGATACTTTAGCTTCAAAATAGTAGTTGGTACGAAAGTTGCATCAACTTTGGCTAACGAGTCAACTTGTTGATTTTGCATTCTGGGAATAGAGTGGATGTTAAAAGACCAAAATAAATTCTCTATGAGATCCCATGCACAATTTCTATATGATCTCAATATTGGATGCTTAGTTTGGTATTGTTGTTTTATTTTTTTTACAATTAGCTCAGCATCACCAAATACTATCAAATGTTTGATTTTTAGTTTTCTTGCAGCTTCTAATACTAAAACTAAAGCTTCATACTCACACACATTATTGGTATAATAAATATCCCATTGTAATCTATAAGAAAAAGGAATGCAATACTCATCACCTGGTGCCACAAATAAAAATCCAGCTCCTTCTCCTTCGCAAGATGAAGCACCATCAAAGAACCTTTTCCACATCCCATCTATAAAATTCATATTTTTCTTTGAAATTTCTATTTTTTGATTTTATTCTTCTACACATTCTTCAAAATAGTCATCTATGGATAATATATAATTGCCTAAATCTTGACCAACAACATAGACTGGATAGTTATTAGGGTTTTGAGGGTCACTTACAGTATAATCCAGTCTAGTTTCTATGTACAATCAAGTAAACTGTCCACCAAAAATTGGAATTGTAGCATACGTCATGTCTAACTAAACTGATCCTCCTAGCTTGGAACCCCAATATATGGATAGAAACATGCCATACTTGGTAGGAACATAAACAACAACCACATCCATAAGAAAACTTTTCACAGGAACCTGAGCAAGATTTACAACTAAATCTTTAATCATACCCAGACACTTAACCTTTCTAGAATCAAATGAGTATAAATCTTGATAAGGTCTGGTAATTTCAAGGCCCAATTTTTCCATGATAATCTTAGGCATTAAATTATGCGAAGCTCCGGAGTCTAACATGCAATTGGGAAGTAAATGATCGTGCACAGTCAGTGTAATATATAAAGGAGCAACATAATCCTTACTATTTTTAATGTGTGGTCCAAACATGATTGTAGGTTTCTCATCCTGCAAATTGATAACATCAGCTTGACATTCAACATCAGAAAAATTTATTTCTTTAACGATTTGTTTTTTATAGATTGGGTTCCTAGAAAGTTCAACCAAAGGCATTTGAATTTGAATTTTATTAATTTCATTCTCTAAATTGAAAGTCCCAATTGGTTTTTCAATTTCCCTGATTTGAACTTCAACTTCTGTATTTTCTGGCTTCTTAGTCTGTACTGCTTTCGTTGCAACTTGATTTGCTTGAGCAACTTGCGTTTCATTTGATGATTTCGCGACTGCTGCTTCATTTTCTTTATTTCATGATAATTTTTTTTGTTTTGGTGGAATATTTGTAGAAGTTTTTTCTCTTGGCCTCAAATCATATTTATGTTGAAGTTCGACCATTATTGAATCAACGAGACCTTTGTATGTAGAGTCTCCCAAATTGTTGATATTTTCATCATCATTAAATAGAGTTT
>ML781685.1:613108-656474 GCA_009831015.1 Picea engelmannii | reverse complement strand
AAGTTAGAACATTATTTTGAATCTAGAATTCACCGCGTGGTGCTCAAGATTCGCCCCATTTAGACGACCGTGTTTCTTCTAAGTGAACTCCAAATTCATCCCCTGTAGTGCTCTGAGTTGCTTCATGTTTTTTTCTCTCGCCACACACAATGATTTTTAATTGAATGACTATTGCTTACTTAACCTTTATCCTCTCAAGTTCAGTTACTAAGTCATTTGTTTCTATCGTTTTCTTAAATTGACTCCATAGCCCAAGGTCTTTCTTTCTTTCACCAATAGAACCATAAATATTGTATGAAAGTGTTAAATCTAGATGACAGTTTAAATCCATAAACTATACAGAGACAAAGTCTCAGAGAGAGCCCTCTCCAGGTCGGAAAGGCTATTTTCCGGCCTCAAAGTTGGTTTGTAGTTTGCCTCTGTCATTCATTTTATCAGTCGAATGAAGTGTACAGAGAGATAACATTTTGGTGCCATTGTCGAGGATGATTGCTATTGTTTTCCTTGGGAAGAATGACATTGTTTTAGTTCTAAGGTCTAAGAGCAACAGACACTTAGGCACGTATTGGCTGTATTTCTCCTCTGCGACTCCACACATCAAAAAATCAATTTGAAGGTGATTCCATTGGTAGAAGAATCCAGAGCTAAAGTTTTCATGGTGACTCCGATCAAGCTTCAAATGAGATTCAAAGGCTCCACTGGAGAATGCGACTTGTTGACAGAGATATGGAAGAGCAGTATGGAAAAATCAAGTACTTGAGCTTAAGTTTAGTTCAGGAAGTAGTTCTCTGTTTTATCAATATCTTCTTGTCATTTCCCAAGTTTTTGAAAAGAATATTTCTTCACTTACTGCATTCAAATGAATCCCAAAGATCTACCCTTGTATATCCTTCATTGCAAACTGTAGGTATACCTCCTTCTTGTATAACCAATATTCACCAAGATCCTTCCTCTAAACCATATGATGTTCATGACCATTCTTGTGAGCTTAATGAAACCAAAGTTGAGCTTGTACCTTCTGTTCTTAATCTTGCACCCTCCAAGATTCAAGAAAGATACAGTCCTCTTAAATTTCCTCCCATCCTTCATGACTTTCCTCTAAAACATTATAAGTACCTTCCTAGGTTCGATGGAAAGCTTGATGGACATTCAACTCAAAAACATATTCAGGTCTTTGAGCATTTTATAGACCTTTTTGAGATTGAACATGATGATGTGTCTATGAGGGCATTTTCTCAGTCCTTACAAGGAGATTCCAAGGCACAATTTAGAAATTTGCAGCCTCAGTCGATTAGCTCGTGGGATGAATTGAGGGAAGCTTTCCGTATATTTTGGAGTGAGAGAAAGTCATGGAATCTACTCCTTTTAGAGTTTTATGCCATGAGAAGAATGAAGGATGAAACCATCTCAAATTTTAGTAGGAGGTTTGCTAGTATTTATTATAAACTACCTAAAGAAGTCCAACCTCCTGAAGTTGCTGCCATGCTCCATTATGTAACAACCTTTCAATCAAACTTATCTCTCCTTTTGATGGAGAGTAAGTATATGTCTTTGCAACAGATGTTCAATAATTCTCAGGAAGTGGAAGACAATCTTCAATCATGTCAGAGGCCACAAAATCAAAATTTAAAGAGTGTTGCAAATACAAAGAACGATGGTGTAGTAGAAGAACATGAGATTGTGAATAAACAAGAAGCTAATGACATTGATTGTTTTAGCATGAGCAAAAAATTTATTGTTTCATGCATTTTTTCGAAGTTTTCAAATAATGACATTGTTGCAGAAGATAATGATCAACTTACTGAAGAGAAAGTTGATGTACCAAGCTGTTACCTTGTGGATGACATTGTAGATGTAGCTGAATTGCCCAAATATAATGAATATAATGATAATTATGAGATTGAATTTTCAGAGTAGCCAACTGCATGTTCTTGATCAGGAAGTGTTCAATTTCAACAATTTAAGGAAAGAAGTCAGCCTGCATGTTTCAGTTGTGACAACGATGAAGAACATGAGGAAAGTATTGAATCAGGTGAAATAACTTTTCCATTGTGTTTTTCTTCTTTCAAATTGCTGAAGCAAAATGTTTATAATGTTTCAAATCAGAAATCCTCCAGGCATGATGTTGAATATGAAGAAAACAATGGACTTGCCAATGAAAATGATCTTCCATTATGTTTTTCTTCTTTCGAATTGTTGAAAGTAAATCATGAGATAAAAGAGGAAGTAGGGAAGTCTGACAACATACACAGTGACATTGTTTTACATGAGCAAATTGTTATCAGTGAAGATGACCAACAACCTTCTCATACATTTAATGACCGTGTTGCTGATTACATGGAAGGTTATTTCAGTTTAGATTTGCAGCCTGTAATCAACTACCATATTGTAAATAAAGATGATGGTAAATCAATGCCAATGTTAGATATGGATTGCTTGCCACCAGGAGTTTCATTTCATCCAACACTGTCTTCTGATTCAGAAGATTGTTATTTCCAGCAGTCTCAATGGATTTTTCAGCCTCTCTGTGGCAATCAATAGGTGGAATTACATGAAATTAGAGATGTAGTGGAAGGGGTGAAACATGATTGTTGTTTTATGCATGTTGTGGGGGATCCATTTGCAGTTTTGTTGGGGGCGATAAACAATCCCAATGTTTTTAATTTTTTGAGATTTGAATTTATAGATAATTTTTTGAATGAATTATCAGTAAACAAGCTTTGGAGCAAGCATGTGCAAAGAAAGAAAACAATGGATAAAGTTCTTGCATGGTTGCATTGGCATTTTGATTTCGCTTGATTGGCAGTTTTTTCAACAGTTAGGGTAGGTAGATGTGAATAAGCTCAGCATGGCGAGCATTTCTTTCAACATTTTTCAATTTGTATTTTCAGTTTGGGTTTAGTTCAGTTGCATAATAAGTTGGTGGTGAAATATATTACATTTTACAGATCATAGTATATGGATTGGGAACAACCCAATGGATAAGGCACCTGGTCTACTGTTCTTTGCTACCTCACAGGGAGGATAACATCCCCATTGGAGCCAGCTGTTAGCACCATGATTTTCATAACTAAGTTTAGAGGTTTGTCAGCAGTTTGCAAAGTCATGCATGTTAGCACCAATATTGTTTTTATGCCTGGAATCACCTAACATCTCCAAGGGCCGGTTTCAAAAGGAAGCTTTATCATCTATTATTTCCATTTCCATTTGAAACTGCGTGCTGCAAAATTTGTTGCGCGCTGCGCAGAGGATTTCACTGTGCACAGGATGTTGTCACGTAGAGGATGTTGTCACACATAGGATGCTATCGCGCATAGGATGCTGTCATGCAGAGGATGCAGTCATGTAGAGAATGGTGTCGCGCATAGGATGGTGTTGCAGAGAGGATGTTGTCACGCAGAGGATGGTGTCGCGCAGAGAATGCTATTGCACATAGGATGATGTCGCACATAGGATGTTGTCACGCAGAGGATGCTGTCGCACAGAGGATGTTGTTGTGCATAGGATGTTGTTGCGCAGAGGATGTTGTCACATAGAGGATGTTGTCACATAGAGAATACTATCGCACAAAGGATGCTATTGCACATAGGATGGTGTTGCGCAGAGTATGCTGTCGCGCAGAGAATGCCGTCGCACATAGGATGTTGTCACGCAGAGGATGTTGTTGCACAGAGGATGTTATTGTGCATAGGATGTTGTCGTGTAGAGGATGTTTTCATGCAGAGGATGTTGTCACATAGAGGATGTTTTCACACATAGGATTTTCCTACGCACAGGCTACAGGGTGCATTGCTCAAATGCCTGGTTTAGTGGTCAACTTCAAGATCAATTTCTGATCAACTGGAGAGGAATTTTGAAAATACCTGAGTGGTTTTTGTCGAGGAAAAACCAAATAATAAAAACCTCTCTCATATTTGAAAACCATTTTATATTTTGGGAGATTCTAAGGAATCTTTGAGCCCTATTTTTCAATTTTCATGATTTCCTGTCCGAGACATGTTTTTGTGACACGTATTCCAACTAGCTGGAGACGAATTTCAAGAAATCGAGAGAGGTTTTTCTTTATAACGAGCTTACCTACCAAAAACTATATCATTTTTTATTTGTGAGATATGATGTCATATTTAACGCCTATTTTCCCAGTTTGCTGCACAATTCACTGTGTTTTTCTATAGGTTACTGTTGCATAGAAAACTTGTTGTGCAGGGGCGACATAGTATCCAACAATGAAAATTTAATTTTGATCATGATAAATTATTGTGAAGAATATTTCGGTTACGATTATGATTTGGCAAAGTCAGGTTTTCTATTTTTAGTAAATCCATTGAAGTTATTGTTCTCTTTCAAAGAAATCGAATCCATGATTTCAGGAGAGAGTAGTTAGACCCTAGCAGCCAAGGGTGACATTAGTTTTCTATATATGGGGATCATTTTCATGTAAAATGGGTTGGTTGGAAAAACAATGTAGACAGTGACTACTAAATGTAGCTTTCGAGCTCGATTGAAACTTAATGCAAAGTTCCTGAAACTTTGACGAAAAAATTCTAATGGAAACAATTTGATGTATTGTACTCTCTCTTTGCGTATGTGATTTCCTGTGTTCTTTATATTCACATCTATATTTTTTCTAAATCAGAACATTATTTCTAATCTAGAATTCATTGCACGGTGCTCTAGATTCACGCCATTTAGACGACTGTGTTTCTGCTAAGTCAACTCCAAATTCATCCCCTGCGGTGCTCTGAGTTGCTTCATGTGTTTTTCTCTTGCCACACCCAATGATTTTTAACTGAAAGAATGTTGCTTACTTAGCCTTTATCCTCTCAAGTTCAGTCACTAAGTCATTTGTTTCTATCATTTTCTTAAATTGACTCCATAGCCCAAGGTCTTTCTTTCTTTCATCAATAAAGCCAGAAATATTGTGCGAAAGTGTTAAATCTAGCCGACAGTTTAAATCCATAACCTGTACAGAGACGAAGTCTCAGAGAGAGCCCTCTCCAGGTCAGAAAGGCTAGTTTCCGACCTCAAAGTTGGTTTGTAGGTTGCCTCTGTCATTCATTTTCTCAACTGAACGAAGTTTACAGAGAGTTAACTCTCTCCATCATGGAACCTCTCTATTTTTGAACCCTCTGCCATTGTGAACCTCTGCAACTTTCCCATACTGGTATTTTGCGGAGCTCGTACCCTGCCTTACGAGAGTTTGATTTCTGCCTTCACCTGTGCGATACTCAAATTCTATTGCTACCATCACCCTTTCCCGTTTGACTAAGGAGCTGGATCAAAGAAGCAGGTTATCAGGCCTGTGAGCTACTCTCTCCAGGTGAGAGATTTTTTTGTGATTGAAGAAGCAGGTTGTTAGGCCTGTGAGAAACTCTCTCCAGGTGAGAGAGGTTGTTGGGAAAGTGATTTCTCTTGGAGGGAGTCCAACAACAACTATAATTCTATGAGACTAACTGTCCAGCCTATTGCTGAAGCCTTGGAAGGGAAGTTGAGCAACTGATGGACTGTTGGACAATGAAGGTGCATACTTCCTGGGTGGGACATGCATGTCGAGAATGAGAGGCTGAGAGTTGTGTGTGTAAGATGGATCCTTGGAGAAAGTCCTTCTTATTGACTGGTGCAACTTCCTGTTGTCCCTGCCTAGCCTAGGAATCCCTTTGCTTGAGTGGAGTTTAGTCCCAGCTCGGGGGGTGACTCACTGCTGAGAGTGATGAGTGGTGTGGTCTAATGCTGGGAGGTTCGTGGAAGGTCTGCACATAGTTGGTGGCCTTATCATAAAAATATAAGTACCATTTCTATGTTAATTTGTATGCTGTGTATCCTGTACATGTCTTTATATTTATAAGAATGGCATATGTTGTTGCATGTATGTTTTATTGTTAATTCCGCATAAATATGTTCTGTAACAGAATGTCCATGTTGTCTATTTAAATTTTCTTTACATATGTTTATATATATATATATATATATATATATATATATATATATAAACATATGTAAAGAAAATTTAAATAGACAACATGGACATTCTGTTATATATATATGGTATTGTTATTTTAAGTGGCATGACCTAGCTTGGGTAGTTGGGTATGTTACAATTTGGTATCATAGCTTGAACAAAGATGTTTTGTAGTGGCACTTCCCAGCTCGAGTGGCTGGGGACGTTATAATCAGGGTGGATGAAGGGGTGACATGGCATCTCTCAGGGTGCCATGTGGACCCATGGTGCCAAATCATCAACCACATCAATAGATTGCCACATAGGCAGATGGTAACCTATGTTTCAAAAAACAAAACCAAGTCTAGAGCCATATTTTGGCCATAACATGAGAATACATTTTCTAGGTTTTTTCTACAATGAGGAGAGATACAAAATTTTTTGTGAGAGTTATTGGCCATTTCTACCTCAATTTTCCAGAAAGTTCAAAATAATGGATTTTAAAGATATGGGTGCAGTTCAATGACCATGATCCATATTAAGATAATTGTTTTGGAGAGAGTTAAAAAAGAATACATGAAAATATCTAATGCAGAATATGGCCAAATTCTAAGGGGTTTGGAAGGGGGATTTGCTAAAACAAGCCAAAAACCACTATTTCCGGCCACTTTTTGGGGATTTTGGGGATTTTCATAGGAGTAAAAGTGACCCCAGATTACAAAAGTGGAAAATTTTATTTACCTAGCATTTTATATACTCATAAATATAGGAAAGTTTTATTTATTAAAGTTTTTCCATAAGTGTACACTTTGGGAGATAGCTAGTTTTGTGAAAATTTCTAAGTCCGGAAAAATTGAAAAAAAAGACACTTGCGAATTCTATATCGTTATAGAATCTTACTGGAGCAATAGATTGCTAATATGAAAGTTTCTATGTGTTCAACATAATGCGTATTATCAATTCCCAATACAAAAGTTTTATTGGTTATATATGGATTTTCTTCTGCACTTGAAAAAAGTTGGCCTCCTAGTCAAATTACACCAATGAAGAAATTGCACAAATTGGGTGAAAATGGTTTTTTCAGGAAGCCATAACTTTAAGCTTAGAGATCGAATTAAGGCACATGAAGAGTCATTGAAAATATGGTTTAAAGGAGAATAATGTTGATATATTATAATTTGGAGAATTGTGATAGGATTCTTCATGAATTGAGAATAAAACACACGTATAACATTAACTGACAAAATTATTATAATATGCATAATTCTAACAAAAATGGTTGTTTGCATATTTCACAAAATTAGAGGTATAAGAAGATCAATTCAAGTCTAGGATTGCATATCAAAGAAATGGAGGATGCACATAAATTTTATAGTCATGAGAGAGAATCCAAAGGACAACATATTAGTGTGGGTAATGCGAATATAGAATCTAATGGACACAAGAGCAGAGTGGAGCCAACATAATTGGTAAAGACTATGAGAAGTTTGAGAATGGAAGTGCATAGTTATAGAGTTGACAATGAGAATATAATGAGAGCATAGGAGGAGAAGAATCAAATAAATTCCAAGATGATGCAAAGCCTAAATCATTTGTAGAGACAAGTGAAGAATGGATCAAGCTCAAGACATCAGGATGAAGACAAACACCATGCAAGGGGAAATGAATATAGAAGACCTAGTCATTCAAGAAGTTCTAGTAGAACTAATAGACATGATTCACCTCCTCACTCAACCAAGAAGTTTTATGCATCTGAAGTGTTAAAGAATAGTCCAAAAGTGTCTCCTATTAAGCATCAAAGAAGAATATACGAGTTGGAAAATTTGCAAGGGGAGCTCAGAAATCTTAAGCCACCATCCTTTGACGGTGAAAGCGAAAAGGGAGATGACACTGAAGCCTGATTGCTTGGAATCATGAAGTATTTTTGGTTCCAAAACTACTCATATAACCTAGAAGCCAAGGTTTCCACATACTATTTGCATGGAAAATATGCTATGTGGTGGGATCAATTGAAGCAAGTTGAACACATTGATGAGAGTAGGATTACTTGGAAGCATTTCAATAAATATTTTCAATAAGAGTATCTTTCAGACCACTATTATGATAAGAATATGCAAGATTTCTTTGATCTCATGCTAGGGAGCATGACCATGGGAGAATATGAGAAGAAGTTATTGGGAATGCTGAATTATGTGGGGTTTATGAAGTAGATAAGTTGAAGATACAAAGGATTCTGAATGGACTGCAATCTTTATATAAAAAAATAAATAAATATGATGAGCCCAGAACTTTGATAGAGACCATTAGAAAGGATAAGCACCTGTATGAGCAAGGAAAGGGTGGATAATCATTTCAAAAATCTTGGAAAGATAAGAAGAAGGAGAAATATAATCAAAGAAGGAAGGGATTCAAAACACCTTTCAATAGAAACAGTGCTAGAACATATCAACAAGATCAACCTACTAAGAATGAATCCAAGAAGGAAGAATCCTTGGGAAAAATGGGAATACCACCAATCCAATGTTGGGGATGTAAATAAGATCACATGTAAAAAATTTTCCTCATAGAGAAGAAACTACACAACATTCAAGAGGATACAATAGTAGAAAGCATGGGCATAAACATTATAAGGATATGTTAAGACTTGGAAGATTGAAAAGAATAACATCATTTCGATATGATTGAGGTGGAATGTAAGATCATAAATCAACATATTGCTATTTTAATTGATTCAAGAGCAATTGATAGTTACATTGATACTAAAATAGTGGATAGATTTCATTTGAAGAAAAGTAAGTGGCGCAGACTCCCCCTCTCTCCTTGAGGTTGCACGACATCTCGGTCTAGGATCATTCAATCTCCTGATTCAAATCGACTCTTTAGGTCCCTACTGGAACCCAGTTCATCTTTCACAGGTCCCTCTTTCTCCAAAGTGAAGGTTCTATTAGACCCGTGGCTCTTTCTTGGCCCCTCTGAAGAAATTCAACAATGACGCTAGATCTTAGTGCTAGGCCCCTTCTCCCATGTGACCCAAGGCTGTGTCCCAGGGATAAACCCTGAAAGGCGCTTCGGACTTCGAGCTTCAACCTTTCACAACAACGACCTCCTGTTTCCCCGAACTCTGAAACAACAAACACAACTGGTGCAAGGATCAATGGTCCCCACCACTTCCTTAGATCAACAACCCTCAATGCTTCGGGCTTCAGGAGTCTTGGCTTTACCAACTCCGCTTCCCTCTGAAGGAATCTTCCTCCAAATTCCATATATCTCCTCCATGTTTCCTTCTGGATCTGATGGTCCAGATTCACTCTGCTCTTCACGACTTCATGAAGATCGCCCTTTTTCCTATGCAAATATTTCAAAACTCTATCTCCCAAATCTTTTGATCTTTTGCCACCTGTCTTATCCTAATGATGGACGACCCCACTTGGCTTCAAAACTTAAACACTTCACTGCCCCATTCTCCTGTCAATTTCTGGAATCTGATTTGACGATCTAGATTTCTCCTCCTGAGCTTCGAATTTCTATCGATACTGAGAAAATCACCTAAGTATCAAAGGTTGTGGCCTTCGATATTCTTCCTGCAAACCCAATTGATGGGTCTCATCAATGCTTTCCCTCCTGATATTGTAAGGAGAAATTGATTTACCTCTGGCACACTCCTTGTGCTCAATTGAACCTTTAGACAACTCCTCACTACACTTATCTAGGTGTTGGCCTGGTGCACTCCTTGCACAGGTCTTCCTCCTACTTCCTGAAATCCTTCAGGTTTACCAACATGACTCCTACATTCGCTCAATGCACAATTGTAGAGATTCCTTCCCTCAGAGTGTTCAGTAACTCTAGGTTTTCCTCAATGTATGCAACACTCAAGAATGTGTTGGTTCTGTGCACTCCTTGCACCTCCTCAATTCCCTCCTCGCAGAGCTCCACATAATCTTCAACAATTCTGCTTTCTGTGCCTTCTCTGCATAGTTTCTCCTCTAAGGTATTCAGTAACCTTGAGGCTCCCCTCTGAGTATGTGAACTATTCTAGTGTGCCATCCTAGAACATTCTTCTTTGACTCGAAAGAGTTCAAACACATGCTCCTGACGTTGGCTCACAAAATTTCAACACTCTGTCGCGCACTCCTTGCGCTTAGCCTAAAGAACCCATAACAATTTAACAAACTCATAGATAGAGAATTATATCACTATCCCTGCAAATTAAATCTAACATACATCTACAACATGCCTCCATAACACACATATAACATTCATTAAATACAGGGAAACATACACATAATCATATGCATGAAAAATTGCTTCTTTTGTATTAATCTGAATGTTAATTATAGTGTATGAGCTCAGACTGCAGTTGAGTCTCAATTCTCCACAACCTCCTCACAACAAATGGAACCTTCCCTGGGTATACAATATAAATATTTATAAAAGAGGGGATTGACGAGATTTCCCTCCAAGCTACACTAGTGGTGTCTAATCACCATTGAAAATGCTTATCTATTGAGGCAGATTACAAGTTATGGAAATCTAGTCCGAATCAGATCTAGATCCTTCCTACCATCAACCACTTAAGGCGAACTCATCTACAGCCTATGCGAAGGCACGAATTGGCTCTTCCATCCCAACAACATTCATTTTCCTTAATTACAGTTAAATTTTGAGGGCAAATTGAGAGGGCTAGCACCTCTCCCCTCCTTGAATGCGCACCAACGTGCTAGAGAACTGGTGCGAGATGAGGTGGAGCGATGATCTTGCATCATACTCCACTTATGTGAAAAATTCATGAGCTCCTTCTCATGAGATTCCCATATCTATTGAAATCCTCCTAGATCCCAAAATTTCTCCTGGAGATGTCTTCCTGCTCCTCTGCTTTGATGCTTCTGCTGCATCCCCGCTACTCGTGCAAGTCTTCTCTTGTTTAGCTTCTCCCTACTAACAACTTCTTTTGATGACTTCATCATCAACTTCCTTATATCCTCTATGACTTCTTCTGACTTCTCTGATGGCTGGCTTTCCTTATGCAGACTGCTCAGTTGCAACTCCTCATGTCAGTCGATGAACAAACCAACTTGGTCCCCCATGCTACCTTCATCTCCCATGGCGCTAGCTGGCCACTTTGCTGCAGACTACAATTCTGCAGGCTCCTTACTGAGCTATTGCTCAACTATCTCCTCTGACATATTATCTTCTGCCACTTTCGATTGCATTGGTTCCATTCCAAATTCTTCCAGCTGCTCCGCATGTTGGCATCCTGATTCAATCTGCATGATTGTCTCCTGGCAGCCATCTTTTGGTTCTGGATTGTTCAACCTGTTATCACCATAACGATTATGCTTAAAATCCGAGTTTAAATTTGGCAGGTGACTAAAGAAGTATAGGGACATGGTGTCATTTGGAGGCTCAGGTCATATGTGGTGAAAATGTGGACAAATATAGAGGGAGAGCAAAGGAGGGAATGTTACGGACCGTTGATATTGAAGTATCCCAGATCAACAGTTGAGACCCATATCAGGCGGCGAAGTAGCACATAATTTAATTATGCGAGGGAGGACTGGGGAAAACCATTATGGTTTTAGTAGCAGACGTGTGGTACCCTTAGAAATACATCGGGGTGAAAAGAAGTTTGCTTGAAACCATTTTCCAAACAACCCTGATGTCACGTGGTATAATGTGTCAAATCAAAAACTCATTGGGGGAGGTGACGACTAGTCAAATAACCTCACATCATTGGTTTGGGTACTTCCCGTCCGACATGTCAAGTGAATGTCGTCGTATAACTAACTCAAAAGCTCATAATTCAAAGTAGATTGGTGAAGAGTGGAAAACCAAAGTACCCTGTTAGTAATTCATGATTAGGATACAAGGACTACCGGTCTTCAGATATGGGTGGCCTTATTCTACTCCGGGAGATCGTCGTCTTATGCACAAGTGAAGTAATCTCAAGCTGGATTGATTTCCTGAGTTCTGTAAAATTAAGAGAGAGAAAAAATAGTGGTCTCTGTGAGGTTGGAAGACATGGACAATGCCAATTGAACAGTATCTAGTACAACAGGGTTTTCAACTAACATGTCAGGCTTATTAATGAGTAAGAGAGAAAGGTTGGTTGCATAGATATTAGCAACTAAATTTCATACTAAACCCACGACTAAACCAGAATCAGGGGTCAGATTAAACCCTGTTATGAGGGACCTAATCATTAATGGACACACGGACAAAATCTACAAGCAGGCAGTGAAGGAGAAGCAAAACAAATGACAAAAAACAGAAATCAAAACTGAGGCGATGGAGAGCGCCGGGGAAAATCAACTAGTCTGGTTGAGCACTCTAAAGGAGGAAATTGCCAAGATGAAATAAATTCTCAGGTAGGATTGGGTATGTTCCAACAAATTTTGGATAGATGGCGGTCGAGGAAAAAATCCCCAAATATGTCATACCTATTCGTAACGATCCCTTTAAAATAGGATAACTATCTATATAAATCACTCCTTTTTGTAACTGATCTCTATTTTTAGAATTATGGGGAAGTTTAAACATTTTGAATTCCTCAAGTGATTCCTCTATATATATATTATCTCGAGGATACATAAAGTATGGAGAAAAGAGGAGCCTACCCTTTAAGCAGGAAGACCTTTGTAAACTTTGGGGCTAGAATGAATATATAAATGCAGAAGCGGATTTTGGACTGTTTATGAAAAGATTCTAATTGGCGGTGATATGAGTCTTGTTTTATTTCATAGTATGTGATTCTTGTAATCTTATATTTCATTTACACTTTCATATGTCTAAATTGGAGAAACAAAAACCCAGAATTCATCATTGCGATGCTCTTGGCTTACGCGATTTAGACTATGTGTATTTCTTCTTGACCAATTCAGAATTCATTTTAATATGATCTGATGCAGTTATATGTTTCTTTTCCTCTGATTCCATGCAAATTTCAGATATAAACTCAGACTCATCGCCTCACTTAGCCTTTTCCTCTTGATAGTTTTCATGTTTTGACAATGCATTGTTCATTCTAGACTCCATAGCCCAAATGTTATCTTCGTTTCTTCAGTTATTTTATAAGAACCCCCCAAAGCAAACCAAATCTAGCCACTGATTGCTAAAGAAACATTAAGTGACATGAGAGAGCCCTCTCTGAGTTGAGTAGGCTAGTGCCTTAGCTCTAAAGCTGGTTGAAAAAGTTACCTCTGTTGTTTGTTTTTTCAGCTGGACGAAATTTACAGAGTGCTAACATTCTGGCGCCGTTGCTGAGGACGAAATTGAAAATTTTCCCTGGGAAAGAATGACATGGTTGAGTTCTAAGGTTTGAGAGCAATAGACACTTAGGAACATATTGGATGTATTCTTTCTCTGGCGACTCCACACATTAAAAAATCAGTTTGAAGGTGATTCCACTGGTAGAAGAATCCATAAATTTAAATTTTCATTGGCGACTCCACTCTCAATGCAGAATCCAACTTCCAAAACATCAATGGTGACTACACTCTTAATGGAGAATCCAGATCCCAAAAAGTTATTGGCGATTCCACTCAAATTTTGAATGCAGTTCAGAGAATTCACTAAAAGACGATACCCCTTGGTAGAGGTATGAGAAGGTGTTATGAAAGAAAACAAATGCTCAAAATGGGATTTTTTCCATGTCATTTTACTATTTGTTATAAGTTTCCTCTGGTCCTTTCTTGAAAATTCTAGACAAGTTCTTCTTTACTTACTGCATGAAAATTATGACCATGACAATCTATAAATTATATATCCCCCTCTTAAAGCTACACGAATGTCCCCTTAGTTTATCATTGGCCTTGATAAAAATATTCCATCTAAGCCATATAAGGACCATAACGATAATCCTCATGAATCTAAGACTGTTATTTCACCTCCTATGCTTAATCCAACGTCCCCTAAGATTCAGCACAGATAAAATCCCTTGAATCTACCTCAAATCCTTCATGATTTTCCTCCTGAGTACTATAAGTACCTACCTGTGTTTGATGGGGAACCTAATACCATCTCAGCTAAAAAACACATCCAAGGGTTTGAGAATTTTATAGATTTGTTTGAGATTGACCATGATGATGTGTGTATGAGGGCCTTTTTTCAGTCCTTAAAAGGAGACACCAAAGACTGGTTCAAGCGTTTGCAGCCAAAGACGATTAGCTCATGGGAGGAATTGAAAGATGTATTTTTAAAGTTTTGGGGAAAGAAGAAATCTTTGGACCTATAGCTTAGAGAGTTCTATGCTTTGAAACACAGGACAATGAAACTATTTCTATATTCAGTAGAAGGTTTTCCAGTATCTATCACAATTTGCCCAAATAAATTTGACCCACTGAAGCTGCTGTCATGCTCCATTATGCAACTACTCTCCATCTGTATTCGTCTCTCCTCCTTATGGAAAGAATGTCCAAGTCCTTACAACAAATGTTCTATGATGCTCAGGACATTCAACACAACATCTAAGCATGTAAACAAATTCAAAATGAAGGACCAAATGCTCAAGAATGTGAAGGTGAATATGAGAAGAAAGGGGTTGATTGGGATCCTGAGCATAGAATTGAAGAGACCATAGGTCCTCTTGCAGTTTCCAATGCCAATGATTTTGCAAAATTTTATATTCCACCTGTTGAAAAAGGGGGTGCTGATCCATCTCATGATAAGCAAAAGGATGATGGTTTTATGTATTCGTTTATAGACGGTCAAGAGGATGAGTTGCCAAATCAGTTTGCTGAAGAACATGTTGATGTTCCCAGTTTGTTCTTGTTAGATGACATCGCACAAAAGGTTGATTTGCTTGTATATGATGAATATGAGGAGGATTGTGATGTTGAAGACTTTCTTTTTTAGCAGTACAATGGGATAAATAAACCTACGTATCACAGTTACAAAGAGAAAAGTATTGAATCAATTGAAGAGAATTCTCTACCCTTGTGCTTTGCTGCATTCAAATTGTTGAAAGAAAATTATTAGGTCATTGTTGAGGCAAACGAATTTGTGCTGATGCAAAGTCACACCAGACCAATGAAACAAATTGCCAAGATAATGCAATACTCTTCTCAGATGCTTGATGACCCTATTACTTGTTTTGTAGAAGATCTTGTCAGTTCGAAAGTACAGTCATTAGTCAAAGACAAAGCTGAAAATGAGCATATCTAACAATCCAAAGAAATGGAGAAATGTACCTATGATGACACTGGAGAAAATAAAGAAGGTTTCAAGTCAGGTAACAGAACCTTGCCATTGTGTTTTTCCTCATTCGAACTATTGAAACAAAATGTCTATAGCGTTTCGAAGCAGAGAGCATCCAAGAATGACGTTGAAAGTGAAGAAAGCAGTGGACTTGCAAATAAAAACTCTCTTCCCTTATGTTTTTGAATGGTTAAAAGAAAATCATGAGATTTCAGAGAAAACAGGGAGTTCCAACTACATTCACAGTAGCACTGTTTTACTTGAAAAGTTTGTTATCACTGAGGAACACCAACTACACTCACATGCATTAAACGATCATTACTTGGAAAGGTATTTAAATTTAGAGTTGCAACCTACGCTTGACCATCAGGTTAAGGAAGAAGCTGATAAAGAAATTGTTGTTAAAGGTCATTTTCTTTCTCCTAAAACTAATGCAGATGTTCAACAATATCCCCAACAAGACAAAGTATTTCAAGGTTGCCTTTCTTCCCTTGAAAATGACATAGTGATCCTGTTTCTGAATGACCTAGGCAAAGATGAAGATTTTGAAACTTTACCTATGAAGACTTCAAGTAACGAGAAAACACTTGTGGAGGAAGCTTGCTCTTATGTCTTGACTCTTGAAACAGAAACATTCTTCCACATAAGTCATGATCCCAAGACACATTATATGGAAAAAGTTTACAATCAGAATTCACCAATAATAGTGGATTACAACAAATAAATGTCTGTATCAAATGTGAGTCTTCTTACATCAGATGATGTTCTCCATCCATGGTTGCATTATGTCTCAAGAAATCCTTACTACCAAACTTCTCAACAACTTTGTCATTTCTTCAATAGAAGTCAACAAGTTAAATCACCTGAAAACATAAATGCATTGGAAGGAGTGAAATGTGATGATTGTTTTATGCATATCTTAGAATATCCATTTGCGATCTTGTTGGAGGAAGTGAACAATCTAGGCCCTTCAATTTTTTTAAGAATTGGACTTATGGATAAAATTTTGAATGAATCATCAACAAAAGGGTTTTGGAACAAGCAAGTTCAAAGAAAATGAATGGTGGATAGGATGCTTTCATGGCTACATTGGGATTATGATTTCACTTGATTAACAATCTTTTTTTCAGCAGTTAGGGTAGGTATGAGTGTGCGAATAAGCTTGTTGGTGAAGCATTGTGACACAGACCCCCGATCCTCAGGTTAAAGTCCTCTCACAGGATTTTTCTTTGTCTCCTTTGAGCCGAATAAGCTCTTTCAATTCCTTGCTGGAATCTCAATTCAATCAATCCACAGGTCCCTTCGAAAGCTCCCCTACGCGAACAAAACTAGATGTGAGCTCCACTTCTCCATGCGACGATGGTGCTATGACCCAGGCCTAACCCAGAAGGCGCTTGTCACAACTCGCCACTCGCGAGTTCGTGAGTTGAAACTCCCAACTCTTCCTTCCCAATCTCGCGATACCCGAAATGCCGATATAGGTATGGCTCCTTCCCTTGTCAGCACCCTCCACGCGTGACCACCAGCTAGGCTTAACACTAGCACCTCTTGCTACTCGCCACTTTGTGAGTTTCAATGTCGAGCCCCCATGCTCTTATCTCACAAATTCCCGAGATGCAAGAAGTCAATGGAGTGTTGACTCCTTTTGCTAGGCGACGTGTGTCCGCCTATCTATCACACGGGCCCACACACTCCTGCACACACTCCTTGCGGCAACCCTTCAAATACTTCCAAGTATTTGAATTCTTAGAATCTGTGCACTCTCTTTGCAACAACAGTCCTTCAACAACTCCCTCAGGTTGTAAGCTCTGAGATTTTACTCGGCCTGCGCACACCTTGCACGACTCCTGTGCTTAACTTGCACTTCTGCGAGGATGAGAATAATGTTATCTCTTCTAAGCTTTCAAAGATGAAACTCTGGACTCTTGTCAACGTACTCCTTGCAGACAACTTCACTGCACTCCTTGCAGGAAAACCCTTTCTCAGACAGAGAAACAATTGAAACTCATTCCTTACTCTCCCTCTCTTCATATTTCAGACATTAAATATGAAATCATACATTCACGCATCAAAGCAAATGCATAACAGAGAGTAACAAGCATATATCAATCAACATGTACAAACACAGAAAGCAATTGAACACCATGAGCCTGAACTAAAGATCTTTGTATTAATCCATAACTTCTATACATGGGTTTTTACTTTACACAGCTCTCTGCTTCTGCTCTCCTATGCTCTCTTCGATTGATAATTTTACAATGATACAATATGAGGGTGTCTATATTCGGTTTTCCCTCCACTCCTAAAACTGTCTAATCTAGAATTTAATTCTACCTACTTACATTTACTAGCATAAATGCCTCTTAATCCTTCAGACGAGAGTGGGACGCTCAAGGTCTGATTACAATCACAAGTATGCCCTTTCTTAACTACTTCATTTATGTTTGACGCATCCCACTTCAAAACAATTTAAACACCTTTGAACATGTGCCGAAAATGCGTTGGTGCTACTCGCACTCGCTTGCTGCTGGCGATGCTCCTACATCATACTCCCTCGCTTGAAAATTTTCATGGGATCCTATCCATGCTTCTGGATTTTGGCTTCATTTTCCCAGGTGGCGTCTTAAACTGGATGTCCCTTCCACTTGATCAAGTATTCAAAATATTCCCTTCTTCTGGTCCTTTTGCTAATTCTTTTGTCCAGTATGCTTTCCATCTGTGGTTTCTCTACAATTGGCATCTGTTTTGTCCACTGAACCTCTAGTTTTTCACTGTCTTCTCCAGCTTTGTATGGGTACAAATATGAGATGTTGAATATCGGAGAAATTCGATCCCATCGGGTAATTCAATCTCATAAGCATTTGCCCCAAATTTCTTCAAGACCTTACATGGTCCAATTTTCTTCATTTTCAGTTTATTGTATGTTCCTCTTGGGAAACTTTCCTTTCTCAAGTGTGCAAGAATCAAATCACCAACTTTGAACTGAAGTTGTCACCTGTGTTGATATTCTCTGCGCTTATACTCCTGGCTCAAGTTCTGCAACCGCTCCTTCACCTGGCTGTGAAGTTCCTTCATTGCTTCGGCAAAATCTTCTGCACTAGCACTTCTTATCTCATCCCGTTCTGAATCCCTCAGTTCATAAATTCCTCTTCGCTGTGTCCCATAAACAATTTGGAATGGACTCTGCTCTGTGCTCCTGTTAAGCAAATCATTATAAGCAAATTCCGCCTGTGGCAGAATGTTGTCCCACTGACTGTGATGTTCAGTCACCAAACTCCTCAACAAGTCTCCCAAGCTCCTATTCACAGCTTCTGTCTGTCCATTCGTTGAGGATGATAAGCTGAACTGAATGACAAGTTTGTTCCCAGATTTTTCCATAAGGTTCTCTAGAAGTGTCTCACAAACTTGGTGTCTCGATCTGAGACGATGCTCCTTGGTAAGCTGTGAAGTCGAATGACTTCTTTGAAAAACAGGTTCACAATGTGAGTTACGTCATTGGTTTTCTGACACAGTATGAAGTGTGCCATCTTAGAAAATCTATCCACCACTACAAAGATCGAGTTGAACCCTCTGTGGGTTCTCGGCAGCCCCAATATGAAGTCCATGCTTACCGCATCCCATGGCCTCTCAGGTATGGGTAACGGTTGATATAAGCCTGCATTCTGCCTCTTTCCTTTTGAATGCTGGAAAATTTTACATCTGTCCACGAATCGTTTGACATCTGCTCTCATTCCTGGCCAAAAATATGACTCATTTAACTTTGATAACGTCTTTTCATGATCGAAATGCCTGGCCAATCCTCCACTGTGTTTCTCCTTCAACAGATTCTCCCTCATGGAGCCCTTCCAAATACATAACTGATTGCCCCTGAATAACAATCCATCCTGGATCATGTATTTGTCCCATTGGCTTCTGTCCCTGAGAATTGGATTCTCAGTTTCCTCATACACTTCTTTAAAATCTGGATCATCTCTGTACATGTTCCTGAGATCATCAAAACCCAGTGTTTTGACTCTGAACTCTTGCAATAGCAAACATTTCCTGCTCAAAGCATCAACAACCTTGTTAGCAGTTTCAGAAATATGCTTAGTTATAAAAGTAAAGTTTTGCATGTATTCAACCCATTTTACATGTCTTTGATTCAACTTTTCCTGTTGAGTCACAAATTGCAAAGCATGATTGTCACTGTATAAAACAAACTCCTTAGGAATCAAATAGTGTCTCCACTTCTTCAATGCTTGAATAATAGCATAGAACTCCTTGTCATACGTGGAGTATTTCACTTTGGTTTCATTCAGCTTCTCGCTGAAGTATGCTGTCGGCCTGTCTTCTTGGCTCAAGACTACCCCTATTGCAAATCCACTTGCATCACATTTTACTTGAAATGTCTTTTTAAAATCCGGCAACACCAAAATTGGTTGTTCCGTGATTTTCCTTTTCAACAAATTGAAGCTTTTCTTTGCTTCTTCTGTCCAGTGAAAAGACTTATGTCTTTTCTTCACTGTTTCCATCATCGGTGCACTAATTCCATTGAAATTCCTGTAGAAACTAGCCAATCCATGAAAACTTCGAACTTCAAAGATATTCTTTGGTGATGGGCAATTCTTAATCACCTCCACTTTATCTGGATCCATCCTCAACTTATCTGCAGAAATAAAAAACCCAAAATAAATGAGCTCCGTCTTCATGAATGAGGATTTCTTCATATTTATCAGCAGCTTCTCTTGCTGTAGCCTCCGCATCACTGTAGCCAAATGTTTCAGATGCTCTGTCTCTGTTTGACTGAAAATCAATATGTCATCAAGGTATACTATGACAAATTTTCCGATGAACTCCTTCAGGACTTCGTTCATCAACCTCATGAAAGTGCTCGGTGCGTTTGTTAGACCAAATGGCATGACAAGCCATTCATTCAACCCTTCATTGGTTTTGAATGCTGTATTCCATTCGTCTCCTTCTCTCATACAAATTTGGTGATAACCACTTTTCAAATCATTTTTTGAAAAAACTTTGACCCCACTTAAGCAATCCATCAAATCATCCATTCTTGCCAATGGGAATCTATACTTGATGGTTATCTTGTTGATTGCCCTCGAGTGAGTACACATCCTCCAACCTCCGTCTTTCTTTGGACTGAGCACTGTCGAAACAACACATGGAATCAAGCTTTCTCTAATCAACCCTTTGTCCATTAAATCCTGGACCTCTCTTTTGACCTCTTCATTCTCCTGCGGCATCAATCTGTACGCTGCCTTGTTTGGTAAACTAGCTCCAGGTATAAGATCAATGTGATGACTTATACTTCTAATAGGTGGCAACCAACGAGGTAGTTCGTCCACTACTATATCATCAAATTCCTCCAGTATTTGTTGGATTTCCTCTGGTAGATCATCCACTCTTGTGCTGGTCAAAACCATTTTAGGCTTCCTGACCACAATGAATTGCGGTTCCTCCTTCTTCTTAACCTCTGTAAGAAGTTCCTTCCCACTCATGAGAAGTACAACATTTCTTACTTCAGGTTTTACTTCCTGGTTCTTAATCGGCAACAACATGTGAGTTCTCCCATTCTTCTCTAGGGCGTATGTGTTCTTCCTCCCATCATGAATCACATTCCTGTCATATTTCCATGGTCTACCCAACAAAAAATGACAAACATCCATGGGAATGACATCACACAATATCTTATCGTTATATCCTCCTATCTTAAATTCAACTAAACATTGTTTAGTGACATTTACCTGATGTTCTTTTTGTAGCCATAAAACTCTGTATGGACTTGGATGTTCAATATTCTCTAGCTCCAACTTTTCTACCATCTCCATAGAAACGAGATTGTCTATGCTACCACTGTCCACAATGATCTTGCATACCCTGTCCTTGGTCTTGCAAGCAGTCCGGAAAAGACTGTTCCTTTGCACTGGATTCTCCACCTCCTCTTCTGGTGTTAAGAGAACTTTCCTCATCACCAACGATCTTCCACCTTCAGCATCCTCTGCCTCAACATTCCGCCTTTGTGCTTCGGCAATGTGAGTCTCACCTCCTTCTTTCTTCTTATTTGGACATTCATAAGATTTGTGTCCATTCTTTCCACATGTGAAGCATTTTATCACTCCACCTATACCTCTTCCTCTTCCTCTAGTGTGAGGAAAAGTGTTGTTATCAACATACTATCCTCTCTGTTCAATATACTACTCTCTCTGTGAGCTTCCACCTCTCTCAGTTTGAGGTTGAGGTTTCTTCCATTCCTCCTTAGGCTTCTGATTCCTATCTTGGACAACTGTCTTGCCTCTGGGATGACTTCTGCCTCGGCCTTTCTGACTTTTCTTTCGGCTTAGCTTCTCTTCAGCCTTTAGAGCCATCTGATAAGCATCTTCCACCGTCCAAATGGTCATCATGCTCATATCATCCTGAATATCGTATCTCAGGCCATTCATCTACCTAGAAACTTTTTCATCATCACTTTCGCGATGACCTGCCTTGATGTTTAGCTTGTAGAATTCTTGAGTGTACTCCTTCACTGACATCAGCTTCTGTCTCAAATTCTGCATTCTCCGAAACAGAGTAATCTGGTAATCCTTGGGAATGAATTTTACCTTCATCTTTGCAACCATCCTATCCCAACTCTTGATTTTCTGCTTGCCTTTGCATCGTCTGTCAGCTTGTAGTTCATCCCACCACAATGTTGCATGTCCTTTCAATCTTGTGACAACATGTTTGACCTTCCGATCTTCCTCAACATCTTCATAGTCAAAATATGTGTCCAGAGCTCTAATCCAGTCTAGAATCTCTTCAACATCCAGGTTTCCCTCATATACTGGAATGTCCATTTTTTCCCTGGCACTCATTCTTGCAACCACCCTAATCAGATGTTCATTTGCTGCATCCTCTGCTGCAACTTCTTCTCCTTCATGTCCAGCTTCATCTTCACTTTCAGATTCACTGACATCTCCAACACCGGCTGTGCGCCTCTATTTTATTTCTACGTCCACGAGTCTGGCGCGTATGTTATGCATCTCTCTTTCCATGGCTGGATTTGGCACCTGCCTACCCCTTTCTTCTGGAATTTCCCTCTCCTCTGGCGGATCGGGTGTTTTCCTATCTCTTCTTCTCGGAAGCATGGTAAATCTTTCTTTTCCCTGCTATAGAAAGCAAAGAAATCTTTCTGTGCTCTGATACCACACTGACGCAGACCCCCGATGCTCGGGTCAAAGTTCGTTCACAGGATCATTCTTTGTCTCCTTTGAGCCGAATTAGCTCTTTCGATTCCTTGCTGGAATCTCAATTCAATCGATCCACAGGTCCCTTTGGAAGCTCCCCTGCGCGAACAACACTAGGTGCAAGCTCCACTTCTTCGTGCGACCATGGTGCTATGACCCAGGCCTAACCCAGAAGGTGCTTGTCACAACTCGCGACTCGCGAGTTCGTGAGTTGAAACTCCCAACTCTTCCTTCCCAATCTCGCGATACCCAAAATGCCGATACAGGTATGGCTCCTTCCCTTGTTAGCGCTCTCCACGCATGACCACCAGCTAGGCTTAACACTAGCACCTCTCGCTACTTGCCACTTCATGAGTTTCAATGTTGAGTCACCATGCTCTTATCTCATGAATTCTCGAGATGCGAGAAGTCAACGGAGTGTTGACTCCTTTTGCTAGGCGACACATGTCTGCCTATATATCACACGGGCTCACCTTGTGGTTCTACCACGTGTCCCTCATTCCCATCTTCGACACTTCACGACTTCACTTCCTGAAGCACTGCCTCCTTTGTATCCCGACACCCGAAGTGCCGAGATCCTGAACTCCTCGATACTCCTTATCGCAACTCACGAATTCGGGATTTTCAGGACAAAAGTCTTGAATTCTTATCCTCCGATATGATGAAATGCCAAATTCTGACACATTTCCTAGTGCTGGCCAACAACGAAACTTCCTTCTCCGCCTCTTCGAAATTTCGGACTTCGCGATTTCAAGAATCTTGATGCTAAACTTTTGGTTCTTCAACCCATGAAACCTCGAAATGGCCAACAAAGGTTTGACCTCCGTGTTGACAAGTATGCCACCTGTCCACTCTCCACTATCCATGATCTTTAAATCTTTTCACCCCTTGAGACTTCTCACTTCGCGATTTCGCGAATCTCGTTGCAAGGCTTTCGGTTCTCCAACTCGCGAAACCCCGAAATGAGATTACGTGAATGATCCAATGACCCCTGTTGGCTCAGATCCTACAGCTCTTTTTCTTCTGAGCTTTGCACTTTAGAAAACACTTGTTGTAACTCTCCTTGCTCCTTTGCAAGATCTGATGACTCTCGGGACTTCGTGAATTCTCCACGGAGAATTCCGACCGTCCAATGCCTCCTTGACAACTCCTGCGAAATGAACAAGGTATTCCTTCACGGAACTTGTCCACCTGCAAAACAACTTCGCTACGCCTCCTTTCAACACTTCAAGGCACTAACTCTTCTGAACTTTTACCACAAACTTGAGTCTTCAAAAAGACTCCTGCACACACTCCTTGCGGCAACCCTTCAAATACTTCCAAGTATTTGAATTCTTAGACTCTGCGCACTCTCTTTGCAACAACAGTCCTTCAACAACTCCCTCAGGTTGTAAGCTCTGAGATTTCACTCGGCCTGCGCACACCTTGCATGGCTCCTGTGCTTAACTTGCACTTCTGCGAGGATGAGAATAATGTTATCTCTTCTGAGCTTTCAGAGATGAAACTTTGGACTCTTGTCAACGCACTCCTTGCAGACAACTTCACTGCACTCCTTGTAGGAAAACCCTTGCTCAGACAGAGAAACAATTGAAACTCATTCCTTACTCTCCCTCTCTTCAGATTTCAGACATTAAATATGAAATCATACATTCATGCATCAAAGAAAATGCATAACAGAGAGTAACAAGCATATATCAATCAGCATGTACAAACACAGAAAGCAATTGAACACCATGAGTCTGAACTAAAGATCTTTGTATTAATCCATAACTTTTGTACATGGGTTTTTACTTTACACAGCTCTCTGCTTCTGCTCTCCTATGCTCTCTTCGATTGATAATGTTACAATGATACAATATGAGGGTGTCTATAGTTGTTTTTCTCTCCGCTCCTAAAACTATCTAATCTAGAATTTAATTCTACCTACTTACATTTACTAGCATAAATGCCTCTTAATCCTTCAGACGAGAGCGAGATGCTCAAGGTCTGATTACAATCACAAGTACGCCCTTTCTTAACTACTTCATTTATGTTTGGTGCATCCTACTTCAAAACAATTTAAACAACTTTGAACATGTGCCAAAAATGCGTTGGCGCTACTCACGCTCGCTTGTTGCTGATGATGCTCCTACATCATATTCCCTCACTTGAAAATTTTCATGGGCTCCTGTCCATGCTTCTGGATTTTGGCTTCATTTTCCCAGCCGGTGTCTTCAATTGGATGTCCCTTCCACTTGATCAAGTATTCAAAATATTCCCTTCTTCTGGTCCTTTTGCTAATTCTTTTATCCAGTATGCTTTCCATCTGTGGTTTCTCTGCAACTGGCATCTGTTTTTTCCACTGAACCTCTGGTTGTTCACTGTCTGCTCCAACTTTGTATGGGTACAAATCTGAGATGTTGAATATCGGAGAAATTTTGATCCCCTCGGGTAATTCAATCTCATAAGCATTTGCCCCAAATTTCTTCAAGACCTTACATGGTCCAATTTTCTTCATTTTCAGTTTGTTGTATGTTCCTCTCGGGAACCTTTCCTTTCTCAAGTGTTCAAGAATCAAATCACCAAATTCGAACTAAAGTTGTTGCCTATGTTGATCTGCTCTGTGCTTATACTACTGTCTCGAGTTCTGTAACCGCTCCTTCACCTAGCTGTGAAGTTCCTTCATTGCTTTGGCAAAATCTTCTACACTAGCACTTCTTATCTCATCCCGTTCTGAATCCCTCAGTTCATAAATTCCTCTTCGCTGTGTCCCATAAACAATTTGGAATCGACTCTGCCCTGTGCTCCTGTTAAGCGAATCATTATAAGAAAATTCCGCCTATGGCAGAATGTTGTCCCACTGACTGTGATGTTCAATCACCAAACTCCTCAACAAGTCTCCCAAGCTCCTATTCACAACTTCTGTCTGTCCATCCGTTTGAAGATGATAAGCTGAATTGAACGACAAGTTTGTTCCCAGCTTTTTCCATAAGGTTCTCCAGAAGTGTCCCATGAACTTGGTGTCTCGATCTGAGACGATGCTCCTGGTAATCCGTGAAGTCGAATGACTTCTTTGAAAAACAGGTTCGCAATGTGAGTTGCGTCATTGGTTTTCTGACACGTTATGAAGTGTGCCATCTTAGAAAATCTATCCACCACTACAAATATCGAGTCGAACCCTCTTTGGGTTCTCAGCAGCCCCAATATGAAGTCCATGCTTACCGCATCCCACGACCTCTCAGGTATGGGTAACGGTTGATATAAGTCTGCATTCTGCCTCTTTCCTTTTGAATGCTGACAAATTTTACATCTGTCCATGAATCGTTTGACATCTGCTCTCATTCCTGGCCAAAAATATGACTCATTTAACTTTGAGAACGTCTTTTCATGACCTAAATGCCCGACAAATCCTCCACTGTGTTTCTCCTTCAACAGATTCTCCCTCATGGAGCCCTTCCGAATACATAACTGATTGCCCCTGAATAACAATCCATCCTGGATCATGTATTCGGCCCATTGGCTTCTGTCCCTGAGAATTGGATTCTCAGTCACCTCATACACTTCTTTAAAATCTGGATCATCTCTGTACATGTTCCTGAGATCATAAAAACCCAGTGTTTTGACTCTGAACTCCTGCAATAGCAAACATTTCCTGTTCAAAGCATCAACAACCTTGTTAGCAGTTCCAGAAATATGCTTAATTACAAAAGTAAAGTTCTGCATGTATTCAACCCATTTTACATGTCTTTGATTCAACTTCTCCTATTGAGTCACAAATTGCAAAGCATGATTGCCACTGTATAAAACAAACTCCTTAGGAATCAAATAGTGTCTCCACTTCTTCAATGCCTGAATAATAGCATAGAACTCCTTGTCATATGTGGAGTATTTCACTTTGGTTTCGTTAAGCTTCTCCCTGAAGTATGCTGTCGACCTGTCTTCTTGGCTCAAGACTGCCCCTATTGAAAATCCACTTGCATCACATTTTATTTGAAATGTCTTTTTAAAATCCAGCAACACCAAAATTGGTTGTTCCGTGATTTTCCTTTTCAACAAATTGAAGTTTTTCTCTGCTTCTTCTATCCAGTGAAAAGACTTATGTCTTTTCTTCACTGTGTCCATCATCGGTGCACTAATTCCACTGAAATTCTTGATGAACTTCCTGTAGAAACTAGCCAATCCATGAAAACTTTGAACTTCAAATATATTCTTTGGTGATGGCCAATTCTTAATCACCTCCACTTTATCTGGATCCATCCTCAACTTATCTGCAGAAATAACAAACCCCAAATAAATGAGCTCTGTCTTCATGAATGAGGATTTCTTCATATTTATCAGCAACTTCTCTTGCTGTAGCCTCCGCATCACTGTAGCCAAATGTTTCAGATGCTCTGCCTCTAATTTACTGAAAATCAGTATGTCATCAAGGTATACTATGACAGATTTTCTGATGAACTCCTTCAAGACTTCGTTCATCAATCTCATGAAAGTGCTCGGTGCGTTTGTTAGACCAAATGGCATGACAAGCCATTCATACAACCCTTCATTGATTTTGAATGCTGTCTTCCATTCATCTCCTTCTCTCATACGAATTTGGTGATAACCACTTTTCAAATCAATTTTTGAAAAAAATTTGGCCCCACTTAAGCAATCCATCAAATCATCCATTCTTGCCAATGGGAATCTATACCTGATGGTTATCTTGTTGATTTCCCTCGAGTCAGTACACATCCTCCAGCCTCCATCTTTCTTTGGACTGAGCACTGTCGAAACAACACATGGACTCAAGCTTTCTCTAATCAATCCTTTGTCCATTAAATCCTGGACCTGTCTTTTGACCTCTTCATTCTCCTGCGGCGTCAATCTGTACGCTGCCTTGTTTGGTAAACTAGCTCCAGGTATAAGATCAATGTGATGACTTATACTTCTAATAGGTGGCAACCAACGAGGTAGTTCATCCACTACTATATCAGCAAATTCCTCCAGTAGCTATTGGATTTCCTCTGGTAGATCATCCACTCTTGTGCTGGTCAAAACAATTTTAGGCTTCCTGACCACAATGAATTGCGGTTCCTCCTTCTTCTTAACCTCTGTAATAAGTTCCTTCCCACTCATGAGAAGTACAACGTTGCTTACTTCAAGCTTTACTTCTTGGTCCTTAATCGACAACAACATGTGAGTTCTCCCATTCTTCTCTAGGGGGTATGTGTTCTTCCTCCCATCATGAATCAAATTCCTGTCATATTGCCACAGTCTACCCAACAATAAATGACAAACATCCATGGGAATGACATCACACAATATCTTATCGTTATATCCTCCTATCTTAAATTCAACTAAACATTGTTTAGTGACATTTACTTGATGTCCTTTTTGTAGCCATGAAACTTTGTATGGACTTGGATGTTCAATAGTCTCCAGCTCCATCTTTTCTACCATCTCCATAGAAACGAGATTGTCTGTGCTACCACTGTCCACAATGACCTTGCATACCCTATCCTTGGTCTTGCAAGCAGTCCAAAAAAGACTGTTCCTTTGCACTGGATTCTCCGCCTCCTCTTCTGGTGTTAAGAGAACTTTCCTCATCACCAATGATCTTCCACCTTCAGCATCCTCTGCCTCAAAATTCCACCTTTGTGCTTTCACAATGTGAGTCTCACCTCCTTCTTTCTTCTTATATGGACATTCATAAGATTTGTGTCCATTCTTTCCACATGTGAAGCATTTTATCACTCCACCTCTGCCTCTTCCTCTTCCTCTAGTGCGAGGAAAAGTGTTGTTATCAGCATACTGTCCTCTCTGTTTAGTATACTGCCCTCTCTGTGAGCTTTCACCTCTCTCAGTTTGAGGTTGAGGTTTCTTCCATTCCTCCTTAGGCTTTTGATTCCTATCTTGGAAAACTGTCTTGCCTCTGGGCTGACTTCTGCCTCGGCCTCTCTGACTTTTCTTTCGGCTCAGCTTCTCTTCAGCCTTTAGAGCCATCTGATAAGAATCTTCCACCGTCCGAATGGTCATCATGCCCATCTCATCCTGAATATCGTATCTCAGGCCATTCATACACCTAGGAACTTTTTCATCATCACTTTTGTGATGACCTGCCCTGATGTTTAGCTTGTAGAATTCTTCAGTGTACTCCTTCACTGACATCAACTTCTGTCTCAAATTCTTCATTCTCTGAAACAGAGTAATCTGGTAATCCATGGGAATGAATTTTTCCTTCATCTTTGCAACCATCCTATCCCAACTCTTGATTTTCTGCTTGCCTTTGCAGCGTCTGTCAGCTTGTAGTTCATCCCACCACAATACTGCATGTCCTTTCAATCATGTGACAAAATGTTTGACCTTCTTGTCTTCCTCGACATCTTCATAGTCAAAATATGTGTCCAAAGCTCTAATCCAGTCTAGAATCTCTTCAACATCCAGGTTTCCCTCATATACTGGAATGTCCATTTTTGCCCTGGCACTCATTCTTGCAACCACCCTAATCAGACGTTCATTTGCTGCATCCTCTGCTGCAACTTCTTCTCCTTCATTTCCAACTTCATCTTCACTTTCATATTCACTGACATCTCCAACACTGGCTGTGCGCCTCTATTTTATTTCTACGTCCATGAGTCTGGCGCATATGTTATGCATCTCTCTTTCCATGGTTGGATTTGGCACCTGCCTACCCCTTTCTTCTGGCATTTCCCTCTCCTTTGGTGGATCAGGTGTTTTCCTATCTCTTCTTCTTGGAAGCATGGTAAATATTTCTTTTCCCTGCTATAGAAAGCAAAGAAATATTTCTATGCTCTGATACCACACTGACGCAGACCCCCGACCCTCGGGTCAAAGTCCACTCACAGGATCATTCTTTGTCTCCTTTGAGCCGAATCGGCTCTTTCGATTCCTTCCTGGAATCTCAATTCAGTCGATCCACAGGTCCTTTTGAAATATCCCCTATGCGAACAACACTAGGTGCGAGCTCCACTTCTCCGTGTGACCACGACGCTATGACCCAGGCCTAACCCAGAAGGTGCTTGTCACAACTCGCCACTCGCAAGTTCGTGAGTCTAAACTCCCAACTCTTCCTTCCCAATATCGCGATACCCGAAATGCCGATACGGGTATGGCTCCTTCCCTTGTCAGTGCCCTCCACGCATGACCACCGACTAGGCTTAACACTAGCACCTCTCGCTACTCGCCACTTTGCGAGTTTCAACAACGAGCCTCCATGCTCTTATCTCACGAATTCCCGAGATGCGAGAAGTCAATGGAGTGTTGACTCCTTTTGCTAGGCGATGCGTGTCCGCCTATCTATCACACGGGCCCACCTTGTGGTTCTACAATGTGTCCCTTGTGCCCAGCTTCGACACTTTGCGACTTCGCTTCTCGAAGTGCTGCCTCCTTTATATCGCGACACCCGAAGTGCCGAGATCCCGAACTCCTCGATACTCCTTATCACAACTCGTGACTTCAGGATTTTCGGGACAAAATTCTCGACTTCTTATCCTCCGATATGTCGAAATGCCGAATTCTGACACATTTCCCAGTGCTGGCCCACATCGAAACTTCCTTCTCCGCCTCTTCGAAATTTTGGACTTCGCGATTTCGTGAATCTTGATGCTAAACTTTCGGTTCTTCAACCCACGAAACCCCGAAATGGCCAACAAAGGTTTGACCTCCGTGTTGACAAGTACACCACCTATCCACTCTCCACTGTCCACGATCTTTAAATATTTTTTCCCCTCGGGACTTCGCACTTCGCGATTTCGTGAATCTCATTGCAAGGCTTTCGGTTCTCCAACTCGCGAAACCCCGAAATGAGATTACATGAATGATCCAACGACCCCTGTTGGCTCAGATCCTACGACTCTTTTTCTTCTGAGCTTTACACTTTAGAAAACACTTGCCGTAACTCTCCTTGCTCCTCTGCAAGATCTGACGGCTCTCGGGACTTCATGAATTCTCCACGGAGAATTCCGACTGTCCAATGCCTCCTTGACAACTCCTGCGAAATGAACAAGGTATTCCTTCATGGAACTTATCCACTTGCAAAACAACTTCGCTACACCTCCTTTCAACACTTCAAGGCACTAACTCTTCTGAAATTTTACCACAAAATCGAGTCTTCAAAAAGACTCCTGCACACACTCCTTGTGGCAACCCTTCAAATACTTCCAAGTATTTGAATTCTTAGACTCTGCGCACTCTCTTTGCAACAACAGTCCTTCAACAACTCCCTCAGGTTGTAAGCTCTGAGATTTCACTCGGCCTGCGCACACCTTGCACGGCTCCTGTGCTTAACTTGCACTTTTGCGAGGATGAGAATAACATTATCTCTTCTGATCTTTCAAAGATGAAACTCTGGACTCTTGTCAACGCACTCCTTGCGGACAACTTCACTGCACTCCTTGTAGGAAAACCCTTGCTCATACAGAGAAACAATTGAAACTCATTCCTTACTCTCCCTCTCTTGAAATTTCAGACATTAAATATGAAATCATACATTCACGCATCAAAGAAAATGCATAACAGAGAGTAACAAGAATATATCAATCAACATGTACAAACACAAAAAGCAATTGAACACCATGAGTATGAACTAAAGATCTTTGTATTAATCCAGAACTTCTGTACATGGGTTTTTACTTTGCACAACTCTCTGCTTCTGCTCTCCTATGCTCTCTTCGATTGATAATGTTACAATGATACAATATGAGGGTGTCTATAGTCGATTTTCCCTTCGCTCCTAAAACTGTCTAATCTAGAATTTAATTCTACCTACTTACATTTTCTAGCATAAATGCCTCTTAATCCTTCAGACGAGAGCAGGACGCTCAAGGTCTGATTACAATCACAAGTACGCCCTTTCTTAACTACTTCATTTATGTTTGGCACATCCTACTTAAAAACAATTTAAACACCTTTGAACATGTGCCAAAAATGCATTGGCGCTACTCGCGCTCGCTTGTTGCTGACGATGCTCCTACATCACATTGTTTTAAATATCCAGTAGTATATACAGTTAGATCCGAACAATATTTTTTCAGCATCGAGTGGAGTGTAGTTTGCAAAATCTAGTTTTAATATTTGACGTTCAGTATCCAAGACGTAACAGGATGCCCACACATGTTTGAAAGGCATCCCAACGAAGAAGGCATCGGGTCTATAGTTCTTTGATTCTTCACGGGGAGGATAGCATCCCCAATTGGAGCCTATGTTATCAACATAACGATTATGCTTGAAATCCGAGTTTAAATTTGGCAGGTGACTAAAGCAGTATAGGGACATGGCGTCATTTGGAGGCTGAGGTCATATGTGGTGATAGTGTGGAAAAATATAGCGGGAGGGCGAAGGAGGGAATCCTACGAACCATTGATCTTGAAGTAGCCCAGATCAACGGTTGAGACCCATATTGGGCGGCGAAGTAGCACAAAATTTAATTATGCGAGGGCGAACCGGGGAAAACCATTGTGGTTTTAGTAGTGGACGCGTGGCACCCTTAGAAGTACATCAGGGAAAAAAAAAGTCTGCTTGAAACCATTTTCCAAACAACCCCGATGTCACGTGGTATAATGTGTCAAATCAACAACTCATGGGGGGAGGTGATGACTAGTCAAATCACCTCACATCGCTGGTTCAGTTACTTCCCGTCCGACATGTCAAGTGAACGCCGTCGTATAACTAAATCAAAAGCTCATCATTCGAAGTAGATTGGTGAAGCATGGAAAATCAAAGTACCCTGTCATTAATTCATGATTAGGATACAAGGACTATCGGTATTTAGATATGGGTGGCCTTATTCTACTCTGGGAGATTGTTGTCTCATGCATAAGTGAAGTAATATTGAGTTGGATTGATTTCCTGAGTTCTGTTAAATTAAGGGAGAGAAAAAATTGTGGTCTCTGCAAGGTTGGAAGACATGGACAATGCCAATCGAACAGTATCCAGTACAACAGGGTTTTCAACTAACATGTCAGGCTTATCAATGAGTAAGAGAGAAAGGTTGGTTGCGTAGATATTAGCAACTAAATTTCATACTGAACCCGCGATTGAACCAGAATAAGGGGTCAGATTAAACCCTGTTATGAGGGACCTAATCATCAAATGACACGTGGACGAAATCTACAAGCAGGAAGTGAAGGAGAAGCAGAACAAACAATAGAAAACAAAAATCAGAACTGAGGCAATGGAGAGCGTCGGGTAAAATCAACTAGTCTAGTTGAGCACTCTAAAGGAGGAAATCACCAAGCTGAAATAAATTCTCAGGTAGGATTGGGTATGTTCCAGAAAATTTTGGATAGATGGCAGTCAAGGAAAAAGGCCCTAGATCTGTCATACCTATTCGTAACGATCCCTTTAAAATAGGATAACTATCTATATAAATCACTCCTTTTTGTCACTGATCTCTATTTTTAGAATTGTGGGGAAGTTTAAACGTTTTGAATTCCTCAAGTGATTCCTATATATATATATATATATATATATATCTATATATCTATCTATCTATATATATATATATATATTATCTCGAGGATATAGAAAGTATGGAGAAAAGAGGAGCCCGGCCTCTGAGCAGGAAGACCTTAGTAAACTTTGGGGCTAGAATGAAGATATAAATGCAGAAGTGGATTTTGGACTGTTTATGAAAAGATTCTAATTGGTGGTGATATGAGTCTTGTTTTCTTTCATATTATGTGATTCCTGTAATCTTATATTTCATTTACACTTTCATCTGTCTAAATTGGAGAAACAAAAACCCAGAATTCATCATTGCGATGCTTTTGGCTTAAGCGATTTAGACTATGTGTATTTCTTCTTGACCAATTCATAATTCATTTTAATATGCTCTAATGCAGTTATATGTTTCTTTTCCTCTGATTCCATGCAAATTTCAGATATAAACTCAGACTCATCGCCTCACTTAGCCTTTTCCTCTTGATAGTTTTCATGTTTTGACAATGCATTGTTCATTCCAGACTCCATAGCCCAAATGTTATCTTCGTTTCTTTAGTTATTTTATAAGAACCCCCCAAAGCAAACCAAATCTAGCCACTGATTGCTAAAGAAACATTAAGTGACATGAGAGAGCCCTCTCTGAGTTGAGCAGGCTAGTGCCTCAACTCTAAAGCTGGTTGAAAATGTTACCTCTGTCATTTTTCTTTTCATCTGGACGAAATTTACAGAGTGGTAACACAACCAATCCTCTAATATTTCCAATTCCTTCTTTCGTGGAGTGAGAAAATCAACTGCCTGCTCCTCTTTTGCTGCTACACCTGCAGCACATATTCTAGCCTCTCCTTGGTTGCTTGGCAGGAATATTTCGATTCCTCTAATGATCAAAATGCTCCCCTGATCCTTCTCCTCGACAGTGGAATTTTTTAACTTCTCATTATCTCCATTCACATGGTTTGCAATTCCACATGAATCTTCATATGGATGAGGCCATTCTTTCGCCTTATTTCCATTTGTCAACACCCCTTGCTGACATGAAATCTCAGCTGATCTCATCTCTTCTCCCTTTCCCACCTGGAAAATTGGGGTTTCTTCTCTACCCTCCTGGCAGTTTATAAGATTGAATGAACTATTCTCATTGCCCACCTGGAAATCTACGAGACATCTACCAGATCTCTTTCCCTCATCACTGAGGTTCTCAACATGCCTCAACCACCTTTTTAACACATGTTGCTGCCTTCTGGCCAACAAATTCTGAACAGGCCAACTAGATTTCGTTTTCAGAGGCCATTCATACCTCCAACATACCTTTTCCTCATGCTGCATTTTCAACACTAGCTTCTCCATTTCTGCTCGGATTTCACCGAGCTCCTTGTCAATTTCTGCTTTGCTCTTCCGTGGGAACTCTTCTGTTCGACCTCACTTATGACCTTCAATATCCATCTTTTTGGCTTCACCTGTATCCACCTGGCTATCTACCATATTCTACACACCTTGCAACAGTCTCTACAGCGCATCACACTCTGTCTCCCTTCACCTGCTATCTACAGGCAAAATCAAGCTTTGATACTACTCTAGCGCTGAGCCCCCCCCTCTCTGCTCGGGGTTGCGTGACATCCCGGTCTAGGATTTTTCAATCACCTGAGTTAGATCGACTCTTCGGGTCCCTGTTGGAACCCAATTCATCTTTCAAAGGTCCCTCTTTCTCCAAAGTGCAGGTTCTATTAGACCCACGACTCTTTTTTGGCCCCTTTGAAGAAATTAAACAATAGTGCTAGATCTCTATGCTAGGCCCCTTCTCCCATGTGACCTTGGGATCTGTCCTGGGGATAAAACCTAAAAGGTGCTTCAGAATTAGGGCTTCAACCTTTTCACAACAACCAAATCCTATTTCCTCGAACTTCAAATCGATGAACACAACTGGTGCGAGGATCAACGATCCCCATCACTTCCTTAGATCAACGACCCTCAATGCTTTGAGATCCAAGAGTCTTGGATTTACCAACTCTGCTTCCCTCCGAATTTCATGGATCTCCTCCATGTGTCCTTTTGGATCTGACGGTCCAGATTCACTTCGCCCTTCGAGAATTTGCGAAGATTTCCCTTTGCTCTACTCAAATCTTCCAGAACTCTATCTCCTGGATCTTCTGATCTTTCTCCACCTGTCTTCTCCTGATGATGGACGACCCCGCTTGACTTTAGAACTTCAAAAATTCGCTGCCCCATTCTCCTGCCAATGTCTGGGCTTTGATCCGACGGTCCAGATTTCTCCTCTCGAGCTTCGACTTTCTCCCGATATTGAGAAAATCGCCTAAGTATCAAAGGCTACGACCTTCGATATTCTTCCTGCAAACCTGACTTCTGGGTCTTGGAAGTGATTTCCCTCCCGAGCTTGTAAGGATAAATTGATTTACCTCTGGCACACTCCTTGTGCTCGATTAAACCTTTAGACGACTCCTCTCTACACTTATCTAGGTGTTGGCCTGGTGCACTCCTTGCACATGTCTTCCTCCTACTTCCTGAAATCCTTTAGGTTTACCAATGCGACTCCTACATCTGCTCAATGCACACTTGCATAGCTTCCTTCCCTCAGAGTGTTCAGTAACTCCGGGTTTTCCTCAATGTCTCCAACAGTCCAGAATGTGTTGGTTCTATGCACTCCTTGCACCTGCTCAATGCCCTCCTGGCAAAGCTCCACAAAATCTTTAACAATTCTGCTTTCTGTGCCTTCTCTGCACAGTTTCTCCTCTAAGGTATTCAGTAACCTTGAGGCTCCCCTCTGAGTATGCAGACTATTATGGTGTTCCCTCCTGGCATGTTCTTCTCTGACTCGAAAGAGTTCAGACACACGCTCCTCGCGTTGGCTCAGAAAATTTCAACACTCTTTCGCGCACTCCTTGTGCTTAGCCTAAAGAAACCAAAACAATTTAACAAACTCACAGATATATAATTCTATCACTATCCCTGCAGATGAAATCTAACATACATCTACAATATGCCTCCATAACACACATATAACATTCATTAAATACATGGAAACATACACAAAATCATATGCAGGAAAACCTGCTTCTTTTGTATTAATCTGAATGTTAATTACAGTGTATGAGATCAGACTGCAACTGAGTCTCGACTCTCAACAACCTCCTCACAACAACTGGAACCTTCCCTGGGTATACAATACAAATATTTATACAAGAGGGGCTCGACGAGCTTTCCCTCCAAGCTACACTAGTGGTGTCTAATCACTATTCAAAATGCCTATCTATCGAGGCAGATTATAATGAATGGAGATCTAGTCCGAATCAGATCTAGATCCTTCCTACCATCAACCACTTAAGGCGACCTCATCTATAACCTGTGCGAAGGCGTGGATTGGCTCTTCCATCCCGACAACATTCAATTACCTTAATTACATTTAAATTTTGAGGGAGAAATGAGAGGGTTGGTGCCTCTCCCCTCCTTGAATGTGCACCAATGTGCTAGACAACTGGCACGATTTGAGGTGGAGCGATGCTCCTACATTAGTAAGCTTGAGAAATTATGGTTGCTGTAGTTAGCCACTGGAACCATAAAAGAAGTATCAATGAGACTGGTAGAGATTGTCCCATAAATTTGAATAGAGTGAATACTAATATTGATATGAATATCATACCATCAGGATCTTATGATATCCTAATTGGAATGGATTGGTTGGAAAAATATCATGCTATCCTAGATTTCCATAACAATACATTTACATGTCTTGATGAAGAAGGTAAATACAACATTGTGAAAGGAATTCCAATGCCCATTTATATAAGGGAGATTTCAACCTTATTGTTGAAGAGATGTTTCAAGAAATGATTTCAACTATATGCAGCTCATGTGGAGGAGCCATAAAAGAACAAAGGGCCAAGTCTTGAAGATTTTTTAGTATTGCTAGAGTTTGAGGATGTATTCAAATAAATACCAATATTTCCACCAAAGAGGGATATCTACTTCTCTATTGATTTAGTACCAGGGGTTTCTTCAGTATCAGAGACTCCTTACATAATGAGTACACTAAAATTAAAATAATTACAAATGTAGTTTGAAGAACTATTGAAGAAGGGGTACATATTCCCAAGTGTTTCACCTTGGGGAGCACCGATACTCTTTGTGAAAAAGAAGTATGGAACATTGAGGTTATGTATTGGCTTTAGATAGTTGAATAAATCCATTGTGAATAAAATATACCCTATACCCATAATTGATGGTTTCTTTGATCAACTAAGAGGAGTAAATATATTTTCAAAGATAGAGTTGAGGTCATGATATCACTAGATGAGAATCAAGGAAGAAGACATCAATAAGACAAACTTTAGAAACAAGTATGGGCATTATGAATTTGTTGTGGTGCCTTTTGGATTGAGTAATGCACCAACTGTCTTTATGCGTTTGATGAATGCCATATTAAAAAATTATTTGGATAAGTTTTTCATTATGTTTTTGAATGACATACTTATTTATTCCAATTAGGAGGAAGGACATGAACAACATTTGAGAATGGTGCTACAGGTGTTAAGGGAGAATCAAGTGTTTTCCAAACTAAGCAAGTTTTATTTTTACTAAGAGAAGATCCATTATTTTGGGCACACCATTAATAAGAAGGAAATGCAGTGGATTCAAAGAAGATTGAAGTGATTATAGGATGACCAACACCAAATGATATTTTAGAAGTAAGATCTTTTATGGGATTGACCAGATACTATAGGAGATTTATAACAAGATTCTCTAAAATTGCTCATCCCATTACTTCTTTACAAAATAAGGGAATTAAGTTTGAATGGATAACATAGTGTGAAGAAAATTTTAATTTATTGAAGGGGTTACTTAATACCTTAGAGGAGAAACTATGCAGAGAAGGCACAAAAAGAAGAATTGTTAAATATTTTGTGGAGCTCTGCCAAGAGGTCATTGAGAAGGTGCAAGGAGTGCACAGAACCAACACATTCTGGACTGTTGGAGACATTGAGGAAAACCCAGAGTTACTGAACACTCTGAGGGAAGGAAGCTATGCAAGTGTGCATTGAGCAGATGTAGGAGTCACATTGGTAAACCTGAAGGATTTCAGGAAGTAGGAGGAAGACATGTGCAAGGAGTGCACCAAGCCAACACTTAGATAAGTGTAGAGAGGAGTCGTCTGAAGGTTCAATCAAGCACAAGGAGTGTGCCAGAGGTAAATCAATTTATCTTTACAAGCTCAGGAGGGAAAGCACTTCCAAGACCCAGAAGTTAAAAATTGACACAATTTTCTTGAAAAATTTATCGTGACACTTGACCCATTACTAAACATGACCCCTTTCCCACTCATCACATTACTTACACTCATATTTTTTACATTGGAATCATATATTTTCGAACCTTACTCATCACCCTATATTGTCCTATACCTCAATTAACAATACTTTAATTTTGATAAAGAGAAAAAAAAACAAATCATCTAAATTTCACATCATAAACCCATCATTCTATTCCTTATGCTCACATGTCTTAGTTTTCAAAAGAGCATACTTCATCCCTATTTATCATAAATGTTATACCATAACTTGGGAATGACTTTGACACCTTTTTCATGCCATGACATAAACCAAAAATATATTATTATACCATTCCTTTAACTTTATGCCATACTCAAAAGCAAATATATTATTTTATTTGTCACACTCACTTTTTATACTCTCTCTCGAATATTTAAATTATGAAATGAATATTATACCATTATTCTTTTGAAAGGTCGAGGTTTCATATATACATTAAATGATGACAAGGCATGATGTAAAGTATAATTCATATACCAAGCACAACTTGTATGATATCTAACTCTTCATTAAAGAGGTTATGGAATATTCTTGCAACATGGCAAGTTTACAATGGGAATTATAAAGCTTATGATTCGGTGAAGAATGCTTGGGGTAAGCATGATTTCAACTCCACAATACTAGACACGGGTCATACATTGGTAATCTGCAAGGGTCATATTTCTATTGGATGCTATCAAAGTTAATTCCACTTGTGTTTATGTTAGGAGTTTTCTTATGGAATGAAGTAAAGCGAGCTTGTTCTCCCTCTCTGGCCGACCAATTTTGATGAAAGTGATGGGAAAGTTCACCTCTAATGAAACACTTCTGGTTTCTTAAGAACGGTTACTATTTTTATTGCTGCACTGACTCCTCAATTCTCACTATTATCCTCACGTGGCCCCATGTACCAAGTTTGAAGAAATTAAAGAAGATATTGTTGTTTCAATTTTAATGGCATTAACAACCAGAACTACCTATCAAAATGATTTAAAGGGAGTAACAAACAACCATAAAGAAGGGGAATAACTTTGAGAAAGGTATGCTTGGAGTGTAGTGAGGTTTTCTTCTTTAAATTATCATTCATCCTCTATACATTCAATAGGGATTGATGGAATTGTTGGCAATAGAGAGTCTTGTGAAGCAACGAAGGGATGAATCGAGGATGAGCTTTGTTGGTTCTCATAAGGTGAATAGTTTACTTGTCAGTTTGTTGTATTTAGGCATGATTTTATTCAGCGCTAATCAGTTTTTGATATGTAGGTTCTCACCTTGTGTTATCACCACCATTGCTCCATTTCATTTTGGCTCAGCTTTCTTCTTCTTTCATTCTTGGTCGTTCTATTGTAACTTTGTTCTAGAATGGCTAAAGGCTAAATACCTGGCCCAAGCATGTGCAGAAACTTGTAAATTCCAAACATCAAGAATTGTATGGGGAACATTCTTAAATAAAGATCAAATTCTTCCAATCTCTGAAATTGTTTCTTTATTTATTTCTTTTAAATCTCAATTTTCTTTATCTTTTCTTAAAAAAAAAAAAAAAAAACTTATGAATTTGTTACTTTTGTAAAAAAAATGTATATAAGTTTCATTCATTTTATTTTTATTAGCTTGTTTTAATATGTACAATTTTTATTTTATTTTATTTTCTTTACGGTTTTAGTTTTCTTATTATTTATTACATTTTAACTTCTAAAATAAAATTTAAAAAATATCATATCACTACAATGTTACTCTTTTGTAGTCTTTAAACTAATTTCGTGTTTAATAAAATTTTCTTTTAATTGAATCACCTTAGCACTAACATATTTACATTAACTCTTCATTAGTTTTGTTTTAGTTACTTTCTTACAAAATAAATACAAAATATTATTATGTTAGAGTTTTTCTTATACATATTTTCTTGAGTTGTTAATTTCTTTTAAGTTTGGATTTAACTTTGTTATCTCTACTTTATGAACTCATACACAAAAGAATAAAAATCATAAATTGCATAAAAATCAAATATTTTAAAAAACAAAATACAAAGCAAAATGATTTCATGCTTGGACTTTAGGTTGGAGGAGATTTAGCCTCAAGTTTAATGTGTTTTCTTGTAGGGGCTCTAAAGCCAGAGTGACATTCCCGTCTCTTCCCGCCTAGCCCCACTAGAGGTCGAGATGTTGGTGTTAGAGACTCTCTAGTCCCTTGACATCAACATATTTTGGCATCCATACTGGGGAGGACCGTTCAATCGTTCTTTCCTAGTTTTGTTTTAATTCTTTCAAACCTTCATTTATATTCTCCAGATTCCTATGTCTCAATTGATTGGAAGATTTTTTTGTGGTTGTAACCCTTGGTTTCAAATACTAACCCTAGGAAGGTCATTCACAAGTTTGAGATTTTTGAATTTGAAGAAGACCTAAATAATTCCCCATGTTTTATGCCCACCTCCTTGAAGTTTGCTCACCCAGTTAATCCCTTACCTCACAAATTCAAGAAACATTTGCGTTTATTTCATGATGATGGAACTGCTACAGTGGATGAACATCTTCGTGCATTTTCAAATGCTTGCACCATCCTTGGAGTTAATGATAATAATAGTTGCGTGCTTTTGTTCATGAACTCCCTTCAGGGTAATGTCGCTTCTCTATTTTCCAACCTTCCTGATGAATGCATCTTCACATTGTCTGAACTTTCCTACTTGTTTACTTCTACTTTTGGGCATTTGGATAATCCTTATGAGCACCTTAAGATATTTAATCACTTGCATATGAAAGATAATGAAATCATTCTTGCATTTAACCTTAGGTTTATCAAGTTATATAATTCAATTCCTACGTCCATTCGCCCTACCAAATTGGCTTCCCTCTTGCATTATTATGAACTTCTACCTCCTCTTTACCAATGGTGGTTAGAAGAAAAGGATGTTCAAATCCTAGAGCTAGCTTTAACCACTTTCCTTGACTTCGAAGAAAAAATCCGTAGAATGGGTTTCTCCTTTGGTGTTCATGATTCACACAAAGATTTGTCTTCCTTAATCTCCATCATCAAGAATTTACAGGATCACATGTTCTCCCTTGAATATCAATCTTCAAATTGTGCCTACCTTGAAATACCTTTGGAGCCCTCTCTCCTAGGGCCTAATTATAATGAATTCACTATTTGTGGTCAAGAGCTTGGATGTGAAGAGGATCGTGATCATATCATGATGCTTAAGGATCAACCCATATCCCACATTCCAAATACCACCCTTCTTAAACCTTATAGAATAATTCAATCCCAAGATCATATTATATTTCAAGCCTCTCATCCGCATGCATACGATGGTGAAGTTTATTATGACAATGAAGAAGTCAATTTTGACCACGTTAAACCTATTTATGACACATTTTTATTTCTTGATGATGCTAATGAGTGGTCAAAACAAGTTGTTGAAGACCCATATGATTTTATTGATACATATGGTGAGCCCTCTTTGGAAGATTTGCATGAGTTCAATCAAGATCTTAACTTGTATAACATCATTACTTATCCATTGTTTTAATCAAGAGAGGTTAAGGAACTTGACACTATTCCACATATCCCTAGTAGGTGCACTTTTTCCTTCAACAATGATGAATATTTTAAGGACATACCTATGTTTTTGAACCCATATTATGAATCTTCTTTGCATTATGATGACCTCATTCCTGATAGAAAGATTCCTAGAGATCATATTAATATGTTTGATGAATGCATTGATCATCCCTTTGATATACAAAGTGTCTCATGTTGGTTGGAAAGTCTTGGAGGTTGGAAATAGTTTCTTTTGGGTATTAATTAGTCGTTTTTCGTTGCCATACACATATTTTGGTTGACACGTTGGCAATCCTTCCACATGTAAAGTTTTCAAAGTCATAAGACCCACATGCAAAAAAGATGACGCATTCCTTTATGCTAAATGTCATCCTACTTGAGTCCTAGTTAATGCTCTTCTTTTACTCTATACATCAAAAAATGATATATAAAAAAATTAAAAAAATAATTTTTTTTTACAAAAGGGGTAAATTAGGTTTTTGTTAACTTCGCATTTATTTAGTTTATTTTCTCACTTTTTGTTCTAATTTCATTTTTTTTCCTTTCTTGTATTTTTCTACCCTTTTGATGGTTAGAGTTGATGGAACATTGGTCGATGATATTAAAGGCAATCTGTATATTTTTTAACTGATTGACCAAATTTATTTTGGTGGACAACAAGCTTGCAGGTGAAACAAGTTTCCTTCCTTTTGTTGCAATTCCTTTCTATTTCTACCATATGCTTGCTTAAAAAAATATCCTTGCTTGTCATAGTCATCGGTCTTTCCCCCATCTTTCTTCCTTCCCTTTCTTTTTCCCCTCCATTTTGAGATAGATATAGCATACACATTGTGGATGCTTAGTGTCAAGCTTGGGTTTTTCCCTCAACACACATCCACGACAATTTATCCAGATTTCTAATCATTTTGCCAAGATACAAAGCGTTTGTCCCTTTTGATTATACAACATGACCAAACCCCCTCATACTTACCACTTTCCATGAGTTATTCCAGGAAGTCTCGATCCATGAATCACTTGGCCTCCATCTTATTTCCCCCTGTTGTATAATCTATTCCAGCTAACCCTATCGACCTCTTCTTGTCTCACATTGAGTTACTGTTATCGGACTAATCGGTAGGTGCGGACACTAATAGATCTCCCTAGATCCACCTGGATCTAGAACAAAACAGGATAGGACATGACTCTTTCCCTAAGTTTTGACCATTGAATTAGCTAGTAGGAAGGAACAAATGACATACCTTAGTATCACTTCCTAGGGTCTCTGTTGCTCCCGCTTCACTCCGGTGCTCTCGTGAGGTCAAGACCAAGACAACACAAACCAACCAAAGTGAAGATAGAAAAATATATTCAACTGTCAACTTATGTGTATGATCAAGGAATTACACAATAAAGTGAGAATAGCTTTATGGGAAAGGGACATGCCGCTGTATCATATTAATTGAAAGTAAAGATTACAACCTGATCGCCTTGATGTTGCAAGATTCCTTTCGATGGCTCTTGGCTCCAACACACACACTTGCTCAATCCTTGTATGAAGAAGATCAAAACCTCTTGATAGACTTGCTAAGGTCTCCAAGCTCCTGTTCAAGCTAAGTCCTTCACACAATTCTTTCACCAATTCTCCAATGAATCTTGCTTAACCTTTTCCATGAGAATTCCCTCAATATATAGGAGAGAATGAGATAGTTACATGGATAAGAATGATCCCACAATATCAGGGAATC
>ML781685.1:577687-613058 GCA_009831015.1 Picea engelmannii | reverse complement strand
ACAATTCTTTCACCAATTCTCCAATGAATCTTGCTTAACCTTTTCCATGAGAATTCCCTCAATATATAGGAGAGAATGAGATAGTTACATGGATAAGAATGATCCCACAATATCAGGGAATCCAGTACAAGGATAACCATTCGGATGCCAACCCATTCTTCTAGAAGATTCCCTTCTAGAACCATCGAGAATTCATCTTTTTCCATGCTTTAGGACGAGTTCGCACCCTAGCTATTCAACACAGTGTGAGAAGTTCGCACCCTGGCTTAAGGAAGCCTATGAGAATGGGTCATTCTCGCACCCTAATATATTAGCAACTTGCGAACCTTCTTCAAAAATGAGTTTTCTGGAAAGAGATGAAAGTAACTTTTCTCAGGAGAAAGTTCTTATGAAGAGCCTGAGTACACCATCATTAATACATCATCATGATGACCAAAATCATGGGTAATAGAATGCCCCCCAAAGTATGAGGTTGGAATCAGTGACAACCGAAAGACTTTGTAAGCTACATGTGTGTGTCGGAAACCAGGAGCACACCTAATTGGAAACCTACGAACAACCAAGCATCTGCAGAATATTATATATACCAATTCTGAGGTAGGCATTCCCATACTCAGATCATAGATGGATGACATTGTAGACATAGGTCATGGCCACCAATCATACACTGTGGATCCATGCCATCAAAATATAGCATAGCCACCAGGAATACACTGTGGATCTATGCGAGAAATTTCAAATTAAGACGACATAGCCACGAGACATACACAGTGGATCTATGTGTCGCAAATTATACATACTCCATTGCAACCTAGACAAAGAGATGAGATCCAGGGTCTTCAATCTCGTCGCCCAAAAGTATGAATCTAACCATGTGATTACATGTGTCGAATTCGAACATGGCATAAACCACTTGATTACCGGTCATTGATGAAACTGTTAACAAGTGTGAGGGAAATCACCATTGATGTCAATGACTCTCAAGGTACTCTAGTACAATCGATCGAGTGTGAATGAGTGAGTTGAAGTCGAACAACCGATGGAATCTTTCGATCAAGGGTCAATGATGTAAACCCACTGTCGAAAGCGAGGAAACCTGCCATTGAGGCATGCAAGCTCCAAGGTACCAAAAAATTTCTAAGTCTTGATTCCAGATAATGAGTTGAAGTCGATGGAACAAAACTCGTCACAGGAGGGCCTTGATGTATCCCCCATCAATGACATGAAATAAGTAATAGATTTTGAAGGTAAAACAGAGTATGACGTAAATTGAATTCGACACAGGGAAGCCAACACAGAGAGAATGGACAACTGCAGATGGCCGACTCAATAGAGGTTTCAGATGGATTTCTCTTGAACATATGAATGACACGACCAATGATTTGGAAGCATTGACTCAAAGACGACACAGGGAATGACCTTGTAGCAAATTGAATGAGAGACAAATGGATTTCCAAACTGGCTTCAAATATAATGAATAGGGGGTGTCATGTTCAAGAGGGACACTTACTGCCAATCAATATGAAGATGAAAACATATCCCTTTCCCAAATTTCCCCCCACCATTTCTGGCGAGTACCTCTTTATTTTTACGCAAGCTTGAGAAGGGTAACATATGCTTGTTGATATAAGCTTATCCTTCGGATAAGTCCTTCGGAGTATGTTTAACGAACCCTAAGAAGGAATGGTTCGGTCCCATTACGGGTCTGTCGATGTTTGTTTAACGAGTCCAAAGATAGAAAACTTGAAGGTTTTTCATGATTATAGAGTTTGGAAAAACACTTAAAAGAGAACTCTCTCAGTTCCTTTTTCATAAAATAGCCTGGATGAGACCGAAAAAGAGATAAATTATCGCTCACCAGATGCTTTCTTCAGATACTTTATCGAGCGTGAAAATAGCAAGGTCACTCGGCTATCTTTTCATGTTTAGAGAGTCTGAAAAGAGCTTAAAGACGACTCCAGGGGGGTTCCTTTTTCGTATAACCTTGTTGAGCCCGAAAAAGTGATAAAAGTACGCTCGATTGCGTTCTCATGTATTTTTGAGCGCGATAACGGACAAAGACCACGCTCGAGGTTTTATACAAAAACCATAAAAAATAATCAAAACACGTGATGATAAAGAAAAAATATGTCCGCATCCCTGTATATGAACATCAAACTCATTACGCCTGCAAAAGTTACACTCAAAAGGACATTAGGGATTAGGGTTTAATAGATAAATAATCATAAAAAACCAAATAACATGGTAAAAGTAAATATAAAGGAGTAAAACTCTTTTTACCATATCATTTTCACTTTTCCACTATTTGAGCTCAAAAAACCCCTCTTTTACCTTCGAAGTTTGGCGTCAGATTGTGGGAGTTACGAACGTCCATTCAGTGAGCCGTCAGCGACAATGATGTAGGCTCTTTGTCTTCTACTCTTTCATGGTTTAATTTTGCATTTTCATTGGTTAAAATTCATTTTTTGAGTTGATTTTATGAGCCCTACTTGCGCTCATCCATTCTCGCAGGTGGGCTACACGAGACCTGCGAGAATGGGTGATTCTCGCAGGTGAGCCCACAGCAGCCTGCGAGGTTCTCGCACTGTGCCCAAAGGGCACCTGTGAGAACTATAAAGCACAAAAGTTTTTAAAGAATTTACTCAATAAAAAAGAACCAATTCATGGATAGAGTTGCTAATCCTCTTTTTGTGCTTCTTATGTAGGTAATTGGCCATCAAAATGGTTCTTGAATGGCGTGAAAGGGAGCACGAAGAAGACAATGCTATTTCCGGAAATCATCCACCCACTATTACTGCTTTGAGAAACTGTGGCCTTCTGAAGTACTTTCGTATCCTGGGCATGAGGGCCCAAGTCATATTATTAAAGTACCTTGTGCATATGTGGGATCCCAATCAGCAGGTATTTCATGTGGGGGTCCACACACTGTCCTTATATATTGAGGACATTTACTTCTTGACTAGACTGTCACGGTGGGGGAACCATGTGAGCCTGACTGGTGGCAGAGGTGGTGGTCTACCCATGAGTGAGTACTGCTGTTTACACTGTGTTTCCGAGGTAGAGAGGAAGAAAGGAAAAGTATCTATTTGGGGGGTACGAGATTTCACCCTCCGTACTATCCTATTCACCATAGCTCGGATGGCTGGGAGTTCTGCTCCTCACATGGCGCTACAAAGTTACTTCCAGTATGCAATCGAGTGTACTGAACCTCGGGTTTTTAACTGGGAAGATGCTGTGCTTCGTAGTATAAAAAAGTAGTTGACCAAATGTAGACGAGGCGACCTGAAACAATTCGGGTACGGATCTTTATTGGTGTCCTTCTTCCTTGAGAGGGTTCCATTACTGAGGCTGCAGGTTGAGTGGAATTTACCGGCTCCCAGGGATCCAAGAATGATGAGATGGTGTCGGCTCATGGCCCGGCATGTAGCTGGACCAATCATCAAGTATGATGATACTTTCTTCGATTGGCTGCAACCACAGATGTTGATGGTTGACAATTATGCTTATGCCGGGTTGGATATTCGAGGAGATCCAGACTTAGTTCTTCCAGAGGATGCTCAGTGGGGTGAACTTGGTAAGAAGTACACAATTTTTTTCTTTTTAAATGTTTTTGTGAATTTTATCATATTCAAATGTTTTTGTTTTATATGTTCGTCCAAAGACTAAATACAAAATTTGTTTTTGATGACACAGATGTTGGACCTTACTGAACTCTTGGTACTTCTCCCATTCAACGATGAGGAGAGGTAGTGCCAGCGCCACAATACGCTGAGGATTATCAAGTAGTGGAACAAAACCTACAGGGTTTGACCGAAGATATTCCAGATATGCCTCTTGGAGAGGTTCCACGACGCGATCAGCGTCATATAGTAGGAGTGTCAGAGGCCATGAGTCGACTGCTCCATATAGTTTCCCAGGCAGTCGTGTGTTATCATGAACGTTATCCATGACGTCACTTTATAGAAGCTATGAGCTTCAGATTTTGACATTTTGGTCTTCAGACAAAACTTTTGTAAAAAACTCTTTTGATCGTTATATATATAGACAGCTTCTACCGGTTTATCATGTATTGTGTGAAAATTGATGTGATTGATTTATAAATGATTCAAATGTCTGTCTAATACATAGTTAGCCAATGCATCTGTTAATGTATTTAGACATCTAGGAATATGTTGATATTCAATGTAATCAAAATAATGTTCCAAGAGGCAAATTCGCAAATACACCCATAACAAAGTAGGACTTCGAATAGTATAGACATTACTCAACTGTAGTACTACAAGCTGCGAATCAAGTCACACAACCAAATGATGGATTCCGAGCGAGATAGCATCAACCAATAATTCAATAACGATGCTATACTCTACAATGTTGTTGGTCGCACGGTCGAGACACACACCTTGTAAGGAGACAAGTTCGTTTGTAGGGGCGTAAATTGCCCATGCAGTGGAAGCAAGGTTCTGAGTACTACGGCTAGCGCCATCAGCGAAGCCAATATAGGGTAGCGAAAACTCTGACATCTAGAAATCAAACACAACGTCACATAAGGGTAGAGACCAGATAATGACAAAAGCAAGCTATAGTAACACACAAGAAGTATGATACAATAAAAATACAAGTACTCATGCACAAATGATTTTATGCATAGTACTTCTTCAAGTACAACCCATTCCTGGGTTCACCCAAAGAGATACCGTCGTAATCTATTAACTCATAAGCTCCTTTTTCCAAAACTCGTCGAACAATATAAGGACCTCGCCACATGGCTTTGAATTTTCCAGCTCCTAGCATATCTCGATCTTGATCATAGAGGAGAATGAGATCTCCTTCGAAGAAAACGTGAGGCTTGACATGTTTGTCGTATTGGGCCTTGACACGTTTCTTCTAAGCTTCTATAACTAGGGTAGCATCACGTCGAGTTTCGTCTAATCGCATAAGATACAATAGACGTTCTTCCTCAACAAAAGTGTTTGGTAGGAGTTCAACAACTAGTTTTAAAGAGGGTATCTCACATTCAATCGAGAGAATGACTTCTACACCATAGACTAACCGAAAAGGTGTAAACCCAGTAGCAGACTTGACGGATGTCCGGTAAGCCCACAATGCCGAAAATAACATTGTGTGCCAACTTGTCTTATGAATCCCTATCATTCATCAGAGCATAGTTATGAGAACTTTGTTGATTGCTTCGACCTGGCCATTGGCTTGTGGGTAATAAGGCGTTGAGTTATCATGGCGAAGACCCAACTTTTCAGTAAGTTTGGACATCATGAAGTTTCTGAAGTGGCTACCGTGATCAGTGACGATAGCTTGGGGAACACCAAAATGAGCTATGATGTGATTAAAAATGAATAATGCTGTGGACTTTCCAGTGTTGTTAAATGTCGGCATCGCCTTGTCCCATTTCGTAAAGTAATCGACGACTACAATTATGTAACCATGCCCCCCGGTCGAGTGAGGGTGACATGTCATGAAATTGATGCCCCATTTCGCAAAGGGACCAAATGAGACCACAGGGTGAAGAGGAGTGGGATGTGACCGTATCTTGTTATTATAGGTCTGGCAAGCATGGAATTTCTGAATGACGATTATGCAGTCGTTAAATAAAGAAGGCCAAAAATACCCTGCTCGTAAGATATTCTGGGCAGTAGCATACCCAGACATATGACCACCATATGCTCCAGAATGGCAGTCATTCAGAGCTTTCTCGGCTTCGTCGAACGTTAGGCAACGCCAAAAAATAGAGTCAATCCCGTGACGATAAAGAGTATCTCCGAGGATAATATATTGACGAGCTTGATAGCGTATTCGACGTCGCTCAGTACTGGACAAAGTAGGCAGGAAAGTATGGGTTTGGAGATATATAATGATATCACCATACCAAAGATCATTAGTGATAATAAGGAAGAGAGATTCATCGGGTAATGAATCAGTTGCTACATTTTCCGTTGCAGAATGGGGAAAATCGCATATCAACTCAGCAAAAACTAAGGACTTCTTGGACTTGGCGCGTTCGAATTCCAAGTCAAACTCCTAAAGTATCACAATCCATTTGGAGTATTTTTCCCCTAGTAATTGACGTGTCAGAATGTGTTGCATAGGGTTGCAGTGAGAAATCACTGTAGTCTTGCGCGAGAGGATATAGTGCCGAAAGTGTTGGATGGCTTGAACGACAGCCAAGGCTAGTTTTTCGACATGTAAATACTTGATTTCAGTAGGTGTTAGACTTCGACTCAAATAGTAAATAACATGTTCGTCATTAGCATCATCCTCTTGGACGAGAACCATACCAATGGTGTAATCCGAGGCAACAAGATAAAGGAAATAATCACGACTGTAATTCAGAGGAAAGAGAAGCGGAGCACGCATTAGGGACAATTTCAAAGCTTCAAAAGCATTGTTGGAAATGGTATCCCAGATGAACTCTGAATCCTTCTTTAATAGCCGCGTAAATCCACGAGTTATCTTGTCATAATTTGGGATAAAACGATGAAGAGATTTTGCTTTCCCCTGCAAACTTTGCAACTGGCGAAGTGTAGAAGGAGGAGGGAGATTAAGGATCGCCTCAACCTTTAAAGGATCCACCCGGATCCCTTGACGCGAAACGATAAAACCTAGAAGGAAGCCAGATTCCACGCAGAAAACGCACTTATGAGGATTCAAACGTATACGGTAGAACTGAAAACGGACGAAAATGGCTCGGAGGTGTGTTGGGTGATCAACTCGACGCATTGAGTGAGCGGGTAAATCGTCTAAATATGGTTGAATGATGTGCTTGATATCATGGAAAGCATAAGACATAGCGCATTGAAAAGTTGCACCAGCATTCTTGAGACTGAAAGGAAGTTTCTGATAGGTAAAAGTACCCCAAGGACAAATAAAAGAAGTCTTATGTTGATCCTCAGAAACAATGTTGATTTGATTATACCCAGAGAAACCATCCATGAGAGAGAAGATTTCACTTCCGGCCCAATCATCGACAATATGATCGATGAAGGGGGTAGGAAAGTTGTATTTGGGACAAGCTTTGTTGATATCCCTATAATCAACGCATACACGAATGGTGCCTTGTTTCTTGTCAATCAGGACAATATTGGAAACCCAGTCTGTGAGAGCCACCAGATAAATAAAGTCGGCTTTCATAAGTTTTTCGACTTCGAGCTTGATAGTAGCCGCTTTACGTGGGTGAACTAGACGAAGGCGTTGCTGGACAGGTTTAGTGTCGGGGTATGTCTTTATCTCATGTATCACAATCACAGGGTCGATACCCGACATTTCTTCGTAGCTCCATGTGAAGATATCACAAAACTCTTTGAAAAGGGACGTGTAGGTGAAGACTTCGTTAGAAGAACACGAAGCTCCGATATGGACATTTTTGACAATCCCAGGTTTAAGGGATATGTCAAAGGGAATAGTGGGTGAGATATTGCTTAAGTTCCCTTCGAAAAACACATCATGTGCAGACTCGGGAACGGTCGAAATGACGACAACGGTCGATGGGGTTGAAATCCATTGGTAGTTCTCAAGGGTATGTTCCTCCAGAAAGAGGATGGAACGATGATGGCCATCATCCCAAGGGGTGTCTTCCATAAAAGACATGATCATTTCGTCACTGGGAAAAATGACACGAAAAGGATCAGGAGACAACTCACCAAGAGAGGGGGTAGAAGGTGTTGCCGATTGAATGGCCTGATAGGTGGATTCAACTGGACTTAATGACATTTCGTCGCCGTAACGAAGATGATCTCCAGGGTTAGGTACTATCCAGGGGTCGTGAGACGCAGGAAGTTCGTGAGGTAAGGTGGAGATCATGTTGATGGAAGCAAGAGACGAGCGTGGAACATCGGGCGATGGAATGGTGAAAGTACCCATTAACGAAGAGTCCTTGAGAAGGCCTACACTGACGTTCTTATAACCCGGTGGGTTTTTAGCGATAAATGGTACATTTCCAGTACGAGTATCGGAATTGAAGAAGGCTAGTTGGTCGACGGTGGCAACCTTACCTTGATGTGGGAAACGTACCACACGGAAAAGGGTCGACACAACTGCGTGCATGGAATCGATCCAGCTGCGGCCAAGCAGAAGATTGTAATCAAGGGGAGCGTCAAAGACTTCCACTTAGACTTAGACCATTTTGCCTTCTAACATGATGGGAAACGAAGGAAGAACACCGCAGGGCTTAAAACCAGAGCCGTTGAAGGCTTTAAGAGTGTTATGGGATTCATTCAAAGAAGGAGAGCCAATGGCTTTCCAGCAGGCAAGAGACATAACACAGGTCAAGGCACCCTCGTCGATAACGGTTCAACAAATGTTTTTGTCAGAGACAATCACTTGGATCTAGAATGCGAGTTGAGGGGGTAACCTTGGAAAGTGATCTTCCAAGTCAAATATTATCAAATTTGTATCCGTTGGATTGATTCCACCGATAGCGTTTAACAGTGCCTTCCGTTGTGCGGGATAAGTTTGAAGGAATTCAAGGGCTGACATCACAGAAGGTGCTTGGGTCAGATCTTCAACAATGCTGTAGGTCTGGGCCGCACGAGCATGAAGATTGAAAGCCCCGAACGATGCCCTTTGGGGGGGGTCACAGAACTGTGTCTAGGCTTGGTCGTTCGATATGAAGAGGACCGTTGGTAGGTGGAGTCGCAGGAGAGGGTTGTACCGAGGAAGGCGGTAGATCATCAACCTTCTCTTTAGAGGGAGAATAATCTCTGGCTCGAGTAGTGAGTGCAACGTTGCTCTGCTTAGAATCGCCAGTACACATCAAAACATAGGAAGTAGTGGAAGAGGGGGGTTGGTCATGAATGACCAATTGAGCCTATTGTTGAGACGGGAAGGGTTGGGGCAAAATGACCGGAGCAGGTGGTTTTGGAGCTCCTTGAAGGAACTTAGTGACCTTGGCGTGTTGTGGACAATCCTTCATGTAGTGATCATCACCACAAATAAGATAAGGGTATCGAGGTTTGCGCTTATCCCGATCGTCAACAGGGGTATTTTTGGTTTTCTCATCTTGAGAATTATTTTTTCCCTCCTTATTCTTACCTCTCCCCTTTTTAGATTTGTTTTTACCGGCTGGGGTAGATTGGACTGCATTTACCTCATAAGTCTTGCCGGCGGGAGAGGTAGGAGATAGAGAATTTTGAACATTAGAAGAAGCAGGTTTGGGGTTTGTTCTTGAAGTGGAGTGTGGTTGGGCCTGGAAAGTGCCAATCACACCATCAGCTGCATACGAGGCAGTTGGAGTAGTTGAAGTTGTGGAAGTGGAAGGACGAGGTAAGTCAGGTAGTAAATCGTAAAGTGTACCCGTTTGCGAGTAAACGAGGTCAAAATATTGAGCACAACTTATAGCCTGCTCTTCTGTGACCACTCCACCCATGGCAATGTCACGACCGATGTCATTCAAAAATGATTTGGTGAACCATTCTGCCAGCAACTGATTGGGGAGTTTGAGTTTAATAAGACGTCGTCGCCGTCGCCACTCATGAATGTGATCAGATATATGAGTGGCCTTGTTTTGTTTGAAAGAAGTCAAAATATCAGTCCCCGTGTCATAACAAATCGGTAACTGGTAGTGTTTGAGAAAATCCATAGCTAGGGTGTTGAAGTCAGAGAAGAAACCTCGTGGCAATTCAATATACCACTTCGCAGCAGAACCTATGAGGGTTCGTTGAAAAAGACATAAATGAATAGAGTCGTCCATCAACGAGTTGGACGAACACCATAGGTGAAAATTCATAACGTGATTATTTGGGTCCTCTCCCTCTTTGCCGTCGAATTTGGGAATGTCCGATGGTAGCTTGGAGGGTATAGCAGGCCATTGGGGAGAGTGAAGAATTGGATCATTTAAAATCCTTGACAAGTCTGGAAGATCCAAAGTGGCGATAAAGGGTAACTGTCGATTCACTTACGGGTACTGGTGGCTTTGGGGAGGAAGTCCTGTCGGCAAACCAGTATGACCATAAGCAGTCTGCATATAATGTGAATACCCAGGTGGATTCGATGGTGGTTGGAGAGGGTAGTATCTCATAGGATTATACCCTGGAATAGGGACTTGAGTTGGAGCATTCGCCCCCCAAATGGGATTGAATGAACCTGGATATGGTTGGCCCATACTAGGGGGTATTATGGACGCAACTGGAAACTGATGCCCCCCAGTCGATTGAGGAGGATGTTGTATCAATTGATTCCAATACTGGGCCAATGACAGAGGGATGTTTTGCCCATAAGGCGGGGTCAATCCTCCCATCGAACGTGGTGTTCCAATTGGAGGTAGTGTTCCAATTGGGGGTTGTGTTTCAATTGGAGGTAGTGTTCTAATTGGGGGTTGTGTTCCAATTGGGGGTTGTGTTCCAATTGGGATTTGTGCGCCAAAAGGAATTTTCCCGCTGAAAGGGGGTTGAGTCATACCACCTTGGTGAAATTGTCCACCAACCGGAATTTGGTAATTTGGAGTGAATGACGAAATAGCGCCACTAGGATTAAGTCTGCCAGTAGAAGACGAAGAAGGTCCTCCAAAAGGAAATTGAGGGAGTGTTGGAATAAAACTGGGAAGAGAGTGCCAAGAAGAAGAAGGACCACTAGGAGAGCCAGATGGGGTTTGCGTATGAGTGTGAATGGAAGCATTCAACGCACGGTATCCTGGTGGTAGTGTCGAAGTGACATTGGGCGTTCACGGTGTATTGATGGGAGCAAGACTAACCGTTGTAAACCCGGTTGGAACACTCATAGTATATGTAAGATGGGCCATTTCAATAGGGATGGTAAAGTGATAAGCGGTAGTCAACGATACTGTCTCTGGACTAGAGATTTCGAAAATCACAGGTGGGTTGATTTCGGAAATCACAGGTGAACCTGGACCAAAAAGGTCCTATCGAAAAACACCTATAGACCAAAAAAGATCTTGGCCTTATATTCCTGGAAAGGGTCCAACTGGTGATCCATAAGACGTAACAACTAATTCTTCAGAAGAATTTAGTCGCATAAACAGTCATTCAGAATCAGGGTGAATTCGAAAGTCCTCTTGAGTATTTGTAATTCGAAAATGTTCTAGAGAATCAGTGCGTTCCACTTGTGGTGGGGTGACGACTGTGACCTCACTTTGTCGAGGAGAGCCCTCAGGTGTACTTGTAGGCAAGGGTTGAGAACCTTCTAGATGCTCTGGAGATAAACCCTGCATTCTATGTGAACGACGTGGAGGAGCTATTGTAAACGAGTGACAAACTTCACGAAGAAAATCTTATGGTCAACTTTGAGAAACAAACAACACGCGCTAGTAAACAAAATCTAGGAAGCAACACCAAGCAAACAAGACCTTCTAATTCCAAGGTGATGAAATCCAACGTTGCAACAACGAGATGAGAAGGGGCTGGGCTAGGGTGGAAAAGTTACACTGATGACCTGCTTAATGGACTTACACCCTGGTGCAAGCTCCCACACATAATCATGGGTATACCCTCCAAGGAGCCCGAGTGAGTTTGGTCAACGTCAATTCTAGGTACCGTGAAGACTTTCCCCTTCACAGTCACCTCGTGTAAGAACCTAGAAAGATAGGCCACTAAGGTTACCACCAACAACAATAAAGCCTGGGGGGACAGTCGACAGTCCGATCCACACGCAAGGGCAGGGTATCTAGCCCAAAATCAACTCAAAAGGCTTCCACTCATCATTGTGGGTATACCTCCGAGTGATCCCCATAATACGTGCAATCTCTACACCTATATCAACAAAGTAGGGTGAGTAACTCTGTCAATATCAATGCAACCTCGTGTTTGACCCTTGTGTGAGAAGGGCTTCCCAGGACAAGATGTTGCAAATGGAATTTAACACTCCCTAACACAAGATGCTATTGTGTGTTTTGTGCTTTGGAGAGTGTATCTCTCTTCCTACTCCAAAGCGCTAGCCTAGCTAAATGTTGGTGTAATAGAGCCCTAGAAAAGAGTTACTAGGTAAATTTTACAATTGCACAGTGTTATTAAGAGATGTTGTTTACTCAAAGGAAATGGAGATGAAACTTATGTTGTATGACTCTGACCCAACGATGCATGGATGAGAATGAAAAATATATCAATTTTCGTTCAATGAATCCTATGTATGGGAGGGAGAGAGAAGTTTTCCGGAACAAACTTTGAACTACAAAACACAATTTCCTTTAAAATGCAAATGCAAAAAATCACGCATCAATAACAATTCTCTATTGTTTCTTTTTCAATAAATTCAACAATTGATTTTCAATTTTTTCGAAAACGAAAATGATTTTTGAAAGAAAAAAGTTTGTTCACTTTTCAAAAAGGACCTACACCTTGATGGTGAGAGTGCAAAAAATCAAAAACCAATGAACAAGCAATGATAAAAACCCAAACCACTCTTTCAATGAAAACAAAAATAAGAAGCAAACCAATCTAGTCTTTTCAATCACATAAGAAAAGTGATCTTTCAAACAATAAGCAAATGATAAAGACCAAGAAACTCAACTTTCAACCGATCCCCAGTTCTTAACCAAACAAGCACACTCAGATTCCGAAATCAAAGAGTATGGCTATGCCAAGAAAAGTCAAGAAACGAAAGTCAAGACATAAGTGACAAGAAGAGCCTTTGAAATCCTAAGACTGTTCATGCACGAAAAAAAAGACAAGAAAGACATCAATCAATGGTCCAAGAAACTCTTATGAGGCACCTAGACTGATCTGGGCAGTTGAAGATGCCAAAACTCAAATCCAAAAGTTTGAAAAAATGAGTTCCCAGGCTGGCAATATTACACAGTGCGAGAATTAGTGATTCTTGCAGGTGGCCCTTGAGCAGAGTGTGAGAACCTCGGACTGAAACTAAAGGAATTATGCGAACCCTATAGATTCTCGCAGGCTACTGTGGAGTGCAGTGCGAGAATGTCTGAAACTAGTCAATTTTTTGGAAAATGACACAAAATTTGAAGAGGCCTCTGGACCCAGAGGGTCTATCAGGGTATCTTGAAGACTCAGAGATTGATATAAAAGAAGAAAAGTAAAACAAGAGAAAATGGCCACGGAAAAATACCAAAAACCACAAAGAAAATGGGATGATCCCCAGTGGAGTCACCAATTTTTTTATCGGACTAATCGGTAGGTGCGGACACTAATAGATCTCCCTAGATCCACCTGGATCTAGAACAAAACAGGACAGGACATGACTCTTTCCCTAAGTTTTGACCATTGAATTAGCTAGTAGGAAGGAACAAATGACATACCTTAGTATCACTTCCTAGGGTCTCTGTTGCTCCCGCTTCACTCCGGTGCTCTCGTGAGGTCAAGACCAAGACAACACAAACCAACCAAAGTGAAGATAGAAAAATATATTCAACTCTCAACTTATGTGTATGATCAAGGAATTACACAATAAAGTGAGAATAGCTTTATGGGAAAGGGACATGCCGCTGTATCATATTAATTGAAAGTAAAGATTACAACCTGATCGCCTTGATGTCGCAAGCTTCCTTTCGATGGCTCTTGGATCCAACACACACACTTTCTCAATCCTTGTATGAAGAAGATCAAAACCTCTTGATAGACTTGCTAAGGTCTCCAAGCTCTTGTTCAAGCTAAGTTCTTCACACAATTCTTTCACCAATTCTCCAATGAATCTTGCCTAACCTTTTCCATGAGAATTCCCTCAATATATAGGAGAGAATGAGATAGTTACTTGGATAAGAATGATCCCACAATATCAGGGAATCCAGTACAAGGATAACCATTCGAATGCCAACCCATTCTTCTAGAAGATTCCCTTCTAGAACCATCAAAAATTCATCTTTTTCCATGCTTTAGGACGAGTTCACACCCTAGCTATTCAACACAGTGCGAGAAGTTCGCACCCTGGCTTAAGGCAGCCTGCGAGAATGGGTCATTCTCGCACCCTAATATATTAGCAGCCTGCGAACCTTCTTCAAAAATGAGTTTTCTAAGAAGAGATGAAAGTAACTTTTCTCAGGAGAAAGTTCTTATGAAGAGCCCGAGTACACCATCATTAATACATCATCATGATGACCAAAATCATGGGTAACAGTTACCATCAATCCTTTTTATCTTTCATCCCCATCCAATTCAGTTCATTGATCCTACGATACCAGAGTTACTTGAACTTGCACGCCATTGTAAATGACGTGCATCTGTTGGTTGGCATTTGTTGACTACATTTTTGGTCTACAATACTTAGCTAGCAAAGCATTGCCAATCTCCCCCTCAAATCACACTACTTATGGAAATTTTCTCCTTCTCACATTAAATATGAGCGCAATGTTCTTGAAAAATTTATCATGACATTTAACCCATTACTAAACATAACCCTTTTCCCACTCATCACATTGCTTACACTCATATTTTGTACATTTACATCATATATTTTTGACTCTTACTCATCACCCTATATTATACTATGCCTCAATTAACATCGCTTTAGTTTTGATAAAGAGAAAAATGGCAAATTATCTGAGTTTCACATCATAAACGCATCATGCTATTCCTTATACTTACTCATCACCCTATATTATACTATGCCTCAATTAACATCGCTTTAGTTTTGATAAAGAGAAAAATGACAAATTATCTGAGTTTCACATCATAAACGCATCATGCTATTCCTTATACTTACATATCTTAGTTTTCAAAAGAGTATACTCCATCTCTCTCCTTTATCATAAATTTTATACCATAACTTGGGAATGACTTTGACACCTTTTTCATGCCATGAAATAAACCAAAAATATATTATGATACCATGTCTTTAACTTTATGTCATACTCAAAATAAAATATGTTATTTTATTTGTCACACTCTCACTTTTTATATCCCATATCTCTCTCGAATATTTAAGTTATGAAATGAATATTATACCATTATTCTTTTGAAAGGTCGAGGTTTCATATATGCCTCATACATTAAATGATGACAAGGCATGATTAAAGTATAATTCATATACCAAGCTAAGTTAGTTTGATATCTAAATCTTTATTAAAGAGAGGTTATGGAATATTCTTGTAACATGGTGTAACATCCCACTCTTACGCGTCCTGAGCAAATTTATTATTTGAGGACACTTGCTTGCAAGTGATCCAGATTAGTATATTATTGGCTGTTTGATTATGATTATGAGGCATTATGGATATGATGATATGTTATTTTGTTGTATTGACAAAGACATGTGCTATTGATTGGGTTCTCCTGAGTGTGTAGAACTTTGGATCTCGAGGATGCAGAGGCATCGATGAAACCCCTTGGACTCTGGATTGAGTCAGGGAGTGGACTGTTGGGTTGAATATTGTTGATGTGACATATGTACATATGATTAGATGTTATGATGATTGATTATTATTGCTGACATGATTCCTTGATGGATGCAAGATGATGATAGCTTGCCGACCAGACTCACATGTGGAGTATAGGGGTCACGCACGACAACTAGAAACTTTGAGGGAGAGGTGTGGGAGTAGCCCTGCCACAACCTACTAGCACTCTCGCTGTGGCTCAAACTATAGGTTAATGATTACCAAGTTCGAGAAGACCCGCGATGCCGGAGGGAAGACTACGACAATCACTCACGATGATTCTAAGGGGCACGCAATAAGGCATGGGCATTATTCCTTAGAGGCCCTTAGTCTCCCACAAGATCACTTGATGGAGTATTAACTCCAGGGGTTTTTGACGTCTACCAAATTCAGTCAAGTGGAAAGTGGCACCCTTGGAGCACATAGTGCGTTCTGAAAGGCATGTCACGCAAGGAAAAAAGAAAGAGGTGAGTGGCACCCTTGGAGTACTTAGTGTGTCCCAAAGGGCACGTCACGATTTTAACTGGTAAGTGAATAAACCTAGACGACCTTAAAATGAATGATGTGATAAGTAAGAACTATTTTTTTTTTCCCTAATAAAAATGTCTCCCAACGTAGAGAAATTAAAACCTAGGTCTAAGTAGAACATGTGGTCAAAAATTAATAATAAATAAACATGTAACAAGAAGGGGGGTTAGAGATTCAAATTAATTTATTAAAGTCAAATTATCATGAAGGATTAAAATTTTAAAAAGGGAAATGGTTGTTGTTATCTATTTTTGCTAATTTAATTTTTAATTAAAGAAGAAAGAGGGTAAATGAGTGTTTTATCTACACTTGCTAAATTGATTTTTTGTTAAAAAGGAAAAAGGGGGAAACTTAAAAGAAATAAGGAACTTAAAGAAAATGGGGGAAACTTAAGAAAAAGGGGAAATGTAAAGAAAAAGATGAATGTTTAACTTAATAAGAAATCTTCCCTTTGGAACTTTCTAATTATGAACTCAACTAGGAATTAAGTAAGACGTAAGTCATTTCAGAAGTGTAAGGGAATTTTGGGACTACTAGGAGTGTTTTTAGGAATGATTTTAGGTGGGTGAGGGAAATAGGAGGAATAATTAATTAATTAATTAAATTAATTTTCTAGTGCAACTAGGGGATTGGGCGACATGTGTACGTGGGAGGTTTTTCCTAATTAATTAAATGAAAAAGGAATTATATGAGAATTTGGGAAACTAATTACTTGAAAACTCTATAAAAATGATGGAGGAGGAGGAGTATGGATCTGATCTTTTTGCGTAATGTTACGTTAAATAATTTTTCCTTGACTGAACTTTATCTTGTGGGAGTTGGGATACCCAACTCAGGTAATGAGTGGTAGCTCGACCTTGTGAGGTGAGATGGGTGCTAGTAGTTCTCTTATATTGTGTGCATGGCCCCTTTGCGGCTCGAGGGGCTCATGGGGAATAAGAGTACCCCTAACGTTGGATGGGAGGTACCAGTGAGGTCACATCGGTCGGAAAGCTAGAGCTGGATGGAGTGTGAGTGGGACAATGACTCGGAGCTTTCACATTTGGCTATGGTACACATGCGTATATTTTTGAATGGTAGTTTAATATTGCTCGTGTGCTTTCATTGCTGTACTTTTATTGTGTAAATATTATGTTTTACTCAGCATTTTATAATCAATGAACTTAGAGTCATCCCAACCTTACGCTCGCCGCATTTGATTTGATTCCCTTGGCGAACCGAAACCTTGATTTCTATGACTTTTCTGTATTTGTTTTATTGGTTGATACAAAGAAATTTGTGTTTTTCCCTTATCCCCTTAGTCATTAGTCCATGCCTGAGCATTCGTCTAGGAGCCGAATCGACGGTTGTCACTTCGATGTTTAAAGACCTATAGATTCAAATGCCCTGCTTTCTTGTGCATGGATGATGAGTGAAGGATAATTTTTTCGCCCAATTATCTATCCCTTATATCTGCATTTTTCTTTTGTGATTAATCCATAATCCTTGTGCCTTCTTGCGATTGAGTATCTCTGCGTTTTTATTGATAAAAATCTACTTGTGAATGATAAACCTTTGAGTTGAATGACAATCCCTGTGTTCTGGATTGATAAATCTCTACCTGCATTTTCAAATAATTTATCTCTGCGATTTCGATGGACAAAGATCCCCTTTCGTAGAGTTTTGATTTCACTTTACATGTAATTTTACTCTGCGACTTTTCTAGGCAGTGACCCCTTTTTCTTAGCGTTTGAATCCACCTTTAAAATGTATTACACACAACACTCACACCACTAATTCATGGCGCTTTACACAACTTCCATACTCCAAATTTCATGGACCATTACGTCGCCTTCATACCACGATTTTCGTGGCATCTTACACAGAATTCGCCCCACGTTTTTGTTGTCCATTACCCAACATTCAACCCACTTTTTCTTGGCATATTACACACAATGATTTGTATTTATTGTATGCACAAAAACTCTATTTATTTACTCTGCGGTTTCATAGATTTAAATGACAGCCTTATCCATTATTTACTCTGCAATTTAGATACATAAACACTACGAAATCCGTGTCTCCTTACAAGCATTCAACCATGATTTTACCTCTGCGACTTCATATCTATTTATGCCTTCATGATCATTTAATTGCTCTGCGATGTTAATTTATATCGAATGAGAATTTACCCATATCTAATGGACATCGAATTAATTGCATTGATGTTGTGTATGACAACGAATTCACATAGCGATTTTATGAAAACAATTTTCATTTTATGATAGCGATTTATAAATGCCTATGTTTTGTTTTTTTATATGTCTGCTTTCATTTTAATGTTATAGCTGTGAGTTTATATATATCTGCAATATATACATATTCCTGCATTTCTTTCTATGATATGCACAATGAAATTCATAATGCTCTACACACAACGAATCTAGATAGTGTTTCATTATGGTTGACAATAATATTTATGACAACGATTTATATGTTTTATATAACGATTTTAATAATCAGAGAATGAGTTGGTCGTCAGAACAATTTAATAGTCAGAAATGATTTTGATTGATAATGTATTGATCGTTACCATTTTTGGACATTGATAATTATTTATCAACTAGTTATGCTTAATTACACAAGAAATTTAGTATTTAATTTATATCAACTATATCATATATATGCCAACGATATCATGCTTAATAGATGGAAGTAGCATATACACCAACAATATAAAAATTTATAGACAAGAATGTTAATAGACTGCATTATCGTATTTAATATACCAACAATTTAATAATTAATAGACAACATTGATAATAGACAACAAACATAGTAATAGTTATCCATTGGCAGCTAGATTGTTGTTGACAACAGTTTGCCTTAATTTATATCTGTTAGTCAACGATGTGATGTTAGATAACGATCCCCATAAATTTTCTTTGTGAAGGGCAACGTTTGTACTCAACGATTTTCTTCATAGTAAATCCATCCATAGTGTTAATTACCTAGTGATATTTATAGCTCATATGGAACATATAGTTATCGATCTTTGATATTGGACAACGACATCATTCATTTATTAGATAGCGTTGTTGATTTTCTTGACAACTTTTTGATAGCAATTTTATTAGATAACAATGTGGATTTTATAGACAACAAGAGAATGCTATACAACCATATATTCATAGACATATATTATATAGTTAGACTGCGTGATCATGGTTAAACATCGATTATTGATAAACAACATTGTGGATATGTCAACTATCTTGATCTAAGGCTTGTATGTTTGGGCAGGGTAATGATAGGGTTGAGGGATTTAACTTAGGCTATACAAGGAATTACATGTTAGTAAATGACAAAGGTAGTGAGACCCTTATGTTAATAAAATCTTAATTAAATAATAAAAACTTATTGTAGAATGAATTCTGGAGGGAGAATTTCTTCTCGAGAATTCATTCGATGGCTAACAACGTCCTTTATTTAATGTATGATTGCAGTATAATTTGTTTCACAAGGAATTTAATGTGTAGTATGAATGATATAGTCTTCATTTTACCGTGCATCTTGTTGACTTGTCGATTGGGTGCTTGGGTTAGTCGTCATGTGTTTGACAGTTAATTCAGTCTCATAGCGTGTTAAATTTTTCTTGGGTTATTTGTCTATATGTGTCGTGTTGCGCCTTGGTTCCTATCACGTCTATCACTTGTGATGGCATGATTTCTGATGATGGGATCATTGTGTGCCTTGATGGATAGATGCGAATGATAACCTAGCCGGATTCTTGTGCTTCCTGATATGGGCGTTTTTCGTTGTAATTGATGTTGGTACTAGATTGTGTAACTCCTCAATGCGTTTGGTTTTTGCACGCCATAGAGGTATCTAGTTACTAGTCATCGAAGCCATTGTGTCGGGTTGTTGAGGTTGTCCCTTAGCCTATAGGCGTCGTATTTCTTGTGTTAGGCGAGTAGTCATTTTTATCTGTCCATGATTATCACCTATTTCGTCTAGTTTCCTGATGTGCTAGTACGCTGAGTCATTGTTGTTTGTTTCCTGATCTGCATGCACTGTGTTCGTTGTCAAGTTGCGTTGTTTAATTGTTGTTGTTGTTTCCTTCTTGCAAAAAAAAAATAAAATTGCACGTATTGGGCGTCACATGTAGTCGTAGCATTAAGAGTTCATTACATATGGTATCGGAACAAGTTCAATCCTGTTACTGTGGATCGCCATGCTTTCCACTATAGTAAACCCTTGAGTATTAACCTGACGCTAACTAAAAAATTTAACGTGTCCATGTGGTGATATTGATTAGAGGACGCCACAGAGGTTCACAAAGTGGTATCGTGGAAGGAGGTGCGACACCTCTAGAAGTGCCCGTGCCCTCAGAGTCTAACCCCCAAGGGAATGAACAAGTCCTTGAGATAGATCCGATTGTTGTAATGAATGATGATGGCTTGACAAGGTCCTTTTAGGGAGTGCTAGAGGCCTTGATCCACTATCGATATTGATACGAGGCCAGGGCGCCTATACCCCTAAGGATCCACAGCGTGCCCCAGCTAGTACTGTTAGCTTTCACCAAGAACTCGACAGGGATAAGTTCTCAAGTCCATGAGTGCCACTGACGACTCATCTGTTGAGGCATGGTTGGAGAATATGGCGATGTGCTTTGCACTTCACGACTACCTCCAACATGAAGGTCGGCTTGGTGGTCTTTCAACTAAAGGGGAGCGTTTTTCTATGGTGGAAGACGCTCCTACCGCATTTGAACATGGAAATTGAAGACATGTCATGGGAAATGTTTGAGGAATGGTTCTGGGAGAGGACTAGAGCATTTGGATCAGCTGGACCCACTACCATGGGAGATTTGGGCAAGGCCCATCGGATTCATGCAGCAGTGAATAACTACCAGGTAGAGCACCATTCGACTGTGTTCGAGACATCAGGTACCGTCGCTGACCATACCCTTAGTATTTTGATAGATCTCGGTGCTATCGAGAGTTTCATTTCTGGTGCAACACTAAAAAGGATTAAGGTAAGGGCACTCAAATAGGATGATTTTAGCTTTGTAGAAATGGCTTCTAAATCCAAAGAAAAGGTTGGAGGGAAGGTTACATGATATAGCCTTAACCTGGGAGAGTTTGTCTCCAGGGCCAACCTGTACGTCATGATCTTAGGATCTTATGACATCGTGATTGGTATGGATTGGTTGGAATCGCATGAGGCGATACTCAATTGTAAGATGAAATGGTTGAGATTGGTCGATGATGAGGGATAGAGATGCATGATTGTAGGTCAGAACTAGGGAGTTTCCCTGAGGTTGATCTCTTCCTTGTAGCTACAAAAGAGCATGCGAAAGGGATGTAAGATTTATGTGATCCTGGCGTTAAATGAGAAGGGAGTAGTGAAAGGTCTAGAACACCTTCCGGTGGTAAGAGAGATTGTAGACGTCTTCCCTGAGGAGTTACCTAGGATGTCACCAGAGAGGGAGTTGGAATTTACCATATACCTGAATCTGGGGATTGAACCGATAGAAAGAATGCCTTATCGAATGTCGACCCCGAAGTTACATGAGTTGTGAATGCAACTGAAGGAGTTGCTGGACCTAGGAATTATACATCCAAGTGTGTCACCGTGGGGTGCACCTGTTATCTTCATACAAAAGAAGGACGGGTCATGGAGACTCTACATTGACTATCGTCAATTGAACAAGGCAATGATCAAGAATCAATCCCTGTTGCCAAGGATTGATGATCTTTTTGATCAGATGAAGGGCGCGACGGTGTTTTCAAAGATCAACTTGTGATCAGGGTATCACCAGTTACAGATCAAGGAGGATGATGTCCCTAAGACCGCATTTAAGATGAGGTTTGGACAGTATGAGTTTACTGTTTTACCGTTTGGACTGACAAACGACTCGGGGGTATTTATGAGTTTGATGAATGGGGTGTTCCGCGACTATTTGGACAAGTTCGTCCAATTATTCATTGATGATATTTTGATTTACTCTTGGAAAATGGAGAAGCATGATGAGCACTTGCGCTTGGTACTACAGTATCTGCGAGAGAACAAATTGTATGGAAAATTTCCTAAATGCTCATTTTATCAATCGAAGATTCACTGCTTAGGGAATGTCATCTTCGACGAAGGTATCGTCGTGGATCCAACAAAGGTTGAGGCTATTATGGAATTTCCTATGTCGATGAATGTCCTCGAAGTGCACAACTTCATGGGTTTAGCGAGATACTATCGATGATTCATCGAGGGTTTTTCAAAGATAGCAAATCCGATTACGAAATTGTAGAAGAAGAACAAGAAGTTTGTTTGGACCGAGAAATGCACATAGGCATTTCAGAGGCTCAAGGAGTTGTTCATGACAACACCGACACTATAGGTCCCTGACATGGACGTAGACTTCTTGGTATGCATTGATGCATCCAAGGAAGGCTTAGGCAAAGTCTTAAGGCAAGATGGTTGAGTGATCGCTTACATCTCGAGAAAGTCGAGAAGGCATGAGGAGAACTATGCAATGCATGATTTGGAGTTGTTAGCCATTGTTTATTCCTTGAGAGTTTGGAGACACTACCTTATTGGATGGAATTTGAACTAAAAATGGACCATGTGGACTACAACATGTCTTTATGCAAAGCGACTTGAACACGCGACAATGACATTGGTCAGATTTGCTTAGCGAGTACAATTTCGAGATTACTTACATCAAAGGGACAATGAACAGAGTGGCAGATGCATTGAGTCAGAGACCACACATATTTTCGATGATGCCTCTTCCAAAAATTCTACATGAAAATATTCTAACTTTACAGTGCGATGATGACTAGTACAAAGAGGTCAAGGATTATCAGACAAAACACAATGATAGTACCAATATTTGAAGGATTTACATTTGACGATGATGGATTATTGAGATTTAAAATTCGAATTTACGTACCACCCAACAACGAATTGAGGGGTTTGATCCTAAAAAAGGCTCACAGAGCAGTATACATGGCTCACCCAGGAGTCACGAAGAGGAGGGGAAACCTTAAACCCTTATTCCTCTGGAAAGGAATGAAGGCAAACATAGTCAACTACGTGGCCAAATGTATAGAATGTCAGCAGGTGAATGATGAACATAGACATCCATCAAGATTACTACAGCCACACGCTATTCTGGAATATAAATGGGAGGTCATTTTGATGGATTTGATTGTTGGATTACCACTGATGACAATGAGAAATGACTCAATTTTTGTGCTAGTCGACACTTTGACAAAGAGTGCTCATTTTATTTCTATGCGTACGACATATCAGGCACCTGACATAGATAGAGTTTTCATCAGCGAGATTGTGAGGCTGCATGGCATCCATGAGAGGATTATATCTAATCGAGGATCGATGTTTACTGGACAATTTTGGACTAGTTTCCAAGAGGCCTTGGGAACCCGACTTAACTTTAGTATTGCGTATCACCCGGAGAGAGACGTGCAGACCGAACGAACAAACCAAATCTTGGAGGACATGTTGCACATGTTTGTGATGGACCAACATAAGCATTGGGAGGGATTCTTGCCACTGGTAGAATTTGGAATAACGACAGTTATCAAATCACCATTAAGATGGCGCCTTTTGAGTTTCTTTACGGGTGACCATGTCGGACACCTTGAGTTGGGATCGGCTTGAGGATAGGGTCCTAGTGGGACCAGAAGTGATCCAAGAAATGAAATATCAAATTCAAACTAAGACAAAGGATCAAGGAACCGTAGGATCGACAGAAGAGTTATGTCGATGTGCATTGTGTCGACCGCAGTTACAATGCTGTCGATCGAGTATTCTTGCAGGTGAAACCGCATAAGAGTTCAATCAAGTTTGGAAAGGGTGCTAAATATATCCTAGGTTCATGGGATCCTGCAAGATTGTGGAAAGGAGAGGCCCGTGGCCTATTAACTAGCCTTTCCTGATTCTTTGAGGCGTATGCACGATATTTTTCATGTATTTGTTTTGAGACATTATATTAGTGATACTACACATGTTATTGACATGAGTTACTTGCAAGAATATGAAGAGGGTGCACTCACGGCTGAGCCAATCTGCATCCTGGACCATCGCATTCGACAACTACGACGTCGAACAATAGATCAGGTCAAGGTCCAATGGGACAACTATAGTCTGCACTCGACGACCTGTGAGGACGCATATGATATGCGCCAACAATTTCCATTTTTGTTTGATAGATAGAATTATGATACTATGATACACTTTTTATCAACACTTACATAATGTGAAACTTCGGGACAAAGTTTAGACCAAGAGGGGGTGTATGTAACATCCCACTCTTGCACGCCCTGAGCGAACTTATTATTTGAGGACACTTTCTTGCAAGTGATCTGGATTAGTATACTATTGGCTGTTTGATTATGATTATGAGGCATTATGGATATGATGATATGTTATTTTGTTGTATTGACAAAGACAGGTGCTATTGACTGGGTTCTCCTGAGTGTGCAGGACTTTGGACCTCGAGGATGCAGAGGCATCGATGAAACCCCTTGGACTCCGGATCGAGTTAAGGAGTGGACAATTGGGTTGAATATTGTTGATGTGACATATGCACATATGATTAGATGTTATGATGATTGATTATTATTGCTGACATGATTTGTTGATGGATGCAGGATGACGATAGCTTGCCAACCAAACTCACATGTGGAGTAGAGGGGTCACACACGACAACCGAATACTTTGAGAGAGAGGTGTGGGAGTAGCCCTGCCACAACCTACTAGCACTCCTACCGTGGCTCTAACTGTAGGTTAACGATTACCTGTTTCGAGAAGACCCAGGATGCCATGAGGGAAGACTGCGATAGTCTCTCACGATGATTCTAAGGGGTGCACAATAAGGCAGGGGCCTTATTCCTTAGAGGCCCTTAGTCTCCCACAATATCACCTGGCGGAGTATTGATTCCAAGGGTTTTGATGTCTACCAAAGTCAGTCAAGAGGTGAGTGGCACCCTTGGAGTATGTAGTGCGTCCTGAAGGGCACATCGAGCAAGGAAAATAGAAAGAGGTGAGTTGCACCCTTGGAGCACCTAGTGCGTCCTGAAGGGCATGTCACAATTTTAACTGGTAAGTGAATAAACCTAGACGACCTTAAAATGAATGATGTGATAAGTAAGAATTAAAAACAAATTTTCCCTAATAAAAATGTCGCCCAACCTAGAGAAATTAAAACCTAGGTCTAAGTAGAACATGTGGTCAAAAATTAATAATAAATAAACATGTAACAAGAAGGGGGGTAAGAGATTCAAATTAATTTATTAAAGTCAAATTGTCATGAAGGATTAAAATTTTAAAAAGGGAAATGGTTGTTTTTATCTATTTTTGCTAATTTAATTTTTAATTAAAGAAGAAAGAGGGTAAATGAGTGTTTTATCTACACTTGCTAAATTGATTTTTAGTTAAAAAGGAAAAAGGGTGAAACTTAAAATAAATAGGAAACTTAAAGAAAAAGGGGGAAACTTAAGAAAAAGGGGAAATGTAAAGAAAAAGTTGAATGTCTAACTTAGTAAGAAATCTTCCCATTGGAACTTTCTAATTATAAACTCAACTAGGAATTAAGTAAGACATGAGTCATTTAAGAAGTGTAAGGAAATTTTGGGACACCTAGGAGTGTTTTTAGGAATTCTTTTAGGTGGGTGAGGGAAATAAGAATAATTAATTAATTAATAAAATTAATTTTCTAGTGCAACTAGGGGATCGGGCGACATGTGTACATGGGAGGTTTTTCCTAATTAATTAAATGAAAAAGGAATTAAATGAGAATTTGAGAAACTAATTACTTGAAATCTCTATAAAAATGATGGAGGAGGAGGAGTATGGATCTGATATTTTTGCGTAATGTTACACTGATGAATTTTTTCTTGATTGAACTTTCTCTTGTGGGAGTTGGGATACCCAGCTTGGGTAACGAGTGGTAGCTCGACCTTGTGAGGCAAGTTGGGTGCTAGAAGTTCTTTGATATTGTGTGCATGGCTCCTTTGCGGCTCGGGGGGCTCAGGGGGAAGAAAAATACCCCTAGTGTTGATTGGGAGGTACTGGTGAGGTCACATCGATCGACAAGTGGGAGCTGGATGGAGCACGAGTGGGACATCGACTCAGATCTTTCACATTTGGCTACGATACACATGCGTATATTTTTGAATGGTAGTTTCATATTTCTCCTGCGCTTTCATGACTGTACTTTTATTGTCTAAAGATTATGTTTTACTTAGCGTTTTATAATCAATGAACTTAGATTTGTCCCAGCCTTACGCTCGCTGCATTTGAATTGATTCCCTTGGCGAACCCAAACCCTGATTGCTATGACTTTTCTGTGTTTATTTTATTGATTAACACGAAGAAATTTATCTTTTTCCCTTAACCCTTTAGTCATTAGTCCATGCCTGAGAAGTCGTCTAGGAGCTGTACATCGGTTGGAAAGCGAGATCTTGATGGAGCAGGAGTGGGACAGCGACTCGAAGCTTTCACATTTGGCTATGATACACATGCATATATTTTTGAATGGTAGTTTAATATTTCTCCTGTGCTTTCATGACTGTACTTTTATTATGTAAAGATTATGTTTTACCTAGCGTTTTATAATCAATGAACTTAGAGTCGTCCCAGCCTTACGCTCATTGCATTTGAATTGATTCCCTTGGCGAACCGAAACCTTGATTGCTATGAATTTTCTGTGTTTGTTTTATTGATTAATACGAATAAATTTATGTTTTTCCCTTATCCCTTTAGTCATTAGTCCATTCTTGAGCAGTCGGCCAGGAGCCGAATCAACGATCGTCACTTCGGTGTTTAAAGACCTATAGATTCAAATGCCCTGCTTTCCTGTGCATGGATGATGAGTGAAGAATAATTTTTTCGCCTAGTTATCTATCCCTTACTTAGCTCTGCGCTTTTCTCTTGTGATTAATCCTTGATCCTTGCGCCTTCTTGCGATTGAGTATCTCTGCGTTTTTATTGATAAAACTCTTCTTGTGAATGATAAAAATTTGAGTTGAATGACAATCCATGCATTTTGGATTGATAAATCTCCGCCTGCATTTTCAAATAATTTATCTCTGCGATTTCGTTGGACAAATATCCCCTTTCGTAGAGTTTTGATTTCACTTTACATGTATTTTTACTCTGCGACTTTTCTGGGAAGTGACCCATTTTTCTTAGCGTTTGAATCCACCTTTAAAATGTTTTACACACAACACCCACACCACTAATTTGTGGCGCTTTACACAACTTCCATACTGTGAATTTCATGGACCATTACACCGCCTTCATACCATGATTTTCATGGCATCTTACACAGAATTCGCCCCACGTTTTTCTTGGCCATTACCCAACATTCAACCCACTTTTTCTTGGCATCTTACACACATCGATTTGTATTTATTGTATGGACAAAAACTCCATTTATTTACTCTGCGGTTTCATATATTTAAATGACAACCTTATCCATTATTTACTTTGCGATTTAGATACATAAACACTACGAAATCCGTGGCTCCTTACAAGCATTCAACCACAATTTTACCTCTGCGACTTCATATCTATTTATGTCAGCATGATCATTTAATTGCTTTGCGATTTTAATTTATATCGAATGAGAATTTACGCATATCTAATGGACAACAAATTAATTGCATTGATGCTGTGTATGACAACGAATTCACATAGCGATTTTATGAAAGCGATTTATAAATGCCTGCATTTTGTTTTTTTATATGTCTACATTCATTTCAATGTTATAGCTGTGAGTTTATATATCTGCACTATATACATATGCCTGCGTTTCTTTCTATGATATGGACAACAAAATTCATAATGCTCTACACACAATGAATTTGGATAACGTTTCATTATGGTTGACAATAATATTTTTGACAACGATTTATATGTTTTATATAACGATTTTAATAATCAGAGAATGAGTTGGTATTCAAAATGATTTAATAGCCAGAAATGATTTTGATTGACAACGTATTGATCGTTACCATTTTTGGACAGTGATAATTATTTATCAACTAGTTATGCTTAATTACACAAGAAATTTAGTATTTAATTTATATCAACGATATCATATATATGCCAACGATATCATGCTTAATAGATGGAAATAGTGTATACACCAACAATATAAAAATTTATAGACAACAATGTTAATAGACTGCATTATCGTATTTAATATACCAACAATTTAATAATTAATAGACAACATTGATAATAGATAACAAACACAGTAGTAGTTATCCATCGACAACTAGATTGTTGTTGATATTATTTTCCCTTAATTTATATATGTTAGTCAACGATGTGATGTTAGATAACGATCCCCATAAATTTTTATTTGTGAAGGAAAATGTTTGTACTCAACGATTTTCTTCACAGTAAATCCACCCATAGTTAATTACCCAATGATATTTATAGCTCATATGGAACATATAGTTATGGATCTTTGATATTGGACAGTGACAACATTCATTTATTAGATAGTGTTGTTGATTTTCTTAACAAATTTTTGATAGCAATTTTATTAGATAGCAATGTGGATTTTATAGACAACAAGAGAATGCTATACAAACATCTATTCATAGACATATATTATACAGTTAGACTGCGTGATCATGGTTAAACATAGATTATTGATAAACAACATTGTGGATATGTCAACTATCTTGATCTAAGGCTTGTATGTTTGGGCATGGTAATGATAGGGTTGAGGGATTTAACTTAGGCTATACAAGGAATTACAAGTTAGTAAATGACAAAGGTAGTGAGATCCTTATGTTAATAAAATCTTAATTAAATATTAAAAACTTATTGTAGAATGGATTCTCGAGGGAGAATTTCCTCGATGGCTAACAATGTCCTTTATTTAATGTATGATTGCAGTAGAATTTGTTGCACAAGGAATTTAATGTGTAGTATGAATGCTATAGTGTTCAGTTTCCCTTGTGTCTTGTTGACTTGTCGATTGAGTGCTTGGGTTAATCGTCATGTGTTTAACAATTAATTCAGTCTCATAGCGTGTTGAATTTTTCTTGGGTTGTTGGTCTATATGTGTCATGTTGCACCTTGGCTCCTGTCACATCTATCACTTGTGACAACATGATTCCTGATGAGGGGATCATTGCGCGCCTTGATGGATAGATGCGAATGATAACCTGGCCGGAGTCTTGTGCTTCCCGATATGGGCGTTTGTCATTGTAATCGATGTTGGTAATGGATTGTGTAACGCCTCAATGCATTTAGTTTTTGCATTCCATAGAGGTATCTAGTTACTAGTCGTCGAAGCCATTGTGTCGGGTTGTTGAGGTTGTCCCTTAACCTATAGGCATCCTCTTGCTTGTGTCAAGCGGGTAGTCATTTTTATCTGTCCTTGATTATCACTTGTTTCGTTCAGTTGCCTAATGTGATAGTATGCTGAGTCGTTGTTTTCTGTTGCCTGATATGCACGCATTATGTTCGTAGTCAAGTTGCGTTGTTTAATTGTTGTCGTTGTTTCCTTCCTGCAAAAAAAATAAAATTGCACGTGCTGGGTGTCGCATGTAGTCGTAGCGACAAGGGGTCATTACACATGGAAATTTTACAATGGGAATTATACAGATAATGATTCGGTGAGTAATGCTTGGAGTAAGCATGATTTCAACGCCATTACCACAGTACTGTACATGTGTCATACAAAGGTCATATTTCGATTGGATGCTATCAAAGTTAATTCCACTTGTGTTTATGTTGGGATTTTTCTTATGGAACGAAATTATCGGTAGTTACATTATCGATTAAGAGCCATTCAAAAGTATTACATTTATGATCTAAACAAAAAAAATACACGAGCCTTTTTTTCTTCATATAAACTGATAGTTTTGGATGATACAACTACGATTTACGATGATTCTCATTATTGCAACATTCATTTTCGGCATTTTGAGGCCTGCAATAGAATGTACTGATATGTTGAGAAACTGGCGATGTCATACTAGAGTAATAATATCTTTGTTCCGGTTACATAGATCGTATTTCAAAAATAATGATTGGAACAAGGGAGCTAAGAGTTCCCGATGAAAATAATGTAATCCAAAATTTAAAACTAGAGCATGCATTTTCCCTTGATGTTGTTATTTGTTGGTGGGAAACATTTGATTAAAAAATTCTGAGGATGATATATCATGGGCATCCATATCTACTATCTCAGATATTTAACATTAGCATAATTGCTTGATGATTATAATATAGCCTAGTTCTTTCTTCTTGATATCAATAACAAAATTGAGGACTCATGTGTTGAGACTCCAATTGTTATTAGTAATCTTGACTGATCAGTAAAGAAGAAAACCTTGCAATTTGGGAAATGTTTTAGGTGCAAAAAGTCGACAGATGATCTTACGAGAAAGGAAAAAAAATAAAATTGGACATGTAGGAGAAAATTACATGATAACCACTTGCAATATTTCTTATCTTCATGAAGAATTTGTGTTGGGAATTTGGCAGATTTCTACATAGAAAAGAGAGCCTCAATTCTCACTATTATCTTCACTTTCACCCCTAGAAAATCAAGAGACACAACACTTTGAGATGTAGACTTAGTCGACAACCAACATCTTCAGGCTTATCCATAGGTTTCCTAATCCAAAGATCCTTAGAAAGTGAGAGCATGTATAGTTGGTTGTTTATTTCCTGGAAGGCTTAAGAGAGATACTTTCAGAGTCGAACTGAAGCAAAGCGATCCTGTTCTCTATCTCTGGCTGACCAATTTTAATGAAACACTTCTAGTTTCTTAAGAACGGTTATGATACAATGCCCCTACCTCAACAGGGCCTACTGACATACCGGTCACTGGATCTTCGATTTCCTCAAGCTGAAGTAGCTCTTCAGGTCCCTACTGGAACCTTCAAGAAATAATCCACAGGTCCTTATGAAAATCCACCTATGTGAAATAGAACTAGGTGTAAGCCTCCTCCATGTGACCACTAGCTGTGACCACACACCTAACCAAAAGACGCTTCGTGACTTCACATGTCGGGTATTTGCATGTGAGCCAACCTTGACTCCCCTGACTCCCGAACTAGAGCCTAGTGTGTGCTAGCTCCTTTCCCATGGACCCCTCCGATATAACCTCAGGCTATGACTTCGGGCCCAACTTTCAAGCACTTCGGGACTTCACGTTTCACGAAGTCAAAAATTAGCTCACCTCCTTTTCCTCGAAGTCCAAACTTTCGAACTCCCGGATCTGCTACCACCTATCAACCCTGACGATGGATGGTTCTGATTGATTTTGGAACTTTGGGACTTTTCAAAGTCCACTCTCCTGTGCACATTCAAATGGTTAAGGTGCATTCAACTTACCTGGATCCAATGGCTATTGGTCCTTCGCACATAGATCCGATGAAAGAGATCTCTTCTCCTCCTGTGTGCATTCCTCCTATATGAACTTTGGTATGATGACCCAGATCCTTCACAATGCTCGATCTAATGGTCACTATTGCTCCTCCTCTTGATATTTCTCTTTCTTCCATGACTTGGAAGATTTCATATGTTCCAAAGGCTTCACCTTTGAACTACCTCCTGTGAGCCCGGTGACTTTGGGTCTCATCTGTGTTTCTGAAAACACTATCTCTCCTAATATTTGAAAATGAAATTAAACCTTGGCCCTGGCACACACTTGCGCTCTGCATGCAACTTTGCACTATCCCTCCCGAGCTTCGATCTTGAAACAAGTTCGCCTCTACGCGCACTACTTGCGCTTTGACTAGCCTTCCAGTGGATGTCTTTCAACACTTCGTCCAAGTGTTGGCCTAGTGCATTCCTTTCATCGGTATTCCTCCAGAGTGTTCAACAACTCTGTTTCACCTTGAGCTGAAATTACTCAGACCTCGAAGGTCTCTACCCCTTTATTCCTCGAAGGGATATCTGGGCCCTCTTGACAACTTCTACTCAAGCACTCCTTGCTGAGCTTTCCACAATATTAAGTAACTCTATGAGTATCTTCTTCTGATACTCTTATTCTCCTTGAACTTGACAGAGAGTTCTCCTTGTGCACTCCTTGCACCTTCTCAATGCCCTCCTGGAAGAGCTCTACAAAATATTTAGTAATTCTCTTTCTCTGTGCTTTCTCTGCACAATGTCTCCTCTAAGGTGTTCAGTAACCTTGAGGCTTCTCCCTTGAGTTTATGATTCCTCTGGTGTTCCCTCCTAGCACGTTCTTGTTTGAATTCAACATAGATCTCAGATGTACACTCTTTGCACTGGCTCACAAAGTCCTCAACACTCTATCATGCACCCCTTGCATTTAGCCACAAAGAACCCAGACTGAAATCAAAAAACTCACAGACAACAAATTCTGTCTACACCCTGCAGATAAAATCTAACATACATCTACAACATAAACTCATAAACACATAAAATACAACATTCAAACGCATAAACACACACATGGAATCAAATGAAGGAAAAACTGCTCTTTCTATTAATCTCAGAATGTCTGTATAATGGTTACAAATACTGCACTGCAACAGAGTCTAAGTTCTCTCCTCTCTTGAGCTCTCTACTTGCTCATCTCCTAACATGCTAGATCTCTCTTATCAATTTTGATACAAAGATATTTTACAAAAGAGGGGCTCCTTGATCTCTCCCTCCAACTCACCTACTCTCATTAATTTACATTGAATTACATTCAATGGCTGTCTAGTCCTAATCGGATCTAGAGCCCATATATTGTCAACCATTAAAGGAGACTCCATCTACAACCTGCACAAAGGCATCAACGTGGCTATTCCAACCTTACAACATTTAATTGTATTAAATACAATTTTAAACTTTGAAAACAAGAACAAAATGAGAGGGTTGGCACCTCTCCCTCCTTGAATGTGCACTGGTGTGCTGTCTAGCTGGCGTATAGCTGAGGTGGAGCGATGCTCTTGCATTAGGTTACTATTTTTATTGTTGCACTGACTCCTCAATTCTCACTATTATACTCACGTGGTTTGAAGAAATTAAAGAAGATATTGTTGTTTCAATTTTAAGGAAGATTCTCACATTTTGAACAGAGTTGCGACTTGTTTTTAATATTTCACTAGGTGAGGGAATTACTATTTTGATGATTATTTTAAATGAATATTTTACACAATTTCTGGAAAATCGAAAGTCCATCCCTTCGATTTGTTTTGGGAGATACAAGATGTATAAGATTCATAATTTTCACAAGAAAATAAAAACGAAAAATTGTTGGAAGAAGGGAGTCTTGTGAAGCAGCGAAGGGATGAAGCGAGGATGAGCTTTGATGGTTCTCATAAGGTGAATAGTTTACTTGTCATTTTGTTGTATTTAAGCATGATTTTATTCAACGCTAATCAGTTTTTGATATGCAGGTTCTCACCTTGTGTTATCACCACCAATGCTCCATTCCATTTTAGCTCAACTTTCTTCTTCTTTCGTTCTTTGTCGTTCTATTTTAACTTTGTTCTAGAAGAGCTAAAGGCTAAATACCTGGCCCAAGCCTATGCACAAACTTGTAAATTCCAAAAAATCAAGAATTGTATGGGGAACATTTTTAAATAAAGATCAAAATCTTCCAATCTCTGATATTATTTCTTTATTTATTTTCTTTTAAATATCATTTTTCTTCATCTTTTCTTAAATACAACACTAAAAAAAAACAAAAAAACAAACTTATGAATTTGTTACTTTTATAAAAAAATATGTATATAAGTTTCATTCATTTTATTTTTATTAGCTTGTTTTAATATGTACAAACTTTTTTTTATTTTCTTTACTATTTTAGTTTTCTTATTATTTATTACATTCTAACTTCTAAAAGAAAATTTTAAAAATATCACATCACTACATTGTTACTCTTTTGTAGTCTTTAAACTAATTTCTTGTTTAATAAACTTTTCTTTTAATTGACTCACCTTAGCACTAACATATTTAGATTAACTCTTCATTAGTTTTATTTTAGTTACTTTCTTACAAAATAAATAGAAAAATATTATTAAGAGTTTTTCTTGTACATATTTTCTCGAGTTGTTTAATTTCTTTTAAGTTTGGATTTAACTTTGTTATCTCTACTTTAAGAACTCATACACAAAAGCATAAAAATCATAAATTGCATAAAAATCAAATATTTTTAAAAAAGAAAATGCAAAGCAAAATGATTTCATGCTTGAACTTTAGGTTGGAGGAGATTTAGCCTCACGTTTAATGTGTTTTCTTGTTGGGGCTTTAAACCCAGGGTGACATTCCCGTCTCTTCCCGCCTAGACCCACGAGATTTCAATACGTTGGTGTTAGAGATTCTAGTCCCTTGACATCAACAAAGCTCACTCTACATTTTTGCTTTTTTTGGGGCAACATTTTCTTTGCTTTCTACAATTTCATTTGGGGCAATGTTTTATTTGCATTCTACAATCTCAATTGTTTTTTGGGGCAACATTTTCTAAATTGAAGGCTTATTTCAACATTTGTTTTGAAAGTGGAGGTTTTCATAATCAATTTCTTCTTATATCAAAGAGATCAGGTAAGTTTTCTTAAACGATTTCTTTCAAAGTCAATATTTTTTTTGAATAATTTTTGTCTTAATGAAGGTTTTCTCAAGAATTTTTTTTCAAGATCAAAGTCTTTTTTAGCTTTTGTTTAAAATCAACTTTTTATCCAAAATTTCTTTTAAGGCAACTTGGTTTATTGAGCAATTTTTTCCAATTTTTTTAAGGTATGATTATAAAATTAATTTTTTTATTTCTTTTAAAAAAGATTTTTTGAGCTATAATTGAAATTAGATTTCTTGTTATAAAATGTTGATTTAAAAAAAACCTTTACAGTTTGAATATTCATGGAAAACAAAAGGGACAACAAGAGAAAATATGGTTGCACTTAGGATGATACTCTCCGTAAAGAACATGCGAACGAGTACTATAGAAGAAAGAAACAAGAACATGCAAATATTGAAGGAACAAGTGATGATAATGCAAATAGAGATTTGCATTTTGATGTCCAACAAGAAAAAATCGAACCAGGTATGCATACATATTACAGATTATGTTTAGAATTCAAAAACGTATTGTCTAATATAACTGATTGTAATTTGATTTTTTTTTTTTGCAAAAAACTTAAATAGATTTGTCTCATAACATTGATAAAAACAACTTATACATACATACATACATATCGTTTTTATAGTTTTAAATAATTTAAATTAAGTTTATAGTAAGATTTATAATGAATACAAGATGAACACTTCTAGATTTTAATTAATTTATAAATGAGTTTAGTTTTCTAATGTTTATTTTTTATACAATGTATTCGAAATTTCTATGTTTACAACTTAGAAAATTTAATTTAATTTCAAGTGTTTTCAATTTAATAGATTTAGTTTTTGTTTTTAAATTAAATTGAAATATGCAGGTGATAGCAACATTGATGATGAAATGTTAGAAAATGGTTATACTGACAAATTTGGGGAAAAAACATGACCATGTTATATGATATCATGTTGAAATGATTTATGTTTTTTTTTTTTTTTTCAAAAATG
>ML781685.1:555574-569510 GCA_009831015.1 Picea engelmannii | reverse complement strand
ATGTATGGAAATATCTAGCCTTCCTAGACATTCCTTTCGAAGATGGAAACTAGACCATATAGTTGATTCCCTATTAAAAGTAGGAATAAAACCACCTAAGGCTCGACTACTTATCAAGGAGGCAATGGTAGCCATTGTTACTTTTATATCCAAGATAACTTGGTTTTGTTTTGATATAGATTATGTGGTTGGTATATAAGACTTTTGTCAATGTTTTCATAATTTTAATGTCATACTGTGGAATTTTCTCCACCTATTGAGGTGGTCAGGATTTCATATATGGTATTTCATGGAAGGCCTCTTTAATTTTTGGATATATTTTTGAATAGTATCAATATGATTATAACTAGAAGACCTAATTAACTTTAGATGGACAATATCAAATATTTGTAATGTGCCACATACACTTGAAGATTTTGTTTTTGTTCTATATCAGAGTGAAATATTTTTCCTTGGCAAAAACATTATAGATTTCTTTAACACCATCAAACATTCCAACACAAACATCTTCATACCCTTGAGTTTCATGATACATTTTATCTCCAAAATGATCCTTTTTGTCCTCATCTATCTTAATTGAAAATATTAACCATTTTTGTTACCTATTATATACATTAGAGTCTCCAAAATCAATAATCCATGTGTTATAGTCCTCATCTATCTTAATTGAAAATATTAACCATTTTTGTTACCTATTATATACATTAGAGTCTCCAAAATCAATAATCCATGTGTTATAGTAATCCATCTTAACTACAAGAATATTTAATATGAAAAAAATCATTTCATATATTTCATGTCTTCATCATCAACAATTTTACTTTGCTGGTTATTTGTTTTGCATTCATGATAAAAAAATTCATCCCTCATTAAAAAAAGGGTCGAATGTTTCATAATATTGGCACTTGTCCTTCTTATTATTAAAGAGTTCATTTATTGAAGTTTATTTATCCCTCATAAATTGTAAATTATACTTGACTTTTTACCTTTTCTTTATTATGAGAGATCCTAACAACTAGAGAATTTAAAGTGGGAGATCATGTACTTTTGAAAGTGAATACCAAGAAGAGCTCATTGAAGTTGGGTAGATGTACCAATCTAGTATCCCAATTCTGTGGTCCATTTGAGATATTGGAAAGAATAGGGCTAGTTGCATACATGATTTCATTGCATTCTTCCATGAATGTGCATAATGCATTTCATATATATTTTTTGAGTAAGTATGTGCATGATCCTAACCATGTTATTGATTGGAATTTGATTTAGATGGAAACAAAATGATACTTTTAGGTCCAACCGGTGCACATATTGGATAGGAAGGTCAAAGTGCTCCAGAATCAAATATAGGATTGGTAAAGGTTCAATGGACCTATTACAGTCATGAAGATGCTACTAGGGAGCATGAGGATTTCATGTGGGAAGAGTACCCATGACTTTTTGAATACTTTTAAAATTTTGATTTCTCTTATATATATGCGCTAAAGATAGTGCCAAAATAAAGGGGAGGAGAATGTAATACCCAAGTTTAGAGTCCTTGGATTATTAATGTATTTTTTTATTTGATGAAAGGATGTAGTGCCTGTAAAGTTGAAATGATGGAGAGACTAGAAATGTAATACTTTGAATATAATAATAAAAATGCATTGCTAAATGCAAGACGAATAAGGATAGAGTTATAGGGGGCTATGATTCCATGAGAGAAGGGGACAAAGGGGCTAAGTCTTTTAATTATATTTTATTCACCCATATTCTATTTACTGGGAAAAGTGGTTACATGAGCTTCTTGGGGGGGCCACATGGTGCATTATTGCATGCAATTATATAAACCATGTTTTTGGTTGTTTGGGGTTTCGACAATTGTTTTCCATTCATAGTTCCTCATTCATTATTTCTCATTTTTTCTCCTTGGTTTTGGGGCATGGGAACGAATTGCTAGAGGTAGAGAGCCATTGCTAATTGTCTATTCCAGCAAGGGAATTAATTTTGGTGTGCATGAGAATGCTGACAGTTGTGAAAGAACTATCCACAACTAAGAATCCTTGGGGTTTCCAACATTGAGATTTCCTGACTAGTAGCACTAGAGCCTTGAAAAGAGGTGGAACAACTTGAGGGATTGCATTGTAGAGAAAGGGGTTCATCTAATTAGGTGGTGCAAGCTAAAGGGAAAAGAGAGATGGTAAAATATGATTATTTTATGGTTGCGAAAAATGTGAGATATTGCTAGCTAGTTGATGTGTGTTTTAGAGTCGGCCTAGGACTAGTCCTTGTGGATTCATAGCCTTGGCTCATGGGTGACCTGCTATTAAGAGAGATAAAATCGAAGTGTCTATGGTTGGGTGGAACATCTGATGTCTGCAACCATTTCATGAATGGTTTATATAAATACAATTTCTCTCTATGTTTTCTTTATAATTTATATTCCACTATGTATTAATTATCTTTGTTAAGTGTTTATATCGTGCATGTTTGTTATTAATCTTGTGCATGTGTAATATCCCTAATTTCGTAGATTGGAATATGTGCCTCAACTGATAATTATGCGATGTCGGAACTGATACACTTTGGGATTCTGGATGTGTTTGGTGATTGGTTTTAACATGTGTGGTGATTTTGCATGTGATTACAATTGTTTAACAATATATAAACAAGTATGTAAAGGATAAAGACACAGAAAAACTACAACAATGCATTATGAAAATGACTGGGTACAATGCCACATGCAGCTAAGTAAAATAAATATCTCGGCTAGATCAATAAACAAAGTAAAACAATGATACCTGGTAATAGAAGATTGTTGTTGGATCAATGGATGAGTTGTAGGATCTACTGCGTGCTACGACAACTACTGCAAGACTGGAAAGTTCACCCTGGTGGCTAAACTCCTTAGATCTACCTGGAAACTGTCTCAAACAGTGCACCTTGACTCGATGCACACTTTCAGTGGCTGACCAACTGAAGATAAACCCTCTGACGATCTATACGGACCCCAGACAGATCCCCCTTGGGAAATGTGCCCCAAATTTTGCCGACAACTATGCCCTAGATATTCCACTGGTGGAATCTCACTGTAAGGGTCTCAAACTGAGCACCTTAGGCTCCTCTGAAATGGGTAGGAAGGATTTCCCTGGATCTGATCTGATGATCTCTCGGTAACCCCAAATGTATCCTCCCCAACTATCGTACCCTCACTGGCTGAGGAATGCACCCAAGATGATTTCTCCATTAGAATCCAATGAGAAAATAGGAAATAAATGCACCCTTCCCTCCTCTCAACTGGGTCGGAGGGAAATCACTGGATCCTCCCTGGCGGGGACAAGTTGAACCTCCAAGTCCTCAGAAGACGTGCCCTCACTCTGACAAGTGCGCCCTTGCTGCTAAAGACTGATGGAATATCTGTGTGATCTCTCTGGTGACTAGGGTGTGTCTCTCAACATCGAAATAAACCATTGGGTGTATTCCTCCTGGAATCCACAAAGTCACAGATTCTCTTGAACCCGTGAAGTCGCCTCAGAGCTCACTCTCAAATCATAAACTGTGCATAGTGAGGAATTTGGTTGCTTTCCCTCCTCATTTACTCCTCGAAAACCCTAATTCACTGTTGACCTCTACTTTTATCTTTCTCACTTATGTGCCCCTCTATTTTTAGCTCAAATCACTAAAATGGCACTTTTACCCACTTTTCACTTAATGTCACTTTCAAATTATAAATTTCTCTAGTGAAATGACATTAAATGACCCCAATTCTCCCTAGCTATAGTATAATGGGGATGTTTAGACTACTAATCCCTCCTCTCTAGAGATTCTACTCGGAAAGGGACATTATAGTCCTCCCTTCCTGAGATTTCTTATCCTCAAGCAATACCAATCCAGGGTGCTACAAAATTTGCTCGCTCTCCCAATTAGCATCCTCTATTGGAAGACCTCTTCCTCCGTCTAAACACTCCCTATTGTCCTTGTTCCTCAACCTCCTCTCTTGAAACTCTAGTACCTCCTCAGGAACCAACTCCAATTGCCCCTCCTCATCCAAGGGTGGAAGATCCTCTGAAGTGTTGATGAATCGATTTCCCCTGCCGCTGAGTCTACTTTGTGGTAACCCGTGAAGTATGAAGGTCTCTCTAAAGAACACCTCTTCCATTTGCACTGTGCTATAGTCTGTAGGAATCGCGAGAAAACACACAAATTTGGTCAACCTTTTGACCCCTAAAAATATGTTGTCCTTACCCCGAGCCTTCGAAAGGCCTGTAATGAAGTCCATGGGTGAGCTTTCCCATTTATTCTTTGAGATGGGAATTGGATGAAGTAACCCTGCTGGAAGAGTCTTGTAACATCTCGTTCTACTAAGCACACTTTTATTAACATATACTTTGATGACACTTGTGTTCAAGTGATCCAGCTATGGTATATTATGATTTCATTGTGATTATGGGTTATATATGATGATGATGAGGTATTCTGACTTATTGCTATTTTGATGTATATGTATTGGCAGATGCTATTCACGAGTTTTCCTCAGTGTTCAGGACACCTGACAGGTTATGGATGTTGATGGAATCAATGGACTTCCTTGGAGTCTAGATTAAGTCAGGGAGTGGATTGTATTTGTTTAAGTATTTCATTTTACGTACATGTGATATATGATTGATTACAATATGATTTATGTATATGTATTATTGACATTGTTTTTTTTTAGTGGATGCAGGATTGGCGATGCTTGCTAATCCGACTCATAAGGAGTAAAGGGGCCATGCACAAAAACTAGACATTTGAGGGAGAGGTGTGGCAACGTCCCTGTCACAGCCTAGTAGCACTCCCACCGTGGTCTGAATTCTAGGTTAACGATTACCTAGTTCGATAGGTCCACGATGTCGTGAGGGCAGACTGAGACAGTGGCTCACGAAGAATTCTAAGAGGCATGCAATAAGGCGTAGTCCTTATTCCTTAGAAGCCCTTAGTCTCTCACAAGGTCGACCAAATGGAGAGTTGACTCCAAGGGTTGGAAAAACTTCAAAAACTAGTCTAAGGTGAGTGGCACCCTTGGAGCACAGAGGTGCGTCTTGACGAACACATTGCGTAATTAAATCTTGAGTCAATGAATCTAGGTGGCCTAGAAAACATTGAAATGGTAGACCGTGTTAGAATAAAATAATTAGTTAGTTAGTAAATTATAAACTAAGAAGCCTAACAAGAGTCTAATCTTAAGTCTAGGACTAAGTCTAAGTCTAAGTTTGATTAAGGAACATAATTAAATATTAAATAAATTAAAAGAATTGAGATAGAAAATCAAACCCTTGAAAAAATTCGATAAAAATCTAAAGGTTGGATAAAATGCACAAGCATGCATGAAATTAATAAAACATATTTTAAATAGAAAGAAATAATAATATGACAGAATATGTGTACACATAAAATAGTATCTTGAGTCAAACTACCTCTAAGTCTAAAAATCTAAAGGTTGGATAAAATGCACATGTGTGCATGAAATTAATAAAATAGATTTTAAATAAAAAGAAATAATAATATGAGAAAATATGTGTACACATAGAATAGTATATTGAGTCAAACTACCATTAAGTCTAACTAGAAAAAGACTCCTAATCCAACTCTAACTAAGATCTAGTTAGGAGACACTCATTAAATGAGAATTTGAAGAACAAAGAAACAACTAAGAACAAAAATAAGAACACATTTGAGAATATAAGGGAAATTGGTTTTTTAAAATAAAATAAAAATGAGTGTTACAAATGTCTGGGTGAATAATCATAATTAATTTAATCTAAAACAAAATTTGAAATTCTTGTGGGCATTGTAAAGTTATTGGCATTACCGGAATTTAAAACTCGTTGGGTCACTTTAAAACGTGTGTACGATTTCCGGAATTTCAGAACCTCATATGTCACCGTAGTTTTAATATGCTTTTCAAAATTAAATTTAGTGAGGGTTGCTGCATGTAACCAATTAGCATTTGGAAACTAACATAGTTAGTTGCAATCTGAATTTAGAACCCGATATGGTCCTTGTAATTTTAATTTCAAAGCCCAAGTTTAGGAATTCGTATGTTCGTTGAAATAATCAATTTCAATTCCTAAGCATGAATCTCGCTATGGTCACCGTATTTTTGTTAGAAATATGGAATTTAAGTTGTAGGGTAGTTGAAATATGAAATATTCTTTGTATTATCTGGTTAAGAATTAACTTTGTTATTATTATCTGGTTAAGAATTAACTTTGTTATGATATCTTCTTATTGGTATTTTATTTATTACTTAATCCATGAAAATTTCCTTTACTAAGTTATTCTTATTATAATGAAATTATGAAAATAAATATATGTACAAGGTCTAACGATATTTTAATATAGAAATTCTATTTATTACTTAATGCTTGAAATTCCTTTATGAAGTTAAGATTATTGTAATGGAATTGTGAGAATAAGGTCCGTGCAAGGATTAATGATGTTGAAATTGAGTTTGTTTTATTACTTTGTGTGTGAATATTCTTTAGAATTTGTTTTAATACTAGTATGTAGTGGAAAGAAATGAATGAGTCTTATAAATTTTGCTAAAGTTATTTGATTGAAATAGAAGTACAATTATGTATACCTATATATAATTAGTGAATTCTTTAGGGTTGTTACTTAATGAATTGGAGAATATATATATATATATATATATATATATATATATATATATATATATATATATATATGTTTTTTTGTCATTTTATTTTGAAAGTTTTTGTTGATATAACTAGAAACACAATTTTGTGTTCATTGATGAATCTTTGAGTAGATAACATAATTGTTTAAGCTCTTAAGGTTGGTGTAAACTATATTTTTATTGAGTTTTGACCTCTCATGGATGTAATAGAGGTTGAGTTTTGTTAACGATTTAGTTTTGCACTTTTTACTAGTTTTGTTATGGGAGTAGATACCTCCATGTTCCTCATAATAGTCGCCAGTCTCGAGACTTTAATTGGTCAAAATAAATCGGATGAATCCTGGAATTTAGCGTTGATTATGTGTCTTGGAGGTCCTAACCTTGCATGGTAGGTTGGGCGGATAAACATCTTTATTATCTTGAGGCAATATGTTTGATCCATTAGTATCATGATGTTGTAATTGATTCTTGTTATGTAATTATGTAGATGTGAATAGAATGGGTAAATATTGATTTATGTTATGTTGCATATCACTTGTTCTAACTGTTGTTGTTTAAAAAAAATAAAAAAAATTATCACTACTGTACTCACTTACATTGATGTCGTAATGGAGGGGCCTTTACATATGGTATCAGAGCGGGTTCAACCTTGCAACATTGGACCGTTACAAATTCCATCGTGTTAAATAAATGATTAAATATGTATCACTAATTAATTTTGAAATTGTCCATGCAAGTAATCATGGTTAGAGGACGCAGGGGAAGTAGACGTCATGGTGCGGGAGGAAGAGGTGTGCCTCCTCCGATAGTATGCATGACAGATGGATCTAACCCTCAAGGAGATTAATAGAGGATTGAACAGGAGCAGGGTTCTAGGGGAGATGTGGTAGGTATGATGAGATCCTTCCAGAGGATGTCAGAGACGTTGATCAATATCCTATATCGAGATGAGGGTAGAGCATTTGTGCCCAATGAGAGTTCACACCACACTCCAACTGGTGGTAGTAGTATACACAGAGAACTCAATAAAGTGAAGTTTCCCGAGTTGTGGGGTGCCACAGATGGCATAGCCACCAAGGAATGGTTGGAGAACATGGCAATGTGCTTCACACTTCAAGATTACACCTACAACATGAAAGTCCACATGGCCATCTTTCAGCTGAAGGGAAGTGCTCTACTTTGGTGGAAGACACTCCCGTCTCAACTAAACATGGCCGTTGAAGACGTGTCATGGGAGTTGTTTGAGGAACAATTTCAGGAGAGGTATTTGTCTAAGGAATTCATTGAGCACTAGTTTAATGAGTTCAATGCCTTACGACAAGGTGGTCATACGGTGCCGAAGTATGAGGCTAGGTTCATGTAGCTACTTAGGTATGCTCCACATATGAACACAAAGAAATTAAAGGTCAACAATTTTGTGTTCAACCTTCAAAATTCGTGCAAAGATGAGAATCCTAATGCCTTAGACGTTGCACAAAGCAGTTCAGAAGGCCCTCATTGTTGAGGAATAACTGAACAGTGGGGGTCAGGGTAGGACTCCTTCTAGTCCAACTGTATAGATGACATAAGGAGCAGAGCAACATCAAACACCATCTAGACAGACTCCTGGGCATTGAGATATACCTAGAGGACATATGTTCTCAACACTGCGATGACATAATCCTCCGTAGAGGACTCCTTACATAGCACCACAACAAGAACATCAACAATGTCATCCGCAACAAGAACAAAAATTTATCCCTATTCAGTAGAACATACCAGGATCACATACTGCTAGGCCAACAACATCTACTTTGGGTACCAGGAGCACTGGACCAAAGACTAGATTTTGGACATGTGGAGAGCCACATTACTAGCGAGATTTTCCAATAGAGAAGGCCAGAGCGACTAGATCATCAGGACCCACTGCAGTTGGATATTTGGGCAAGCCCCACAGGATGCATGCAGTGATGAACAACCGCCAAGAAGAGCACAAAATCACTATGCTCAAGACATCAGGTACGATCGCTGATCAAACCTTTAGTATTTTGATAGATCCAGGAGCCACAAAGAGCTTTATTTCCAATGCAACGCTAAAGAGAATTAAGGTAAAGGCAGTTGAGCAGGACGAGTTCAGATACGTAGAAATGACATCAAGTGCCAAACATAAAGTTGGAGGAAAGGTTACAGACTGTAGCATTAACTTGGGTGATTTTGTAGTGAAGGCCAACCTATACATCACGATCTTAGGATTCTATTACATAGTGATAGGCATGGAATGGTTGGAATCACATGATGCGATACTTAACTGTAAGAAAAAATGGTTAAGTTTCACGAATGATTTCGGACTTCGTAGAGTGATTGTAGGAAGAAACTGGGGAGTGTCCTTGAGGTTTATTTCTTTCCTATAGCTACATAAGAGTATGCACAAGGGATGAAACCTATATGCAATCTTAGCGCTAAATGAAAAGGATGATGCAGAAGGATTAGAAAACTGTCCCGTAGTATCAGAATTTGTAGATGTGTTTCCAGAAGAGTTACCAAGTTTACCACTCGAAAGAGAGTTGTAGTTTACAATAGACTTGAAACCTGGAACGAAACCAATAGTGAGAACGTCATATTGGATGTCAACGCATGAATTACAGGAGTTGAAAATGCAATTGAAGGAATTGCTAGACTTGGGACTTATACGTCCAAGTGTGTTGCCTTGGGGTGCGCCATTTTTTTTCGTGATAAAGAAGGATGGATCGTGGAGAGTTTGTATTGACTATCGTTGTAACATCACGGTTCTAACCATTATGAATTATAATGTATTATGTAAATATGACTTAGGTTGGTGAGCCAGTAAAGTTGAAAAGGGGCAAGAGTGCCTAGGAAATGTAATACTTCATATACTTTAATAAAATACATTGTTGGCTGCAAGACCAACAAGGACAAAAGAGATAGGGGGCTATGATTCCACGAGAGAGGGGGCTTGAGGGGATAAGTCTTTTTATTATTATTTTATTTTACCCATAATTGATTTTATGAATAAAAGGGGTTACATGAGCTTCTTGGGAGGGAGGCCATGTGTCTCTTTCCTTCATGTGATTTAAGCATCCCTTGGGGAATGTTTTGGGTCTTCTTCATCTTCTTCCCCTGGTTTGTTTTGTTCCCTTGTTCTTCTTTACTCTTCACTAACTGTTTCTAGTTCATATGCTCTTGGGTTGAGAATGGAAACACATGGCAGGAAGAGGAGAGCCATTGATGAATGGCTGTAATGTTTTACTGATCATTCCAGGAAGGAATGGATGCCTGTGTGCATGAGCTTGATGGAATTTCAGATAGAACTGCCCACAACTGCAAGTCCTGAGAGTCCCAATAGGGAGATTCTTAACTAGAAGCACTGGAGCCTTGGAAGGAGATGGACAGTCTGAGGGACTGCGTGGCAGAGAAGGGGGTCCATTCTCTTGGGGTTGTGTAGGCTGGGTAGTAGAAAGTTGGTGTACTTGGATTGCTGTGAGTGCTGAAAGACCTGTGATAGCTTGAGTGCTGAGAGGCCTGTTAGTTATGAGACTAATGACAGTTTAGATGGAATTGTCCACAACTGAGAGTCCTTGGAGTTTCCACTAGGGAGATTTCTTGACCAGTAGCACTGGATCCTTGAAGAGAAATGGAACAACCTCAGGGACTGCATGGCATAGAAAGGTGTTTATTTCTTTGGGTTGTGTAGGCTGAGGGGGAAAGAGAGCTAGAAATTCTGATTTGTTGTGTGGTTGGGAAACCTGAGAGCTAGTTAGCCATCTGCTGTGTGTTTAGACTTGGCCTAGGACCTTTCCTTTTAGATTCATATCCCTGGCTCGGGGGTGACCTGATGTTGAGAGTAAATAAACAACAGTGTCCATGGTTGGGAGGAACGTCCTTGGTCTACAGCCAGTTGGTGAACGTTTACTTGCAAAGATAAGTGCTCTCTATGTTTTCTGTGTAATGTTTATTTCTGCTATGTATTTAATTATCTCTGAGATATGTATTTTTAATGTGCCTATCTGCTGGCTATTTGTTGTGGATAACACGTTGTTTATCTCTTTTATGATGTGGCATGGATCTTGATTAATGCATGTGGTTATTTCATGCTTGTTTTCAGATTAAATGTTGTTAGAATTTGATATCCATTCAGAGAACCCAGTCTTGGGACTGCAACGTGCCCTGCCTGTTGGTAGTTGGGTATGTTGCAGCCTGTTTAAGTGGCATAGCCCAACTTGTGGGTGGCTGGGTATGTTACAAATTGGTATTAGAGCTCAATTTCCAACACTGAGCTTGGATGAGTCGTGTAAGTTGAAATTTTAGTGCAATTTCACAGAGAATTTAAGTTACATAGTGCCAGGAGGGCGTTGAGAGAACACCTTGACTATGTTCAAAATATCAGGAGGTTTAGTAGTTTGAGAAAGCCAACAAAGGAAAGAAACCACAACAAATGTGGTTTTGGACCACAAAGTTTAGATTTGGGCCATTGGATCCGTTCGGGAGAAGAAAAATCCCTCACAACCATCGGATCTGGGGAAGTAGCGCAATTGTTAACCCCTCAAGTCCTTTAGACTTGGCTGCTTTGGTAGTTTTAAAGTATTTGACAGAGAGGAGGCAAAATCATCGAAGCTTCGAAGTCTTGGAGTAAATCTACATCGTAGATAACTTGGGAGAAGGAGAACCATTGGATCCCCAAGTGGTTCGACAGTTCGACACTTTGGGGAAATTTTGTTTGTGGTTGTGCAGAGGGAAGTGTTCCATGAAGTCCCAAAGTCCAGAACCAATCCAGACTATTCATTTTTGTGGACACGTGTCTGCAGATTATCAAGTATTCAAGAATTCACCGTTCGTGAGATTTGTGGTGTAGAGTGGAGAAGTCTCCCGAAGCCGGAAGCATTGAAGCTCCAGAGAGCGTCTGTTCGAGAGTTTGTTGATTCAGTGTTTGACAATTTTGGGGTTTGGTGGCGTTCAATAGAAAAAACCTCTGAAGCCCGAAGTTCTGAAGCTCCAGAGCCTCGAAGCTCTAGGGCCTTGAAGCTCCAGATAGAGTATGTTCATAAATTCAGTGTTCGAGTGTTTTGAAGTGTTATAGTGTGAAGTCAAACACTTAGACGTTTGGGGGAAATGTTATGTTGTGTTGCAAAATTCTTCGAAGCTCTTACCGACCATGTATCTCAACCAGGAGCGTGGACTGTTGATTCTTGAAACCTTCGGGGGTTTTCCAGTTCGACGTTCAAAGGAAGTGAAGTGTTGTACAATAAGATCCTCTGAAGCCCAGAGTACCGAAGTCCCAGAGCGCCAGAGTGGCGTGGCATGATGACATCACCTAGGGTGATGTGGACCAACTTATGCATGCCATGTGCCAACTTGATTTGTTCCTTTTATAGACCTTATGTGCCAGTTGGAACTCAATATGTGTCACTCATCGATTGGGCCACATGTCATCTCCATATTTTGACACATAGCACCCGTGGTGCATAGTTCTAAGAAGACCCCGATAGTTCATAATTTTGACATTCAAGAGTTTTTAGTTATGAATTTGTAAATACCTCTGAAGTGTGAAGCTCCGGAGAGCCTCTCCGAGAGTTCGCCATTTCAACATTCAGGAGAAATAAGGTGTTAAGTTATTGGATCTCCTAAAGCTTGAAGTTTCGAATTACCGGAGTCCTGAGGCTCTGGGGAACACTTGTTCAAAAGTTTAGCGTTCGGGAAATGTGTTGTGTTATGCTAAGAAGTTCTCTGAAGTCCTGAAGCTAAGGAGCGCCGAAGTAGTTAAGCTCCGGAGAGCGAGGGTTTGGGAGTTCGCAGTTCGACTTTTGGGTGTTTTGAAGTGTTCTGGTGTGAGATTCTTTGAAGTCCCGAAGTCCTGAAGTTTCGGAGCCCTGTAGTCCCGAAGCTCCGGATAAGCGCTTTTAAGCTAAGCGCATGGTCATAGCCGTGGTCACATGGAACTTGTTTTGAAGGAAGCACCTTTGCAGTTTTCGATTTTCTGTATCAACTCAGAGGGATGAAAGTGGTTTTTCAAGGAGCCCTAACTTTCAACTCCGATATCCGATTGGGGTGAGATTTCAGTCGTTGGAAATATGATTCAGAAGAGAATGACCTGGAATCATTCTATTTTTGAATAACTGTTATAATTGATATAATTTTCTTCATAAATTAAACATAAAAGGTACCTGTAAATTTAATTGACAATTTTGTATAATATGTATAATTTTAACCAGATGATCCAGATTATTTTCGGCACGAAATGAGAGCGGAGATATAACACATAAATATTCAGAGATATTGCAAGAGAGACAACAATATAACAGAGATATAGCGGAAATATAACAAGAGTCATAGATATACAGTAATACACGATTTCTATTAATGAAATAAATGTACATAGACTGTAAAATATAGAGTGTAAGACTCTCTAGAATGGTGGCAGCTTATCTCTGAGAAGAGATGTGACAGCTACTCGCATCCATGAGAAGATGATTACAATGAGGCTCCAGAGGCCTTTTTACAATAAACGGGAATGCCAAAATTCCTAGACATCCAAAAACCTAACCCTAGGAGATGAAGCGCCAAAAGTCATGTGGGCCCCATTTGGGTAAGCGAGTACATCAACTTCCCGGGGTCGTAACTTTTGCATACGATCTCCGTTTTAGGCATGTGATAGCTCGTTGGAAAGGTATTGTCGAGGAGATTCATTTTTGGGGATCAATTATGCCTTCAACTATCATTGAGAACCTCGATCTTGAAAAAAATTCATTTGGACCCTCAAAATGGCCTCGGAAGTTAGAACCTGCTAAAAATAGTAAATTGCCAAAATGGCCAGAAAACTGTTTTGAGCCATTTGGAAATGGTGGGTGGCCACCAATATCCACTTGGATCAATCCTCCCTCCTTAGGAAGCAATTGTCTCCATTGCGTTGAGTTCCCGGGGGAGAGGGAAAAGCATTTGTGGAATCTGCATCTTGGTGAGTTGTTTGTCTTGCTGGAGACATCGCGCTGCTTAGTTTGTTGAAATCTATCACGAACCTGTTGCGGTTGAGGCTGCTCAACAAGTCGAGATACATGAGAGGAAGGTGTGCAGAAGGAATATTTGCACTTTTTTTCAACCTTGTCGACCTGCTTCTGTTGGATAGAAGGTGCTTGGGCCGAAGCTGTGGTGGTTGCAGTATCCTTTTGTTCACCCTTTGAACAGATTGTGGAGAAGATGAATTTTGTAGTATGAGATACTACCTTGCAGCACTATTTAGGTGGGGCAGTAGTTGGAACTACCTCTGGTATCCTATAGAGATGACCCCCA
>ML781685.1:527514-554817 GCA_009831015.1 Picea engelmannii | reverse complement strand
ATACCCAGCTTGGTGCGCAAGGTATGGAAGGTATTGGTGAACTCCGAAACTGCTTGGCCCCTCTCTTGCCGCAGTGTGGTCCATCTCATGTACTGGTCCTCATAGTTGCCAACAGGGTAATACTGTTCTTTTACCACATCCACAAAAAAATCCCAAGTGGGATCGGCCCCATATATTCCAGACTCCTCTATGGAACTTTGGTTTTCTGGCCATTTTGGCAATTTACTATTTTTAGCAGGTTCTAACTTTCAAGGCCATTTTGAGGGTCCAAATGAAGGTTTTTCGAGATCGAGGTTCTCAATGATAGCCGAAGGCATAATTGATCCCCCAAAATGAATCTCCTCGACAATACCTTTCCAACGAGCTATCACATGCCTAAAACGGAGATCGTATGCAAAAGTTACGACCCCGGGAAGTTGATGTACTCGCTTACCCAAATGGGGCCCACATGACTTTTGGCGCTTCATCTCCTAGGGTTAGGTTTTTGGATGTTTAGGAATTTTGGCTTTCCCGTTTATTGTAAAAAGGCCTCTGGAGCCTCATTGTAATCATCTTCTCACGGATGCGAGTAGCTGTCACATCTCTTCTCAGAGATAAGCTGCCACCATTCTAGCGAGTCTTACACTCTGTATTTTACAGTCTCTGTACATTTATTTCATTAATAGAAATCGTGTATTACTATATATCTGTGACTCTTGTTATATTTCCACTATATCTCTATTATATTGTTGTCTCTCTTGCAATATCTCTGAATATTTATGTGTTATATCTCCACTCTCATTTCGTGCCGAAAATAATCCGTATCACCAGATGATTGCTTACATGTTTGGCAAGATTAGAGGTATAATCAGATCAATTCAAGAACAAGATCATATATTAGAGTCATGGAAGCATGACAAAGCTTACAGAAGTTGGATAAGGTACTACAAAAGAAAGAATCCTCACATAGGATATGAAGCTAGCAGGTTAAAAATGTCACTGAAGGGCATAGAAAAAAAAAGAAAAAAAAGAAGGTAAGGCTCCATAGCCTTGAAGGTAGAAATGAGTAGGAAGTTGCAAATCTTAAGTGTGAAATAAATTCACTTCTGATATCAGAGTTCATAGTGGAAGCATGATGCCAATGCAGAGGAATTGGAATGCTCTCTCACCTGAAAAGTGTCATTGAATGAAAATGGACTTCGATTGGGGAATGGTATTAAGTGTGAAAGGTGTGGTTTCATAGGGAAATGTTAATGAAGTAACCTAATGAAGAACTAGGAGTAAGAGTATTTGATTCAAGAATGTTGTAGTAGAATGATGGAATTTTTGAGCTACTTCATTCTAGGGTATTGGAATGTCTCATAAAGGTAAGTTGGGCATGACTACCCAAGGGGAGTTGTCGCAATTTGAGTACACTGGTTGGATTGCAGAATGACCAAGTAGAACTTGGCTGGAAAGCGTTCATACCAAGGAACCATAGTGAAAATGAACAGAATGGGAACACACAAGGCAACAAGGATCTGGAGGAATTCAAGGATAACCAACTACAATAGAAATAGAGAAATAAATAAGTGAATTGAAACATAAATGCACTAGAGTGCATGAGGCATACAATGAAGTTAAATTGCATATGCATTAGCAGGCATGCTGACAGTGGATTCTTGGTGCATATGTAGGTGTAATTTTGCATATGTACATGCTTGTGAACTTAGAATAGTCTATTATTATGAGATAATGATTGAGTATGACTAATGATGGATTATGTATTCATGAAAAATGATATATCAGGGTTAATGACATGGATGTTGATGTTGCTTATGATTTCCATCTAGGTGAAGACCCATGAGGGTGGCAGGAATGGTGATCAAAATGAAGGAGGAATTCTGTGAGATCCTACAAATATTAGTTGGTCAGATTGAAACAAGTAGGTTGATAACAACCAGGCAGGTATGCAGTTAGTTGTTGTTGATGCATACATGTTGAAGGGGATTGAGGTAAGAATTCCCTCAGTTAATTTTCAGTATTTAAATTGATATGTAATGGCCAAAGGCCTATATTAAGTAAGTGTTGTTGATGCTAGAATGCATTTAGATAAAATGTCCGTTGCATATTATGTTATGATTGGTTATGGGATCATAACCAGGTTAATTCATGAGACATACTCCTTCTATAACAATGAATATCCATAGAGCTAGTCATGTCTGAGACCATAATATGGTTGGATATGGAAGGGCTATAGTGATATGTGAGTGCTCAATGGTATCTAATGTATATTTGATGTTTGGATTGCAACCTCTTATCCAACACTGAAGATATCTTAAGGATTATATTCTTGGTGTTGCATTTGGGTGGAAAAGGAAGGTAACCAAATAGTTAGGCAAGCAGTAGGAAGTGTGTGGATGACGTGTTGAGTCGTTGGCCAGACCTTCCAACTCATCATGGTGGAATGCATGACATAGTTATGTGGTATTATGTAGTCAATGCATGGATGCATTGTGTAGATGTGGCCATGGGTATTGGCACATTGATTGTCATTTTAATTAGTAATAAATTGCTGCATTATGAAAGGTATATGGTACTGAAAATATGTAATGAGAGATAGATGCATTATATTTAATATGAATACTAGCTGAAGGTGATTGGATTTTTATTGTTACAATTTCAATATCAGTTTTGGAGCTATTAAAAATGTTGCAAGTGGAATTATTGAATGCATTTTGGTGAATTCATGAATATATTATATAACATAGAAATGATTATGCTAACAGCTGAAATGATGTGAGTATCGCTAACTCATGAAGTTGAAAACACTTCAGGAACTATTAGATATTACAACAAGAAAGTTGTAGGTTAAAGTAGCTACATAATGATAAATTACATAAAATCTTTGTTGGGGGAGACATAGTGATATTTCTAGAAAGAGTGGCTGATAATACATGTGTATGTAATGATGAGGTCATTCCAATTGATAGTTGGATTGATGGAAGTAAATGAATTGTAGTAGCAAACAATTATGAGATCACTTTTTTCCATGAATATATATATAAAGCTTGTACCTGAGATATTGACAATTTGTTTGGCTGAGGAATGTTGAAATTACAAGAAGAAAGGGTCTTGAATATGGCAGTGTTTTAAGTCCATAAAGGAGACTAGATCCTATCGCTGCAAGAGCTAAATTATTATGAGCATAAGCTCATGTTTGGAAGTTTTTTTTTTTTTCCTATATGAAATAGTTTTGGGAATTATAATTTAATAAATTACTGATAAATTGTTTTGGCTGAATGTAAATTGAGAAAATTGCAGGTAGGATGGTCTTGAATATGACAGGGATGTAAGCCCATAAGGAAGACTGATATCTACAGCTGCAGAGCCAAACATTATGAGCATAAATCTCATGCTTGGAAAATTTTGTTTTCCTGTATAAAACAAATTTGACATTTATGATTGAAAATGGTTATAATGATATCTCATGATGATTGTATGTGTATAATACATATGAGATGTTGGATATGCTAGCTGTAAAGCACGGAAAAGGATATTGTTGTGACATGAGAACCATGTGTCCCTATAAATCTTCTTATGCACGGAAGCCTTGGTCAGGCAAGATGGATCGCCTGAGGGACTGTATAGCAGAGAAGGGGATGATTGAGCCTGGGCCTGTAAGGTGAGTGACCACGAGGAAGATGAGACTTTGATAGTTATTGTAAGCTATTGATTGAGATTGTGCACACAATGGGTATGTCAGGGAAAAACAATGAGCCAAGTTAATGAGACGACCATATGGATGAAAAACCATGAACCGCACAGATAAGTATTGTACTGGATTATGAAAATTTACCCTTAGATTATGAGAAAAAATGAAAATTTTATGCACAAATTGTGAATTGATATGCTTGCTGATTTGAAATATTGTAGGAAAACAATGAATGATGAAGATCTAGAAAAGTACTAGACTATGAGAGAAAATAAGGTAACGCTGGAGCAACTAAATTCCAAGGGCATAGAATGAAGAAATTCCAATGGACTTGTTGCAGCTGGAGTTCTGGAAACCACAACTTTGAAATTTCCTGGCCGAGTGCACTGAAGCCCTGAAGAGAAGTGGAACAACCTGAGGGACTATATGGCAGAGAAATGGGTTCATTTCTTTGGGTTGTGTAAGGCTGAGAGGGAAGGAGATCTTGTTGGTTGGAGCTACTGCCAGAAATATAAATTCTGAATATCATTATACATGTTTTGGGTATACATGTTTAATTTTAGGCCAGAGTGCCTATGTATATAATATTGGGCTGGATTGCCTCTCTGGATTAAGGCCAGAGGGCCTGGATTTGTAATGTTAATAAGATTGGAATGGTGTTGTGCACCGAGGACAATGCCAAAATAAGGGGAGGGGGATGTAACGTCCCAGTTCTAACCCTCATGAACTATAATGTATTATGTAAATATGACTTAGGCCAGTGAGCCGATAAAGTTGAAAAGGGGCCAGAGTGCCTAGGAAATGTAATACTTCATATACTTTAATAAAATACACCTCTAGCTATAAGACCAACAAGGACAAAAGAGATAGGGGGCTATTATTCCATGAGAGAGGGGGCTTGAGGGGCTAAGTCTTTTTATTATTATTTTATTTTACCCATAATTGATTTTATGAAGAAAAGGGGTTACATGAGCTTCTTGGGAGGGAGGCCACGTGGCTCTTGTCTTCATTTGATTTAAACGTCCCTTGTGGGCTGTTTTGGGTCTTCTTCGTCTTCTTCCCTTGGTTCGTTTTGTTCCCTTGTTCTTCTTTCCTCTTCACTCACTATTGCTAGTTCATATGCTCTTGGGTTGAGCATGGAAATGAATGGCAGGAAGAGGAGAGCCATTGATGAATGGATATAATTTTTTACTGTTCATTCTAGGAGGGAATGGATGCCTATGTGCATGAGCTTGATGTTAGTTCAGATAGAATTGTCCACAACTGCAAGTTCTTAGAGTCCTAGTAGGGAGATTCTTAACCAGAAGAACTGGAGCCTTGGAAGGAGATGGAGAGCCTGAGGGACTGCGTGGCAGAGAAGGGGGTCCATTATCTTGGGGTTGTGCAGGCTGGGTAGAAGAGAGCCGGTGTACTTGGATTGTTGTGAGTGCTGAAAGGCCTGTGATAGCTTGAATGCTAAGAGGCCTGTTATTTATGAGACCGATGACAGTTCAAATGGAACTGTCCATAGCCGAGAGTCCTTGGAGTTTCCAGTAGGGATATTTCCTCAGTAGTAGCACTGGAGAGAAATGGAACAACCTCAGGGATTACATGGTAGAGAAAGGTGTTCATTTCTTTGGGTTGTGCAGACTGAGGGGGAAAGAGAGCTGGAAATTTGGATTTGCTGTGTGGTTGGGAAACTTGAGAGCTAGTTAGCCATCTGATGTGTGTTTAGACTGGGCCTAGGACCTGTCCTTATGGATTCATAGCCCTGACTTGGGGGTGACCTATTGTTGAGATTAAATGAACAACAATGTCTATGGTTGTGAGGATCGTCCTTGGTCTGCAACCAGTTGGTGAGCGTTAACTTGCAAAGATAAGTGGTGTCTATGTTTTCTGTGTAATGTGTATTTCTACTGTGTATTTAATTACCTTTGAGATATGTATTTTTAATGTGCCTATCTGCTTTCTATTTGTTGTGCATGGCACATTTTTTTATCTCTTTTATGCTGTGGCATGGATCTTGAATGCATATGGTTATTTCATGCTTGTTTTCAGATTAAATGTTGTTAGAATTAGAGATCCATTTAGAGAACCCAGTCTTGGGACTGCAGCATGCCCCACCTGCTGGTGGCTGGGTGTGTTGCAGCCTGTTTAAGTGGCCTATCCCGACCTGTGGGTGGATGGGTTACAATCGTCAACTGAACAAAGCGATGATCAAGAAATAATATCCGTTGCCAAGAATAGATGATTTATTTGATCAGATGAAGGGAGCAACGATGTTTTCTAATATTGAATTGATCGCAATATCATCAATTACAAATTAAGGAGGAAGATATCCCTAAAACCACATTTAAGATGAGATTCATACATTATGCGTTTACAGTTTTACTGTTAAGTTTGATGAACACCCCGGGGTATTCATGAGTTTGATGAATGGGGTGTTCCACGAATAATTGGACAAGTTTGCTAAGTATTTATCAATGACATATTGATTTATTCTCGGATGAAAGAAGAGAATGAATAACACCTGAGATTGGTTCTACAATGTCTAAGAGAAAACAAATTATACGAGAAGTTATTGAATTGTTTTTTTTACCAATCAAAGATTCATTATTTGGGACATATCATATCTGGTGAAGGTATCACTATGGATCTAATGAAAGTAGAGGCTATTATGGAATGGCCAGATCCCATGAACGTATAAGAAGTACATAGATTTATGGGTTTAGCAGGATATTACCGACGATTCGTCGAAGGTTTTTCGAAGATAGCAAATCCAATCATGGAGTTGCAGAAGAAAAACAAGAAGTTTGTATGGACTGAGAAATGCACAAAAGCATTTCAAAATATCAAAGAGTTGTTAATGACAATGATGATACTGAAGGTACCCGACATGGAAAAATAATTATTGGTATGCACAAACACATCCAAGGAAGGCTTAGGCAGAGTTTTGATGCAAGACAATTGAGTGATCGCTTACATTTCAAGGAAATTGAGAAAGCATGAGGAGAACTATGCAACACACGACTTGGAGTTATTAGTAATTGTATATGCCTTGAGAGTATGGAGACATTATTTGATTGAATGAAAATTTGAATTAAAGACAGATCACTGTGGATTGCAACACATATTTACATAGAGTGAATTGAACACACGACATAGCCGTTGGTCAAATTTACTTAGGGGATATGACTTCGAGATTTCGTATCTTAAAGGAACATTGAATAGAGTGGTAGATGCATTGAGTCGAAGACCACACATATTCTCGGTAATACCTCTTAATATGAATCTATGAGAAAATATTCTAACTCTACAAATTGACTATGATTGGTACAAGGAAGTTAAGGCTAATACCAAAGAAGATACCATGATGGTATCGAAGTTTTAAGGTTATTCTTTGGACAACGAAGGATTGTTGAGATATAACGACATAATCTACGTACCACCTAATGATGAATTAAGAAGTTTGATATTAAATGAAGCCCATTGAGCAATTTACATGGCTCATTAGAGAGTCATGAAGATGACGACAAAACTTAAGCCTTTATTCTTCTGGAAGGGAATGAAGATAGACATAGTGAGTTACGTGGTGAGATGTCTAGAATGTCAACAAGTGAAGGGTAAACATAGACATCTAGTAGGATTTTTACAACCACATGTTATTCCTAAATCGAAATGGGAGGTCATTTCTATGAATTTTATTGTTGGATTTCCATTAACGTCAAGGAGACATGATTTGATTTTTGTGGTAGTTGATACTTTGATGAAGAGTGCCCACTTTTTCCAGTATGTACGACGTATCAGGCACCAGATATAGCCATAGTTTTTGTTAGCAATATTGTGAGGTTACACGGAGTACCAAGAAAGATCATATCTGATCGAGGATCGATGCTTACATGATGATTTTGGACCAGTTTCCAAGAGGCCTTGGGAACACAACTGAATTTTAGTACAACGTATCACCCAGAGACAGACGGAAAAATGGAGAGAACGAACGAGATCAACAAAAACGTTGATAAAAAATGGAGAGAATGAATTTTTGTATGTATGTAATGGATCAACAAAAACGTTGGGAATACTTCTATCCATTGGTAAAGTTTTCATACAACAACAGTTACCAGAGTACGTTTAGATGGCACTGTTTGAGTTCCTTTATGGGAGACCATGTCAGATATCGTTGATTTGGGATCGACTTGAGGATAGGGTCCTAGTGGGACCATAAGTGATCCAAAAAATGGAAGAACAAATGCAAGCGATAAGACAGAGGATTAAAGAAGTGTAGGATCGACAAAAGAGTTATGCTAATGCGTATTGTGTGGACTGCAGTTATGAAGTTGGCTCCAGAGTTTTCTTGTGGGTAAAACCGCAAAAGAGTTCGATCAAGTTTGGAAAGGGTGATAAACTCTCTCCTAGGTTTTTGGGACCTTTTAAAGTTGTGGAAAAGAAATGACCCGTGGCTTATAGACTAGTCGTGCTTGATTCTTTAAGGTGTATGCATGATCCAAAAAGGATCCAAAGAAGGCTAAGAACAATTCAAAACTCGTAGAGGCAACTTGGGACACTCAGAATGGCTTCAACAAATAGAGAATGGGAAAATATTCAAAGTTCCCAAAACTCAGTTAAAATGGAATGATCGCGAAGAGCGCATTGCAATATTTCTAACAATGTAAATGACTCGTCAAATGGAGATACGGATTGAAAGATATTCACGATCAAATTTTTGGTCAACCTAGCCCAGTCAACAGGGATGAGTCAACATATGTACTGCTGACATAAGCATCAATACGGATGATGTCATCTTTCGTACAACATACATGGAAAGCGTAGAGGGAGACACATGTCATGATGACATCAGCATGATGATGTGGCAACATGAGAGGTTGCCACGTGTCACTCATTTTTTGAATTTTTGGGCCAACATGTGGACCAATGAAAAGTTTCCACATGGCAGTTCGTACATGACACGTGGCATCCGTACATTGTGTGGCAGGCTGATGTGGCATTCGTACGACATGTGGCAGGGTGACTATGCAATGAGGTGATGTGGGCCAATGATTGGATGCCACATGGCCCAGTCATGGGCTACCATGTGGCAGTGGGAAAATTGCCAATGACGACCAACAACTGTAATTTAAAAAAAATATATATAATAGGACCTCGCCAAATCTGGCGGAGGTCCCTCCATATATGGCATACCCGCCACAATATTTGCTAGCTGCCTCGCCATATTTAGCAGAGCGCACCAAAATAGTTATAACAAAGAGCCCAAAAGGGGAGGCCCATGGGATTCGACTCCAGGAGCTCCGCCTAACCAACGTCTTCATTTAGCCTCTACTAACCACTACGCCAAATGACCATTTATTACACAAATGACATATTTTTATATAAAAAGGGGGTTTTCACCAGTGTATGGGACATAGAGGAGAGAATAGGGCGCGACTGTATGGACTGGGCAAAATTTTTGAGACAATCTGCCGATGATTAATAGCAGGTGCAGGGCATGAAAATCGAGGCAAGATTTTTCTTGGGTCCGAAAGTGCCAGATTTGGATCGAGGCATGGGGATAGTCATTTTTAGGTAATTTGGTGCCACAAACATAGTGGTGATGTTTGTTTTCTGATCTGAGGAAAGATTCTATAGATAAACTCCAAAATGAGGTATACTTATGTATTTTGCCACATTCTTTTGTGGAGTTAATAAAAAAGGCCTACCCATTTGAGAGCAAGACTCATTGGCATAGTCCACCAGGGACGAACTCCGTTATTAAGTTATTTGTGTTCATATTGCATGATTATGTCTCTTTCCTTTTGATATTTTCCCTTTTTATGGTGTAATTTAGTTTATGCTCATTTAATACAATTCTTTAATAAGTCACCGGACGAAAAGATCCCAGATCATGTTGGTATCAGAGCAGTCGTCTTTGACTTGAATTGTTGAGTATGAATGATTACTAGGGCCAAGAATAAGTAGGGTGAAGGAAATCTTAATAATTTCAATCCCGAAGTTGGTCGTGCATCTCGAAGGAAGAAGATGGCAGAAGAAGACAAGCGTGATGAATAGGAGAAAAAATTTCACATGGTCTTCTATCTCATGTCAGACATGGTTGAGAAAATGTATAGAGATTATGAGAAGAGGATGAAGAAGAAAGGGAAGAAAAAGGAATCACCACCAGATGATGATGCTTCAGTAAACCAAGGGGCTAGAGGAGATCCTTCTGAGCCTCCATCTTTGGCTTCAAGTTCTAGTTCTTCTTCCTTTGAGCATTCTCATCACTCTCAACATTCTAACCATAAAGCCTCTTTTGAGAAACCATTATTAAAGCTTGATGTAAATTTTTATTTAGCTATGTTTAATGGAGATGCTAATCTTGAAAAACTAGATAATTGGATCCAACATGTTGAAGTATATTTCCGTGTTCATCATATTGATGAAGAGGAAGTTAAAGTGCAACTGGCTTCTCTTCGGTTGGAAGGCACCACTCTCGTATGGTGGGAGAGAAAGCTATAGGACATAAGTAAGTTTGGTAATCTTATTTCCTCATGGTCAGAATTTAAAATAGAGATAAGGAAGCATTTCTATCCATTAGGATATTTACATAAAGCAATGATGGAATGGAAAGCTTTGAGGCAAAGTAAAGGTCAAACTGTACAAAGTTTCACAGAAGAATTTAGGAAGAAATCTCTATCATTGAACATTCCTTTGGATTCTTATGAAAGTTTAATGAAGTATATTGGTGCACTTAAAAATTATATTCATCATACTTTGATATTGTTTAACCCCACTAGTCTTGAAGAAGTTTGTGTGCAAGCCACTCACCTTGAGAATAGGGGGAAACATTTTAGAAGATCCCTTGAAGAAACCTTCCAATTTCCCACAAAATACTTTCAAGAAGTTCAAAAGGAAGGGAACGAAGGCTGCTACAGTAACGAGAGAAGGAGGAAAACCATCTTGCACTCATTGCAAGAAGAGAGGTCATGATGAAGAATTTTTTTGGAAACTACATCCAGAAAAGAAACCGAAACAATTCGGTGGAAAGGGGAAGAAAAAGACCGTTGATACAGTGCAAAAAAATCTTGGTTCCGATTCAAGAGATGAAGGAAAGATCACAGTGGTTGGAGTACAAGGTAAATATTCTCTTCATGCTAGTTCAAGTTCCAATGATGAATCTCATATTGATGAACAAAAGAGGAATGAGTTATTTTATATAAGAGTTGTATCTAAACGTACTAAGATAGATACATTATTCAATCTAGGTTCCCAAGTAAACTTAATATCTGAAGCACTTGTTAAGAAGATGGGTCTTCTAATGAAACCACATCCAAAGCCTTACCCTCTTGGTTGGGTATGTGATACAGAAAAAATTAATGTCACCAAACAATGTAGGGTCATATTTTCTATTGCTTCTGTTGGGCCCTTTGTTTTTGGATTTGAAAGCTATGCAAGAAGGACTATAGTGCCAGTTTTGGTTTAGCATGAGTTGAGCAAGCTATAGAAGAAGCTGGATAGTGGAGCGAGGAAAAGTAACAGAAATCAGTTGCGGAAAAGGACAACGCAATGCCAGCAAGGCAAAAGCAGTTACAACAGAACAAGAAAGCATGCAAGCCCAAAGCCAGAAGATCCCAATCAACTTATATATATGAGATGTATTTGATTGTAAAAGAGTTCTAGGGTTGTTGTTCTCAAGTTCTTTATCTCACCTCTGGGTCCCTGTTCTTGATATGTTGAGTTTTGCTGTTTTTAAGAAATTATTGTACATGTAGTCTATATTTTGGTTATGGGTAAATAGAGCTCTGCGACATGAGTCCAGAGTCAGATGTCTGTAATAGAGTACCAAGATGTATCTCTGAGATTGTATTCGATAAGTTCTGAAGATAATAGATGAAGAAGGACCTGAAATTTTGAAATATAATGTGTCATACTGTGTTTATGATTATGCATTGTATCTTTACAGTACTTATTTATGTTTGATAAGCTCAATATGATGTCTCTGTGAATGAATGATTTTCACAAATTAAGTATCTTCAGTTCTTGTATACACGAGTCCAGATCTGATATGTAATTGGTCTATTTTGCGCAAGATCATGGTGAGTCTTGAAGGTTCTATGAACCCACCCAAGTATTCTCCTTTCCCTTACCTATCCTTTTGTCTTGGTTGTGCTTTGGGTGAGACTTATTCTCTTCAGAGGAGATGAAAATGCCAATGCTCTAGACTACACAATACCTTTTGTTGGTAACCTAAGAAGGACCCTGGTCTGATCAATTCCGCGCCAACAAAATGGTTCCATTGCTGGGACCTGCTTTAAAAGGGAACCTGTAGGGAGAATGCTTCTATGAATTCACATATATAATATTCACCAATGGTGGGAGAGAAATTGCGATGCTTTCATATGAAAAGAAGCAGAGCTAAGAGGAAAATCTGTGAAATATACACGAGAGGTAGTCTTTTACTCAGAAAGATCGAGTGACCAACACGAGATATTTTGGGTTAAGTTCCTAGAAGAACTTTCCCACTAGATAGATAGGCTCCAAGAAGCTCCATAATTCCAAGAACGAGTCAAGAAGACATGTACTTAGGATACAAAAAATATTGCAATGCTCCATCGGCTATATCGTCCAGTCATGCGAGCGATTGATTTCTAGGGTAATACCACATTAGAAGGATACATTATTGAGTTTGCAGCTAAGAATCACCAATATTTTTCATGAGAAGAAGTAGATTTCAAGAAAGGTGCAAGAGGAAAACTGTTGAGAGAAATCCCCCCTATGGATTAAGTTTTTCTTGATGGAAGAGGGGATGTTGACTATGTCCTCGATTGAGATGGAAGCATAAATACTCTCTCTTGGGGTAGGGTGAGTTTGGGGTGGAATCATGGCTTGAGAGAGGGGAGATGGTTCTCTGAAAAAAGGGGGAAACAACAAGAAATGGAATTAGGAGACGAGCAAGCCTTGAAAAGCACCACCATAGTTGAGAAGTGGTGGCACGGTAAGATAAATAAAGCAACAAAATAGTTTGAGAAGTTGTGGAAAGAAGTCAGACCAAGAGACGTAGAGGATGGAAAAATGGAAGAGTTGCGGAAGATGAGAAGACAAGAAAGACTAGTCAGTCAAATATTAAGTGAGAGAGAAGCGCATAGAGAAAGAAGTCCCCAAGAGGATGGAAAAGAAAGAGAAGGTGTGGAAGTAAGGGAGAAGGAAGTCGACATGGATCTTGAAGAGGAAAGAGAAGATTCAGCCCCGATGCTAGGAAATATCAGGAATCTAGCTGAAGAGCCCACTCCATAGGAAGAAAACGAGACCCCCCAGATCAAAGAAACCCACCCCGAAGCCAGTGGCACCAGCCTCAAATCACCCACACCCCAAGTGTCTTCTATACAAGTGGTAAATTCGATACTACCTTCTTATGCTAATTTTGTTCCAGTACAACTAGTTAGTCAGTCACAACCAAGAAGTGCGAGTACAGGGAGGATATTAGGATCCCCTAGTAGGTCTCAACCAGTACCGTTAAGGTTTATTTTGATAGGAGCAGAAATATCAACAATGGATGGTAACATAGGAGGTTTGGTTTCTCGATACCCATAATTTTGGGGTAAAGGAGACGAAGATGTTGAGCAACATTGGTTCTTGTGTGAAGCAATCTAGAGGTCCAGAGGGACTCCAAATGCGAATAAATTGGTTGAGTTCCAGACTACCTTGAGAGGTCGTGCTCTCAAATGGTACATGAATATTATTGATCAAGGAGTGCCAGGAATTCAAGGTCAAGCATTCACACTTGACCAGGTACGAACAAGGTTCATAGTGGAGTTTAAGCTACCTCAGTCAAAATAACAAGCTCTTTTTGAGTTGTGTGAGATTCAGGAAAGGGAAGGTGAATTGACCTGGGAATATAGATAGAAGTTTAAAGATTCTATAGGGAGGTTAGCACATCCAATTCATGTGGAACATCAAAGAGAATGGTATATTCAGGGATTGCTACCTCTGACACAGATTCCATTATTGCAACAACAAATAGCCACTTTGACAGATGCCTTGGAACAATCAATGAAGATTGAAGCCATGGCAGGATATCCAGGGAGTCTGAAAATGACCAGACCCCTAGAAGATGTAAATTTAACGCAATTACAAGGGAAAATATCGACGCTTACAAAAAATATTCAAAAATTGATGATACCTAGACCAGGACAACCACAGGTCTGGTGTATAGGATGTTACACAGAAGGAAATCTAGGGAACGAATTTCCACGAATGAGGGGAATGGGACCTCCTTAGAATCCATGGGACCCTCACCAGGACCCATGGGCGGAGTTGTGCAAGTATCTGTGAATTGACCATTCCATAACCCCACCCCATATCATGCTTTTCCAGGTAGCCAAGTCACGCCAACAACTAAGTATTGCGAGATTTTCTGAATCCATGGGCATGGGCCGAGACAATGCCCCATTATTCAGAATTATTCAACAAGACCAAATACTGCACATTGTGAGTTTTGCGCATCTACCACACATACTACCGATCAATACAGAGTGTTGGATGCACTTGCAGACAGGTTGGATAGAACATTCATTCAGGGTGAATGAAACCCCTTAGGGATCGAGAAGAGTTCGAGGAGGTGTAGCCGAAGGAGACTTTAGAGGAGGAAGAATCGAGGGAAGAGGACTAAGTAGATGCTACAACTATGATGAGCAAGGCCATATGGCTAGAGACTATCCTCATCCAAGGCGACCATGGTGCTCTCACTATAGAACCAATGGACATGCAACTGAAGACTATCCAAAACTAATTGCAAAGTGGGAAGATCAGGTATGTCAATGATGAACTAATCTCATCAGTTCATAAATCAAAAGAGTTATTAAAGGACAAATACCCAACATCAATATCGTCACTCGAGGATGGGAAAAGACTGAAGCTGATGCTGATAATTTACCTCAGATCCAGAAAGAAGTGCCTAAAGAAGATATGTATAATCCTCTGAAACAAAAGCTATTCTTTAAAAACACCATAGAAGTATTTCAGAATATCCCTAGCCTTGATATGCAAGAGAAACCCCCCCATCCTATTGTTTAACCTAAGATTACGCAAGTCCCTGCTTTATCCCCTGTACCCAGAAACCCTGTAGTCATGATGAGACAACCCGAGAAACCAAAAAATGTTGTCAACCTTTGGTTTCAGTTGTTTTAGGATATTCTTGGGAATGACTAGTTAACAAATTTTTTTCACAATGTGCTATACCTAGTTTTGGGGAACGAAGAATCCATAGAAGCAAGAACAAGGACTAATATTCCTGAGAAGAGTACTCAGAGAGTGCAGAGAAGGAAAGTACGAAATGAAAAATATTTTAGATTAGTAGCCCAACTAGACAAGCTTGAGATTAAGGATGTTATGTTAGATCTAGGATATGATGTTAAAATACTGCCTAAAAAGACTTGGAAAGCCTTAGGGAAGCCCCATTTGTCATATTTCCCAATCCAACTAGGAATGGCCAATCAATATTGTATTCTCCCAATAGGAAGAGTGGAAAATGTGGAAATAGATGCTGGGGGAGTGAAGACTGTAGCTGAATTTGAGGTGATCGAAATCATGGGGGATAAGGACTTTTACCCTGCACTACTTGGTATTGATTGGGCCTATGACAACTATGCAGTGATTGACCTAAAGAAAAACACTATGATATTTGAGGCAGATGGAATCAAAGTAGTTCAACCCTTGGATCCATATGTAGGCCCACGATATATGGAGCCAACAGACAACAATATGGAGGGAGAAGACTTGGATCAATTGTACATTGTAACAATAGGAACAAGGGAAGACTACATAAATCCTACTGTTGATGGATCAATAAGTTGGAGGAGTATACAATCAACATCCGAAGATTCATAACTAGCATTTGACAGTTGACAGCAAGGCTCATACAAAACATTTTCAAGAATATGCACAACTATTAGGGAAATTAGATGGGTTGGAACCGAGGTCAGAGAACACCCAATATATGATGGTACCTCAGGACTTAACAATTTTTTGGTCAGCAAGGAAGAAAAGGTAGTGGAGGATCAAAGGATATCAGTACTAGATTTGTCCCTCCAGGACACCCCTGCCAGATGGTGGGCCAATCACAAAGCCTTACTCAAGGATTGGAACAATGTGAAGCAAGCTATCAAATATAGATTTCAAGATAAGAAGCAATTGGAATCAAGGATGCGGATAGATTTCCAAGTTGCACAATTTTTCAATGGATAGTCTGATCCTAAACCACATATTGAACAATGCATTACACAGTGGCAAGTTGTGGAAATACCACCTTGATTCTGGGTTCAAGTATTTCCCCATTCACTAGGTCCAATTCTGAAAGCTTGGTTCATGCATGAAGAAACTAGAAGAAAGACCAGCGACTGAAAAACATTGGTAGATCAGTTTTGCAAGGAATTCTCGTTTACAAGTAAGTACCCTGAGCTTGAAGTAGTCTTGCAAAGAATTAAAGAATTCCTTTTTACATACACTAGTAAACAAAAATCATACCTAGTGGTATGCGTAAAGCATAGCCAAGAACTTCAGTCTAATATTCACCTAAACTTGAATAAGAAACCTATAGAATTATAGAAGATTGAGAAGGATTTGGAAATCCCAGATGATTTAGAAGAATTGAGAAACTTGGCCATTAAGGAGACAAAAGGGAACAAATAAATCCAAAACATCATACCCAATCAGAATGATGGTTCTTATAATCACCCATTGAAGTTGTTCAAAGTCAATATAGGGACCACAGAGCAACCTAAGACAACTATGGTGGGATATTATTGGGATGAGCAAACTAGCGAAGAAATACAGAGTTTGTTGCGAGAATATGACGATTTGTTCCCAAAGACATTTTCAGAGTTAAAAGGGATTAAAGGAGTTATGGGAGAGATGAAAATTGAATTAAAACTAGGATCGAATCCTGTGAGGCATAGACCATACCTCCTTAACCCCAGAGTGAAAGAGAAGGTTAAGAGGGAAATAGACAAGATGCTGGAAGTTGAACTTATTTTGCAATGGAAGAAGTAGAATGGGTCAGCCCAATAGTCATCCAGAGCAAGAAAGGTACAAAGGATATTAGGGTCTGTGTATACTACAAAAGCCTTAACTCTGCTTGTGTGCATGACCCTTTTACAACACCTTTTATTGATAAGGTGCTAGACCAGGTTGCGGGGAAAGAATCTTACTGATTTACAGATGGATTTTCGGGGTATCACCAAGTAAGGATTGATGAAGAGGACAAAAAGAAGACCACATTCATAACAAAATGGGGGTCATTTGCATACAATGTGATGCCAATCGGCCTAAAGAACGCCCCTGCAGTTTTCTCCAAGATTGTAATAACAACTTTTCGAGAATTTATTCACAAGTTTATAGAAGTTTATATGGAATATTGGACGATATACAGTCTGCTCAATGAACATGTAGCGCTACTACGTCTTATGTTTGACAGATGTAGAGAATTGCATATATCATTGAACCTCATAAAGTGTATCTTCTGTGTGCCACATGGAAATTTGTTAGTCCACATAGTATGCTGAGAGGGAGTACTGGTAGACCCAGCCAAAGTTGTGGTTATTGTGAACATGCCGCCACCTACAAGTGATAAGAAGTTGCGCTCCACATTGGGGCACACAGGGTACTATCACAGGTTTATCAGAAGATATGCAAATATCACTGTACCTATGGAAAATGTACTAAAGAAGGCCGAAGTGTTCCAATGGACCCTAGAATGTGATAAAGAATTCGAGACCCTAAAGGAGAAGCTCAACACAACACCTATTATGATATTTCCAAATTGGGAAAATGAATTTCACATCCACGTAGATGCTTTAGGTATTGCCTTGGGAGCCATCTTAGTGCAATCAGGAGATGGAGCCATGGATCATCCTATCTATTTTGTGAGAAGGAAGTTGTCATAAGTTGAGTGAAAATATACAATGACAAAAAGGGATGGTTTAGCTATGATTTACGCCTTGTAAAAGTTTAGAAATTATTTGTTAGGTTCTCATTTTAAGTTCTTTACGGATCATTCTGCATTAAAATATTTAGTTAACAAACCTATGTTGGAAGGGGGAATTTGTAGATGGTTTCTACTATTTTAGGAATTTTCTTTTGAAGTGATCATTAAGCCTGGAAGATGTAACGTAGGGCCTGATCACCTGTCTAGATTCGAGTCAGGAGAAAGTGGTGGAGCAGTTGATGATCATCTCCCAGATGCATACCCATTCTAGGTTGAGGCCATACCAGAATACCTGGAAGACATAACAGTCTTCTTAAGTACAGGGGCCTACCCAGAAACATACTCCGCAACCCATAAACGCCATATGGTAGTTAGAGAAGCAGACTATCAATTGATTGCAGGAAAATTGTATAAATTGGGACTAGATAGTATCCTCAGGAGATGTGTCTTGGATCATGAAAGACAAGACATACTATGGGAGTGCCACAATGGAGTTGCGGGAGGTCATGTGGGATGAAAGGCCATTGTGAAAAAATTCCTCCTAGCTAGAATATGGTGGTCCATGCTCTTCAAGGATGCATAGGAATATGCTAGATCATGCGATGTTTGTCAAAGAGTGGGTAAGCCATCATGACAAGATGAATTACCCATCATGACGAGATGAATTACCACTTCAACCAGTTTGATATCTACAAGAATTTGAGAAGTGGGCGGTTGACTTCATTGAGCCGATCAACTCCACAACTAAGCATTCAAAGGCTAGGTACATTATTACTGCAACTGACTACCTTACATGTTGGGCTAAAGCAACAACTATTCAGGAATTTTCAACCAATACTCCTGCTAGGTTTATTTTTGAAAATATTATCACTCGATTTAGATGTCCTAGGAGTCTGACCAGTGATCAGGGAGCTCATTTTATCAGTAGTACAATAACAAAGCTTACATCAGAGTTCTTGATCCAAAATCATGAAAGTAGTCCCTAACATCTGCAAGCTAATGGAACAGTGGAAGTGTTTAACAAGTTTATGGAGAGAGGATTAACGAAGGTCTGTTGCACAAGTACAGAAGATTGGGATGACATAGTTCCAACAGTACTATGGGATTACAGGACAACCACATAGAAAATCCACAAATACAATCCATTTCAGCTAGTTTATGGGAAAGAGGCTGTGGTTCCTGCATAATTCATTACTCCAAGTTTGTATATGGAAAAAATTACACACATGGCAGAGGATGAATCAATTGCGTAGAGGATCATGCACTTACAATAATTGTAAGAGACCGGGTTTTTAGCAGACTTCCATCAGACAGTTGAGAAAGCAAGGCAAAAAGATTGGCATGGCAGACACATTAATACGAAAGTATTTGAGCAAGGAGATAAGGTCCTACTTTATGACAGTTGATACCAGAAACATCCAGGCAAGTTGCGCATGTATTGGATGGGGCCATCTATAGTTGTGGAGATCTGACCATCTGGAACAGTCAGACTTGCGCAACTGGATGGTATGCTGTGGCAAGGATGGGTGAATGGCACTCACCTGAAACCTTATCTATCTATGAATTGAGCTAAAGGACTGCTTCTCTAGTTCGAAGGAGCATGTATAATAGTTAGATTTGAATTTTCTTGCAAATTGTTGTGAATTCAGTTAATAAAGTCGAAGAGTGCCTTGTTGCGCCGTGCCATGTAGTTCATTTTTCCGTTTAAGTGTTGTCTTGATGCAGAACTGCTTAATCAACCATGTAAGATCAGAAGTGTCAAAGACCTATTAATGACAATCATTAATATGACCGAGACCCCTTTGTGGTCAGAGGGAGAGTGAATCCAGATGCAATCTGAGTCCATGTGCCACATGGACCCAGTCCAGTCACAACCTTTATTACTACTACAATACCCCGTTTGAATTTGGTTAAGCCATAAAGCCGCGATATGTGAACATTCCATCGGTATTAGCACCAATATTCTCATCCATCAAACTGTAAGGTCTGAAATCGGCCACGTCCCTGACCAACTTGCCCAGTAAATGCCGAGATCAACCAAGAGATTTACCCCATTAACCAGTCCCATCAGATAACTCAGATCCAAGTTATATCTATAGGGTAATTATGAATATCAGTTATTACAGAACTTGCCATCTCAACACAGGTATAAGGGTCTGAGAACTTGTCTTAGGATGCATTGTTTCCCAGAATGAACTTAGCAATTTACGAATTCGGCAGAGTGAGCAAGCCTATGTAATCCCTCGACCATTAGTTGAGATCCCCAATCCTTGTTTCACTTGTCCAAATTGCTAATAGTTCATACTGACCATGCCGAGAGCTATAGGGAGCCGAAGCACCATTTCCAAGGATGTAGTACCATATGAGCCCTGCGACCCCTGGGTCGAGGTCATGGGTGATCTCAAGGGGAAGATGGAGCAAGTAAAGCTCCTCGACCTCGACTTAATAGACCAGGTCTTGTTCCCACAGATGAACATAGATTTTTTATGGATTATTGCTCTAGATGAGTTGGGAGGCATGCAGTTTGTGCTGAAGCCCGACTTCATCAATTTGTTCAATTCAACCATCATGAACCTTAGGGACTTACTAGTGTTCGACACCACTGGCGAAGTTGCGAGGTGTACCAAGTTTTTGATCAGCAAGGTACATGACAGAAGTCTGTGGTTGGATAGGAGATATCCAATCCATGCAGAAGACATCCACCAACTATCTGGACTATCCCTTGAGGGTGAGGATGTGTCCAAAAGGTTCTAGGGTCCCAACAAGCATGTCAAGAAGAAGGGGAAGCCCAACCTATATGAGATATTTCACACATAGAGGGGGGCCGTACAACCAAAATTGACCCCATACTACCCAAGACGGTCAGGATTGGTTGCTACATCATAGCTAGCAAAGTTATGAGGTCCTATTACAAGGGAGAATGCACACTGGATGATTTATTAGAGGCAGATTTTTGCGCCAATGGCACTGTCTTCAACTGGTGAAACTACCTATTGGAGGAACTCCTTGTGGATTGCGAGGAAGCCCAAGAGAATGGTGGTACTTTCACCTATGGACACTTGTTTCTTGCATTCACAATGCTCAAGTGGATGCCAGTCGCTGAAAAACGTTTGCGTTAGAAGATAAGGGGTACTTAAAGAAAATGTTTGAGCCCTGACATTCAAGGGCAGACTCAGAGAACAACACCTTCAACAACACGATGTTCTCCAAGTGGTACAACAAGATAATTGATGCAACAAAGAGGTTGAGCATTCCACATGAGTTTCTTAACTGCAATACATGACACATAGCATTCAACATGAACTGACACCATACATTTGCGTGGCCGAGGTATGCCAATAGGGAGTTCTTCCACTCGCGGATGCTACCATTCTATTTGGATGAAGAGGCCTTGACAAGGAGTTGATGTCATGGCCTAGAGTCAAATGCAACCCATGCAAGTCGGGGATGCATTATGTTTTACCCATCGAGCTGCTCAAGAAGAAAGGTCAGGAAGTAGGGGTAGGATCGAGATTAGGCCTAGAAGCACAAAAGAAAGAAGATCTGGCACAAATAGACTCCAAATAAGAGGAGGATACAAAACCATTGGAACACAAGAATAGAACTGATCCAAAAAGGATCTAGAGAAGGCTAAGAATAACTCAGAACTCACATAGGCAACTCTGAATGCATAATTTTTGCCCTGAAGGGTCCAACTTGTTTCTTTTCTCTTTTAGAATATGTATAAACACTGGGCAGCCAAATATTTTGAGATGGCTTAACTCTGGCTTATTTTCGGTGAACCTTTCTTCCGGGGTCTTGAACCCAAGTGCACTATGGGACAATTGGTTTTGCACATATACTGATGTCATTGCTTCTTCTTCCCATAAGCACATTATAAGATCTTGATCATGGATCATGGCCTTCACTGCTTCCATTATTGTTCTATTCTTTCTTTCTGCCACACCGTTTTGTTGAGGATTGTAGGGAGTGGTGAGCTCCCTCTTGATCCCGACATCTTTGCAGAAGTTCACAAACTCTTTTGAGGTGTATTCTCCTGCATTATCTGACTTGAGTATCTTGATATTTCTTTCAGAAATATTCTCTATCAAGGCTTTGAATTCCTTGTATTTACTGAACACTTCATCTTTTGATTTCAAAAAGTACACCCAGGTCTTACGAGAATAATCATCAATAAAAGATACATAGTATACATACCCACTGATGGAGGATGATGGCATTGGGCCACACACATCTGAATCAATGAGTTTTAGGACTCCTTCTTCTTTTCTGTCTCTCTTCAGAAAAGGGTTCTTGATGTTCTTCCCTTGTGCACATCCATTGCACACGCCTTCATGGTCAACCTTGAGTTCTGGTAGACCCATGAATTCTTTGCATACGTATGGTAGCACCTTGTAGTTGATGTGGGATAATATTCTATGCCGAAGTTCACATGGATTATCAATATCATGGGTCATGGCAGCTTATGAGTGACCCTTTAGCTTATACAAGCCACCTCCTTCTTTTCCAATGATGATTGCTTCTTTTAAGGTTTCTCCTTTAGCCCACATAAGGACTTCTCCATCTATGAAGGAAACTCTGAAGCCTTTCTTTTCTAAATATGAAATGGAGAGCAGGCTATTTGTCAAACCTAGTACGTAGAGTAGGTCCTTCATCTTCATTGACTTCCCTGAATTAAGCTTGTAGTTTGATTCTCCCAATCCCTTGATGGGATATTGGTAATCATCTCCAAGTGTCACTTTCTAAGAAAACTTCTTTACTAAAATGCAAGAGAGAATATCTCTTTGACCTGTCATGTGCTTGGAGGCACCGCTATCAATGATCCAAGTGTCCTCTCCAGGTGTTACTGATCCTGAGAGGGCTGAGATTAAGACATAGTCTTTAATTTGTTCTCTTAACATCTTTGCGAGTGGCTCTTCATATTCAACTACATGGGCATGGTGCCTCTTATTTTTCCTTTTGTATTCTTCTCGTCTTGCTGGACAATATCTCACAATATGTCCCATCTTGTCACAATGGTAGCATTGGACAAATGAGTAATATCTTTCCTTTCGTTATCCTTTCTTATGGAATCTCTTTGGTTGAGATTTGTTTTGGGGATGAGACTCTTTATGAGTTTCTTTCTGGCAGTAGGACTTCTTCCTTCCTCCTTTGGTGTGAGTAGCTAGGGATTGATCATCATCTCTTGCTAGTAACGCTTATCGGTTAGCTACTATTGTTTCTTCTTGAATGCATTCTTATTTATGGACTGGTGCTTTTGGTTTTCTGGTACCTCTGGTATTCTGATACTTCTGGTACTTTTGGTACTCTGGTTTTCTGGTACTTTGTGAAACTAGGGTTTCACTTTCCAGGAGATCTAGCCACTGAAAAGTTGTGCCGAGGATGCCAAATTGATCCTTGAGGAAGGGTGCACTTTTCTATATGGTTTTAGGGCTGGAATACTTCATCAACAAAAATCCCTAATTTGTATGTACAGAAACAATGACGTTTTTCACTTTCTCTTATGAAAGATGCTCTCTTCATCTTAGCTCTGATACCATGTTAAGGTTTAATCTATTATTAGAGTTCTTTGAATTTCAATAGAAAACAATAGCATAAGATAGGATCACTGAGAAATACACAATCATAAGAGACACATCATTTATCCCGGGAAACCCTCAAGGGGAAGAAAACCCAACAAAAACTTCCATATTATAGATAGCCAATACAATGCCAAGAGATAACTCAAACAAATATATAAAGTCCTCTCCCAAGAATGCGTCTCTCTCTCTCTCTCTCTCTCTCTTCTCCAATTACAGCTTCGAAACTTGTCTCTCAATGAACAAGTGAGTGTGTGTCTAAGTGAGGCGCTAGCCTCCTTATTTATACAATTCTGGCATGTGTGCAAGTGTCTCTTCATTGGCAGGGCTGACTTCTCAATCTGGGTGGTTATAACCACCTTTAATATATTCTGGGGCCGACTTCTTATTCTGCCTATTACAATAATGTTTTGACCAATTTGCAAAAGGGGATTTGGTCTCTTACAATAGCCAACATGATCAATCCGCAATGGGGATTGATCTAATGAATAATTCCACAATTAGAATACACTTTGCAGTTACATTATTTCAACATAGCTCACCCTATCACTTCCTTGAAAATGAAGGAGAAGAAGTTTCAGTGGACAAAATATTGTGAGAAAATATTCCAGCGATTGAAGCAATTGTTAACCAGTGCTCCAATCCTAAGGATTGTAGATTCGGATGAAGATTTTGTGGTGTGCATAGATGCATGCAAAGAAGGACTGGGAGGATTCCTCAATCGGAATGGATTCATTATTTGTTATGAATCCGAAAAGTTGAAAGAGAATGAAAGGAACTATGCCACTCATGATTTGGAGTTGGCAGCCATAGTGCACGCTCTAAAGAAATTGAGACATTGCCTCATGGGAAGGAGGTTCGAACTAAGGACAGACCATAACAGTCTGAAGTATTTAGTTGATCAACTAACCTTGAATTCTAGACATACTAGGTGGTTGGAGTTTCTCTGTGAGTATAAATTTGATATCAAACATATCAAAGGGAAGGATAACAAAGTGGCTGATGCACTCAACAAGAGAGTGCATGAATTACATGCTACAACCATTAGCATGTACCGAACTGATATTAAAGGCATAATTTCGGAAGCTGCAAATACATATTTGCAGTATAGGGATTTGGTAGCAAAGCTACAACAAGGTGAGATGCCACAGAAAGTGGAAAATTATAAATTGGAAATTGATGGAATACTTCTGTACAAGAACAAAATTTATGTACCTAATGTCCAGGATTTGAAATTTGTGATTTTGCATGAAATTCAAAATGTGCCTTATGCAGGGCACCCTGGATATCAGAAGACTGTGGCAGCAGTCAAGAGCCATTACTTTTGGCTAGGTATGAAGAAATACATTGCTGAATACATCGCTAGATGTATGGAGTGCCAGAAGGTTAAAGTTGAGCACATGCACCCGACAAGGTTGTTGCAACCTTTACCCATTCCTGAGTGGAAGTGGGAAGTGGTGACAATGGATTTCATCATGAGATTTCCCAGAACAGGAAAACAACGTGATTCAATCATGGTGGTGGTGGAAAATTTTATGAAATCTACCCATTTTATTCCACTAAAGACTACTCACAAGGCATCAAATGTTGTTGATATTTTTATGAGGGAAGTAACACGATTGCACGGTATTCTGAAGACAATTGTGTCTGAAAAAGACCTAAAATTTACCTCCAATTTCTGGAAAGGGTTATTCAAGGGGTTCAGAACGAATCTGAACTTCATTATAGCCTATCATCCCGAGTCGGATGGGCAGATAGAGCGGGTGAACCGAGTAATAAAATACATGCTAAGGATGTATGTGATGGATAAACCATCGAAATGGGAAGACTACCTACACTTGGTAGAATTTGCCTACAATAATGGGTATCAAACATTGTTTAAGATGAGCCCATTTGAAGCACTTTATGAAAGAAAGTGAAATACTCCAGTAAGCTGGGATAATCTAGCTGATAGGGTAGTAGTTGGGCCAAAGTTGCTCAAGGAAATGGAAGAACAAATGCTACAAATTAAGCGGAATTTAAAAGCTGCCCAAGATAGGTAGAAAAGTTATGTTGATAAAAAAAAGAACCCACATAGAGTTTAAAGTGGGCGATCATGTTTTCCTGAAAGTGAAAGCCATTAGAAGTTCCCTGAAGCTGGGAAACTGCGCTAGGTTGGCAGCCATATTTTGTGGGTCATTTGAAATCCTAGAAAGGATTGGGCCAATTGCATATATGCTTGCAATACCTGCATACATGACTGTACATAATGTGTTTCATGTTTCATTTCTTAAGAAATATATACCTAATGCTAATCATGTAATTGATTGGAATGTGACTCAGGTGGAGCAAGAAGGTGTCATGCAAGTGCACCATGTGCGCATATTGGACCGGAAAAGAAAATAGCTTCGGAATCAAACCATAGGGCTTGTAAAGGTCCAGTGGACCTGATACGGTCCTGAGGATGTGACTTGGGAACATGAAGATGCTATGTGGGTAGAATATCCGTATCTTTTTGAAGATTTTTGAAAATCTTTCTGATGTTGTGTAAAAGTTGCACTGAGGACAGTGCAAAAATAAGGGGAGGGGATTGTAATATCCCCAAGGACAGACCCTATTGTAATCATGTTTGTGAATTGTAAATCATGTTTTATAGGTTGGTGGGCCAAGTATATATAAGTTGGTGGGATTATGTGTTTATTAGGCCGGAGAGCCTAAGTGTTAAAGGCCAGGAGCCTAATTTTGTATATGTATTTATGTAGATCATTAATATAATATATAAACACCGCTGCGTGTAGACCAACCACAAAGAAAGAGTGATGGGGGAATAAGATTCCACAAGGTGGGTAAGGGAAAAGGGGTTGAAAGGTTGGAAAGAGGGGCTAATCTTAGGGGCTTAAGTCCTTGAGAATAATATTTTATTATTATTCTAAAGCTGTGAGACAAACATGTTTTTATCCTAAGTCCTGGGAGAGGCAACACATACAGATCCAATGTGTGCAAAAGGGAATGCATGCTTGATGGAGTGCATGCAGCTTCATGGGCGACATGTGTCGACCTAGGTGCATGCAATTTAACCCAATAATTGAGCTGTGATGGGGGTTCGTCCCCCATTATGTCGTCCACTATCTGAACTGAGGGATATTTGCATCTGATCTTTGCATGCCTCACACAGCTCTAAAACCTGAAGCATGTGATGTTTTCTTGAGAAGCTGATACACCCTCTGTCTGAACCATTGAGTCTGTGTTCGACCTCTACGTGGATTGCTTGTCACGCATCCTGAAACCAGTGTTACCTGAACCATGCTGTGTCTTAGTGACCTATTGCCATTTTTCTAGATGTCCACACCCAATTTTCTTATTGTTGATGTCACTCGTGTGTTAACCAAAAGATGTTGTTATTGCTATTATCCTGAACTTGTGGGAATTGAGTTGAAAAATGGTTGAAGAACTAGGTTTTCAGGCCCGTGGGAGAAGAGGCAAGTTTTCAGGCTTGTGAGCAACTCTCTCCAGGTGAGAGAGTCTATTGGGAAGTGGTTTTATCCCAAAGAGAGTCCAACACTAGCTACAGAGCTCTAAGAATTCCTGATCCAGCCTGTTGCTGAGACCTAGAGAGGGAAGTGAAGCACCGATGGACTGTTCTTGTGAAGGTGTATACTCCCGGGTGGAACAAGTATGTGGGGAATGAGAATCCATGAGTAATGGGCGTAAGAAGGCTCCTGGAGAGAATCCTTCTGGTAGCTTTGTGCAGTTTTCCTGTAACCCAAGCCTAGTATAGGATTCCCTTGCCTTGGGTGGAGCTTGGTCCTAGATTGGGGGTGACCCACTACTGAGCGTGATGAGAAGTGTGGTCTAAGGCTGGGAGGTTCGTGGAAGGTCTGCACATGGTTGGTGGAGTTACTACCATTTCAAAGATAAGTATATGCATGTGTTTAATTTCAATTAAAATGCATGTCTGTGACGCTTGCAATATTATCATGTATTCCGTTGCAATTATGAATTACTATTAAATCCATTACTTCTGTATGTTCACAGTAATCCTATGTTTACTTTGCATTGTTTAGTTAAATGTGTTAATTCATTTAAATTCATCTAATTGTATATATATATATATATATATA
>ML781685.1:491120-512995 GCA_009831015.1 Picea engelmannii | reverse complement strand
AAATAGAATAAGGCGGATGTAAGAAGACCTAATAGAAGCTTCCGCTTCTAGAAGGATATTCCTCTAGATGCTTCTCTTAATAGACATATTTAGTATAAATAAGGGGCGAGGGTATGTGAACCCTAGCTTGGAGATTATTGTAATAGAGCGCTTCTCGACTGGAGGTTTCCCCCTTGAAGAGGCATGTGAACATTTCTATCTGAATCAAAGTGCTATTTCTATTGCTATTTCGTATATCATTTCTGTGTATTGTGAAGATTATGCTGGATATTTCACTGTTATTCTGCCATTTCTAGCATTTTATTTCTATTCTGCATATTTTATATATTTGGTATCTTGCACACATTAGCATCATGGGAATATCCAATAGACTTCCTTGTCATTCATTCAAAGGATCCTTCTAAGGGGCATCCTGTTATCTTGGGAAGACCTTGGTTGGTCACATCCAATGCATTTTTTAGCTGTAGAGAAGGTGAAATGACTATCTCTAATGGAATTTCTATATAGAAACTTACCATGTACCCATCAACTCAATCTATTATAGAGAATCTATGGTGGATTGAATGTCCATATGAGAATGAGAATTGGGAAGAACCCGTGTTTCCTAGTGATCATTCCTGGGCACTTCAGGAGAAAACAACATAGAGTGTGTTAAATCAATTTATTTATGCAATCACGTGTGTTGATTTTCCTTAATTGTTTCCCCAATTTGATTATATGTCTGGGGAATAATTTCAAGAACATTTGGACCCATCAAATTTGTCTTCAACATCTTTTATTTTTGAGATAGATTAATCTTCCATATCTTATACCATGCCTTATGAGGCTAGTCCTAGGAAATTCCTACATATAAATTCCAGATTAGATGCAGATCAACAAGAACAATTAGTGAATGTCCTTAAGGACCAATTAGGAGCATTCGCTTAGGAATATACCAATATGAAGGGTATACACCCCGACACATGCATTCATCACATATATACCTAGGAAGAAGTAACACTTGTTAGGCAACCTCAGAGAAAGATGAATCCAACACTAAAGGATACAGTGAATGAGGAAATACAAAAACTATTGAATGTCAGTTTTATTTATCCAATCTCTGACAACAAATGGGTATCCCCGCCTGTAGTGGTTCCAAATAATGTAACCGGAAAATGGATAATTTGTGTTGACTTCCGTGAACTTAATAAGGCCACTCTTAAGGATTATTTTCCTCTTCCCTTCATTGACCAAGTATTGGATACCTTGTCAGGGAAGCAATACTTTTCCTTCCTGGATGGATATAGTAGATACAACCAAATTCTCATAGCACCTGAGGACCAGGACAATACTATTTTCACCTGTCCTTAGGGCACCTATGCCTATAGGGTCTTACCATTCGGTTTGTGTAACGCCCCTACCACATTCCAATGAGTAGTATTAGGGATATTTGTTGACCTCATTCATGACTGTGTGGAAGTGTATATGGATGATTTTACAGTATATGGTAATATTTATCAGGAAGCCCTAGATAATTTGAAGAAAGTTCTTATTAGATGTCAAGAAATGAATTTATCCTTAAGTCATGAAAAGTGTAAAATGTTATTGACTAAAGGAGTAGTCTTAGGGCATCATGTTTCATCTGAAGGGATTAAAGTGGATCCTACCAAGATTGAGGTAATCGTCAAACTTCCACCTCCAAGGACTCAAAAAGAGGTAAGAAGCTTTCTTGGACATGCCAGATACTACTGGCGATTTATTGAGAATTTTACAAAGATTGTTGCAACAATGTTTGGATTGCTTACAAAAGATGTTGATTTTCTTTGGATTGACCATTGTCAAAATTCCTTTGAAATTCTAAAAGCTAAATTATCTATGGCACCTATTCTTAGGGGACCCAATTGGGCCCTTCCATTTCATATATCCATTGATGCCTCTGATAATGCAATAGGAGGATTATTAGGACAAAAAGAAGACCAACAATCCTATGCCATTGACTTTGTGAGTAAGAACTTGACCCCTGTCGAGACAAGCTATACAATCATCGAAAAATAATTCTTGGCAATCATCCATGCCATCAACAAGTTTCTCCATTATATCACAGGATATGAGATATTTGTACATACATATCACTCTTCCATTATATTTCTCATGAAAAAACCTATCACAATTGGCTGAGTAACTAGGTGGCTCCTTTTATTACAAGATTTCAATATCACTGTCCTTGACCGACTAGGAAAAGAGAACTTAATAGTTGATTTTCTCTCATGCATTAATCATGAGGGTGATGGTATTCCTGTTGATGATAGTTTTCCAAATGAGCATCTCTTTTCCATATCCGTAAACACTCCATGGTTTGCAGACATGGAAAATTATTTGGCTACTAGAAAATTACCGGCTCATTTATCACCTCATGAAAATAGTCGAATTATAACACAAAGTGCTAACTACTCTTGGGTTTGCCATGACCTTTTTTGTATTGGACTAGACTTGATTATTTGTAGATGTGTCTGGGAAGATGAGACAGAAAAAATCCTACGAAGTTGTCATGATGGACCATGTGGTGGAAAATTTTCTGATAAATGTACAACATATAAGGTTTTACATTCAGGTTATTATTGGCCTAGAAATTTTAAGGATGCTGCCAAATATGTGAGAAGTTGCGATAGATGTCAGAGGATAGGAAGATCCACATCAGTTGATGAAATGCCCTTACATGACTAGGTTTTGATAAAAACTTTTGAGAAATGGGCCCTTCATTTTGTAGGACCAATTTCTTCCATGTCTTGTAAGAAGAATTATATTCTTGTTTGTACATATTATGTCACCAAGTGGGTAGAGGAAAAAGCCTTGTTTATGGCTATTTAAAAATATGTTGTTGAGTTCATTTATGAAGATATTTTTACCCGCTTTGGTGTTCCTTGTGAGATTGTCACAAATCAAGGTACACAATTTACTTCTAAGCTGATGAAGGAATTAATGGAAAAATATGGGATACATCATCGTAAGTCCTCTCCATACCACCCACAAGATAATGGCCAAGTAGAGTAAAAAAACAAAGTATTGAAAACTATCCTAACCAAAATTTTCCAATTACACCATAGAGATTGGGCTGATAGACTTCCATAGGATTTGTGGGCATATCATACCACATGGAGAAACACCACTGGGCATACCCCATATGAACTAGTTTATGGAAAACAAGTACTCTTACCGATTGAATTCCAAGTAAGGAATTTTTGTATTGTTGCACAATTGGGATTAGACTTAGACAAGGCACAAAAAAAATGATCCCTACAATTGAACAAATTGGATGAGATTAGACAAGATGCTATCCAAAGGACAATCTTAGTTCAAAACCAGAGAAGCAAGTGGCATGGTAAATTTATTAAAAAGAAACAATTTCAACCTGGTGATTGGGATTTGTTGTTTGATTCATGATTCAAAACTTTTAAAGGAAAACTTACCACTCGATGGTTGGGTCCTTATGAGGTAGTTACCATGTTTGATAATGGGGCTGTTAAGATAAAAACAATGGATGATGGACAAGTCTCTTTCATAATGAATGGACACCGAATTAAATTTTACCACAAGTCCATTTCTAAAGAATATTTTATACAGGTCATGTCAGCCAAAAATCCATTGGCATTGGTGGATGGGAAAGTTTCTTCTCCCTCCCCCTCTTCTTGAAACTTTTTGATTTCTGATTGTACATATGTAAATATTTTAGAGTGTGTTTTTTTTCTGATAAACAATTTTAGATATTTCTGCAGGTGTTCATCTAACAATAGGTGGACAAATCCAAGGAGACATAAAGGGAAGTATTTTACTTCGAAAGAAGATGTTACTATATTTAAACTTTGTTGTATGCTTAAGCACCAATTAGATAATGACTTTTTTTTTATTATGATTAGAAACTGCCTGCTTTAAATTAGACATTTTTACAAGATTTCTATCTTCCTTTCTCTCAAGGAATCTTTCATGGTAGTTTCTCATAACCTCCACCACTAGAGGACATAAGGAAGTGACACTTTTTATTATCAAACCTAGAGGTTACTAGTACAATTTCCCCAAGAACCCTGAGTAGGTGAGTAAAGTATCTTTATGAAAGAGTAGAAAGAAGGTATGATTAGTGGTTAACCATGGAAACATCAATATAACTTCAAATAGAAGAAATGGAGTAGGGACTGTAGATACTTTTCTATTATTTCCCAATGGTACCATACACTACACATTAAAAATGCTTGACTATACAATATCTTCAGATTGGCTATGCCCACTTAAGTATCCCTTGCATTAGAACAATCTATAAGGAATACATAAATAAGAGTCATCCTCTAACTTAAGTACCATCCCAATCCAAAAAAAATTGTCAGAGTTGCCTCCCCATATCCTTGCAAAAAGAAATATTCATACACAAATATTAAAAGTTGGTGGATCAGTCTCTACTGTAAAAGGGTGTAAGAGGCTAACCCGTCGGGATACTGAACATGTCTGCTGGCAACAGGTACCGACCTATGGTATGACTAGGTAAACCCATCAGAGTATTGAACAGGCTCACTAGCATCGGGGAATTATACCTAGAGAGGGTGATGATTTGACAAACAATAAATAAAATTTCTAATATTAAAACTTGTCCTAATGTACCACACTACTTGTAGGCAAACCTGGAAATAAGTATGCATGGTTAAGCAAAGGTAAATGAACTCCATCAATTTTCCATTGGGAACTAACTTTAATACAATCTTAAGACTCTCTCTCCTACCTCTTATTAACTATATGTAGGAAGTTTTGTCCTACAGGTGGGGCCATAGTTTTAACCATCTTGTCAGACTAATGTGTGAAATTTATCTCTACACTTGGAAACTGTAAATCTTAGGATATTGGGAGGATTGACTGGTTTCCTATATCTTTGATTGTGAAGTGTCACAATACTTAGGAGTGGGGTAGGGGTTTCTTAAACACTGCCATCTGTATTACAAACCCATAATAAGAGAAGTAGGCTCAGGCTATTATATCAACAATCATTTGTATTGGTATGATAAGTTTTATACTGCTGACATAACTTTGTGTGTTTTAATCCTGCTGTGCATTTTTTATTTATGTTTATATCTAATGCAATGAAATAATTATTACACTTAAATGTTCCTTGTAACAATTACAGATCGATAACAAATTCTAAACACTGCCATTTGTATTACAATCCCATGAGAAGAGGAACAATCGTTTGTATTGTTACAGATCGATAACAAAGGAAATAAAAAAATGGATGTTATAATCCTATTCATGCTCATCCTATCCATGCTCATGTTCACCATGCCTTCCAGAAATCATCCAATTTGAGTGTTATGGGAGAATGTCCATTTACTATTGAATAGTTTTCACCTACACAGGGGACCACATGGAGTGCCATCTGGAGGACCGGATGGAGTACCATCTGGAGGACCGAATGGAGTGCCATATGGAGGATTGGATGATGTATTATATACACTGTAAATGATCATGATCTCATTCAGGTATGATCACTCAAGTTTGATTACGCCCATTGCAGTGATGAATTAAATGATGTATTTTTGAATTTCATTTTGTGATCAAATTAAAATTACAAATTCATTTTATGATCAAATGTCTAAGTCTTTGACTTGGACATTGATCAAATTTCTTACACGATTTCATTTTACCTCCAAAGTACAAAACATTTGAAATTTAAACTCAGTGTAATTATGATCACACATGGTGTTCATGTATGATGAATTCACCCACGATTCAACCATTTCCATAACCATTGCATTAAGGCACGAGTACTCTGTCTAGATTTATCATAACCTATCTATTTCGCTCATCCTATGATTTCTATATCGCGCTCACCCTCTGCTTGATTTTGTCCTCCTTCTCATCCCTTTCTCTGTAACCATGCCCAATCATCACAAACCATCCTCCTACACTAAGCTATTGGCCATTCTGGAATTCGAAGCATGTCAGGAAGTCTTCCTCTGTGCAGGTTGGGGACTATTCCTTTACAGTATGTAGGGGAACTATGACGACGTCTCTCTCCAATTCACTCTCGGGTTCGATGGGAGACTTTCTCGCGTAGGGTCTCTGGTCTTTTTGGTCTCCAAATAATCCATTTCTGTGGCCATAAAATTGGCATGGGTTGGGGACCGGTGGTTCAAACACCATCAGGTGCCGCGCCAAAGTTATAATAGGGTGTTCAAGCATGAATACCAAAATGTCTTTGGAGCTAAAGGGTATTCAAAAGAGTGGATCAAAGATGAATTAATCAACCCTCTGATCGTAATTACTAGTCTCATTACTTGTGAAGGTAGGTACTCTATTTTTAAAGCCTGTCATTTCTGTCTTTTGGCCCATTTTCAATTCAAGAAACCCTTGAATTTTCCCTTCTATTTTATGAAAATACTTGAGAATATGTCTTCCTAGGTCCGGAAAAATTTGGCCAACCCTCACCACAACTTATTTCACCATGGCCTCATTAAATTTCTTGTTATATCATAATTGAAGAAACATAGTAAAACATGGGAATATTTCCTCTTACAGTTTTCGAATCCCCATCTCATAGTTAAGACAAGAAAGAAGTCGATCGATCCAGGGACTATTACCCCACCTAATATTCACTCTCCAAAAACCCTAAACCCTCCAGTTTAAACTATCTCCTTGTCTGATAAGAAAGACAAGAAAATTATTGATTCCCCTATCACCTCATCTTGTAATAAAATTAAGAAACCTGCTGATAATTCCCAATTACCTCCAACACCTATCGATTCTAAACCAAAGAAATTGTAGGATTCATTTCATCAAGATTTTCCTTCGGTTCCTACAAAGAGGAGAGAATATAATTGATTCAAGGGACAATCCTTTCAAAGAAGCACCTGAAGTATGAGTGACAAGTCCAATATAAAACCTCCAAGTACTTCGAATCCTATTCAATTGTCTTCCGACCATGAGAGACTTAAAGAAGTTTCTGCAGAGGAGTCTAAGCCTGATAAAGAGATCAAATATGAACCTATCACACCAAGTATTCCTCACAAAGACACTGTTACTCCCTCTTCCCATATTCCTACACCTTCTTCTAAAATTGACATACTTTCTACATCTACCAAAGAGCCTAAGCCTTCCTCTCTTGAGCCATCTGATCAATCCCCAACTATTAAGCAATTGTAAAAAGAGAATGCTCAAATGCTCCAACATCTGGAAAAACGATAAACCGTGGATCGACATTTGCACCATGACAATGATGTCCTACAAGCAAGAGTAAACTCTCTTTGGTGATTGGTCGATCATATGACTACCACCAATCATAGTCTCAGGATGCAGTTGTCAATGTTTCATGGAAACCTGCACAGAAGATCTAGCTAAAGAATACACAAACAAAGCTTATCAAGAAAAGGAAGAGAGATACACAATGAAGAATGAGAATCAATGAATATTATGATCTTATCAATGAGTGAGTGATATTCACTCATATAGGCAATGACATCCTATAATTAGGAATGCATGCATAATAGTGATGGTCTAATATTAAAAAGTATAAAATAGAACTAGTCAGCTAACTCCCACTAAACTAGTGTTACTCCCACTGAACTAGTGTGCTGAAAATAGAAATTTCTCCAACACCCCCCCTGAACATCACTATGGAGTAAAAAATGAGTCTCGACTACTAGGCCATTTTAGGTACTCATGTACAATGAAACTAATGAACATTGAATAAAAGCGAGGAAAGAGGGAAAACCATGTGGGAATAAAACCCCCCCTCAAAAGATAATGTATCAAAAGACGAAAATGACAACTTCTAGGAAACTATGTTCTTCACTGTAAGACGATCCCGCAAAATCTAAAACTTCTGCTCACTAAAAGTCTTCGTGAAGATATAGAAATCTTTATGGATCTGATGAAGTCCTTTGACAACCTATCTAGTCTTGTACCTCTTGATCCTATGGACCCATCTGCACCTGAAAATATTCCTTTCTGGTGGAAGTGGAACCAGATGCAAAGTCTGATTCTTTAGGAGTGAGTCATAATCCTTCTGCATGGCTTCTTTCCATAATGGATTACCCACAACCTTATTGTAGTTTTGCAGATTAATGGATTGAACCATATAGAAATGCATGGGCATCGCAGGTTCTGAAGCTGAAAGTACATGAGAAGGATCATCATGCTGAGATCGAGTCATCCTTGAATCCAGTGGATTCCCTGGAAGGTTTCCTACTACCTAAAGTGTGGTCTGTGCCTTCTTGGGCATCTACTAAAGCTTCGACGCCGGCTTCTTATATGGCTGTACTACCTACTTATTTCCATGTACATAATATGAGTGTATGGAATCATCTTTGATGTCTGAAACTGATGGAAGCACAAGAGTATATGCATGTTGCACTAGAGGTGCATGCAAAGTACTCTCCTTATGTGTAAGTAGAAAAGAGGATTCATCATAAGAAAACTTAGTGAATTTATACAACCTTGACTTGTGATCCACCTCACCAATTGCAATAATGGAATTGTCAGGCATGTCAATTACTGAAATTGAATGTGATGTAAATTCAACCTTTTTACCTTTCTGAGTAATGTGATAAACTGAGAGCAGATTCATAGAAATCTTTGGAACATGTAGAACATTCTCAAAACTGCAATTATGGAGTTCCACTCTCCCTTCTCCTACTATTTCTACTGAAGTATCATCCCCCATGAGAATAGGGGGTCTTGAGCATAGAATCAAAGAAGAGAAAACTTCCTCTTTCGTTGCCATATGATGGGATGCACCAGAATCTATAATCCACGAATCAGATGAGGAATTAATTGCAACCAGAGTAGGATGACTACCTTTCTTAGGAGTAGGATATTCTTCTTTCTTCTTCTTGACTCCCTCTGGAATGAAGTTTCCAAGGTTGTTCTGCTGAAGTGCATGTGCCATAATATCGATCTATTTCTTCATGCATGTGGATTCTTCATGATTCAGTTTATTGCAGTAAGTGCACTTCTTTCCCTTCTTCTTCTTCTTGGAATCTAAAGAGTCTTTGGAACCTGAAGAATCATTAAAGGGTTTGGAATATCCCTCCTTCCCATTTTGTTTGGATGAACCTTTTCCATCATGCATGGTGAGTGCATATGCTTTGGGATATTTCATGAGGCCCATGTGTATGAGTTTTGTTTGCTCTTGTGTAAGAGACTCAATCAACTGAGCCAACATAGGCATTTTCCAATTTGTTCCAAAAAAACATCTGCCAGAATGGAAATTGGAGACATATACATCGTATTCTGGTCCTAGCTTGGCAAAGATTGTTAGAATAAGTTATTTCTCTTATGTAGACTTATCAATACCACATTCACCCAAGTTCAATAGAAAACATTTAAATTTAGTAAAAAAATCTTGTATATTATCAAAACTTTAGGGCTCTAAGGTATTCAACTCTACCTCAAGCATATGACCTCGCATCTCATCCTTCTTTCCAAAGAGTCCTTCCAAGGTGGTATAGATCTCATTTGGAGTCTTGCATGTGACAACATGAAACCATAGATCAGTGGAGATTAACTCAAGAAGTAGTCCTGTGGCCTCATCCTTACGGTTCACCCATCTCATCTTCTCAATCGCTGATGTAGGTTCTATTTCTGTCGCCATCGTCAAATTATACATTCCTTTCCTTTTGAGTTGGAATTCTACCTTGGGTTTCCAATCAAAATAATTGTATGGTGTGAGGATTACCACCAAGTTTGATTGTATAATAGTTTTCCTATCCATCTCTCCCACTATTTCTAAGAACCCCTAAAAATTTACTCTCAATCTGCAAGTGAAAAATTAAGAAATCACGACAGAAAGGGCACTTTAAGTGAAAATTCGTATCAATTTTAGGAGACGATCTTATGACTTACTTTTTGAGAAAACGGTGAGGAATCTCTCCAAACAATTGAAAACCCACTTGCAGAATGGATCAATTTAATTCTCACATGAGTCGTTTCCTCAAAAACTTAACATTTTGGGAGCAATCACTGTAGAAAGGTATGACCATGGATTCATATCAGTTTCAAGAGGCTATCTTACAACTTACTTTCTAATCAAATGGTGAGGAATATCGCAAAATGGTTGAAAACCCACTTGCAAAATGGGTCGATTTACTTCTATAGCAGGCCGTTTCCTCAAAAAATGAATATTTTTGGGAGAAATCACTGCTGAAAGGTACGACCACAGATTTAGCTCGCTGAAACTCCAATTTTCCTTATTCTTTGGCTCTTCTTGCTTGATCCAAGCAACATAGCTCTGATACCATGTCATTGTTTCATGGAAACTTGCACAAGAGATCTAGATAAAGCATACACAAACAAATCTTATCAAGAAAAGGAAGAGAGATACACAATGAAGAATGATAATCAATGCATATTATGATCTTATCAATGAGTGAGTGATATTCACTCATATAGGCAATGACATCCTATAATTAGGAATGCATGCATAATAGTGATGGTCTAAGATTACAAATTCTAAAATAGAACTAGTCATTTAACTACCACTGAACTAGTGTTACTCCCACTGAACTAGTGTGTCAAAAATACAAATTTCTCCAACAACAGTTGAAGCATCAAAAAAGGCCTAAGACAAAGTCCTTAGGGAATGAGGGAGAGGCCTCTAAATCTAGTATGCCCCCTCCTTCACAGATATAGCTATGTATGGTGATCCATTTTTGTTGCAGAGGGACCTGCAAAATCTTAGGTGTGGGAGAAATGTTGATTTGGTGTTTTGACTGTTTTTTCGATGCCCAAATCTCTTTTGCATATGGAAGTTATACGCTCTATGATTTTATTTATCTCTTTTAAAGGTATTATTAGGTTTTGTGCATCAATTTTCCATGGAACAACATGAGGTATGTGAAATCGTTGCTTTGTAATTATTTTATGCTAATTTATCTTCAATTGAGTGATTACAATTTCCTAACGTTTCTCATTTGCTTGCAACAGGACAAAAACATGATCTGATCTTCCATCTAGTCCTTTGTCCAATCCTCCATCTGATCCTCCATCCAACACTCGGAGCACAATGCAGTTGTAGGTTATCATATCGACAGGCTTCTATGGGAAAATAAAAAACATGGGTTTTGTGCCTGCTCACACCCTTTGGCTATGGAACTCATTGCATTCAGATTTGAGCAGTTGCATCCGCCGCTATTTTGAGCGCACAAGGGTGTTGGAGGAGATGTGTTCTGTTGAGGTTATTAATGAATTTCTAATTTTAGAGAGCATCGACCCTTTCAGTGGTCAACCTCTCAAGATGTGTACAAACTCTATAAATACTTGCTGGTCTGTGCCACCAGAGACAGGATTTTTATATATACACACATACATTATCTTGGATTTTTCTGTAAACTCTGTTTTGGTGATTAATATCAATTCTGTGTTAATTCTATGATTGCGTTTTTACATTGAAGTAGTACCAGGACCGTCTAGGGGGCCCACCAGTGGTCTGGGTAGCTTGTGCATATCAGTGTATATTCATCCTTTCACATTTGGCTTTCATAACTTGCTAGTTTCAAGTTACTTGTTTAAATCGATCATTGTGTATATCTTTTCTAACTTGCAGGTTGCTTCCTGTATTGTATGTGTATCACAGAGCATTCATAGTCGTCAATACTTACTTGTTTATATCTTGATATCTAATACCTTGTTATGCAGGTTGCAACACATTTTTTTATAAGTTGTTTACCTATGCTATCATAGCCCTCTGTTTCTGTTTATAAAATTGTAAATCATTCCATAGTTTTCTTACTTATGCAGTGTTTCTCTTAGCTACATCTACTTTATTAAATGAGGTCAATTACTTCTTGTAGATTTACAAGAACTGTTTTCTTTATTTTCATCATTAGAATGCTAGGATCAGAGTTGATTTTGAGTTATGATTTTTAATTATATCTTATAGGCTTACATAAATTATCAATTCTGTACAAAGTATTTTCCAGTATCAGTGTGATAGAACAAGTGATTGATTTTGAATCTCTTCTACACAATGTTTGTAGACCATATGGATTATAAGAACATTTAAGGTTGTTTTTATGATGGAAAAAATTTCTATAGACTGCCTTATCCATACTTTGCATTTATCTGTAAAAGTTAGCATCGAGTTGATTCCATTTGAATTGTAATTAGTGATTAGATGCCATCGTGAAACGATTCTCCATCGTAGACACAATCATCACATTTGAATACTGTTAGACCACTCTTTCTTTCAGTTAGGTAGATTATTGGAAAGATAAGGTTTATCTCCTGCAAGATAAAAGTAATTATGAGTTTTTGAAGACATGCTTTAAGAATAGAGTTCACTTTGTAAAGCTAATTCCAACAGATTGTTTACTTATTCAAAGATTGCTTGTTCATTTAGAAAGTTGCTTACTTAGATTAAATAGTTCATAGTCCTAGATTTCTTAAAGCTCATTCGTTAAAGGTTTCTTTGTATATTTAACATAAAATATGTTGTTTAAATGGATTTTAAAAGTCATCTTTTAAAGTAGATCTGTAAATTGAAAAAGAGTGTTGATACCTAGGATAAACCCTCTTAGCTAGTTAATATTTTCGTTAGATTTTCTTTCTGTCTTGACTCATACTATTTCACAACTCTAAGTTTACTTACCCTGGTTGAAAATTTAATTGAGGGAAATTAATACATATAGTTTACCCATAAGAATGCCCCGCTTCCAGCAAGCCTGTTCAATACTCCAACGAGTTTACCTTGTCATACCATAGGCCAGTACCCGCTGCCAGTAGACCTGTTAAATATCCCGATGGGTTAGCCTCTTACACCATTTTTATAGCAGAGACTAGTACTTACCCTCACCTTTAATATTTGTATATGAATGTTTATTTTCACAAGAATATGGGAGGAATCTTTGCAAACCTTTTTATGGGCTGGGATGGTATTTAAGTTGGAGGATTATTTTCTCTTTATATAGATTACCTTTACAGATTGTCCTGATGTAAGGGATACTTAAGTGAGTGTAACCAATCCAAAGATATGATAGAATTGAGCATTTTAATGTGTAGTGGATGGAACCATTGGAAAATAGAAAAAATATATATGTAGCCCCTACTTATATTCTTCCATTGAAATTAAATTGATGTGTCCATGGCTTAACCACTAGTTATACCTTCTTGCTACTCTTTTATAAAAATACTCTACTCACCCATTCAAAGATTTGGATGTATTGTACTAGTAGCCTCTAGGTTTGATGAGATCAATGTCACTTTTTCAATATATTTTATGGTGGTTAAGGGCTATAAGCAACTGTTATAAGAGATTCCCTGAAAGTCTAGTTTGAAAAGAATATAGAATTCTGGGAAAATAACTAAAAATGAATAACTAAAACAAGCAGTTTTTAATCATGATAAAAGTACTCGTTATGCAAATGATGCTCAATAAGATGATGAAATTTGATTATAATAACATTTTCTTTTGAAGTAAAATACTCCCCTTTTTCTTCGCTTCCTTGAAAGTGTTCATTTGTAAATGAATACCTGCAAAATTTATAAAACTGTATGTCAAAAACCACACTAAAAAATATTTATATGTGTACAACAAAAAATCAAAACATTTCAAGAATAGGGAGAAGGATAAGAAACTTCCCCATCCACCTATGCCATTGCCTTGTCCGCTGATATGAATTGTATAAATTCTTCTTTAGAAACATGCTTATGGTAAAGTTTAAGTCTATACCCATTTACTGCAAAAGAGACTTGTTCATTATCAATTTTTTATTTTATTTTTACAACCCCATTATAAAACATGGTAACCACTTCATAAGGACCTAACCATCGAGTGGTAAGTTTTCCTTTAAAAGTTTTAAACCTTGAATCAAACAATAGAGCCCAATCTCCAGGTTTAAATTGTTTATTTTTAATGAATTTATCATGCCATTTTCTTTGCTGGTTTTGAACTAAGATTGTCCTTTGGATAACATCCTGTCTAATTTCATCCAATTCATTCAATTGCAGGACTCGTTGTTGTTGTGCCTCATATAAATCTAATCCCAACTATGTAACAATATGAAATATTCTTACTTGGAATTCAATAGGTAAGAGTACTTGTTTTTTGTAAACCAATTCATATGGGGTATGTCCAGTGGTGTTTCTCCATGTGGTGCGATATGCCCACAAAGCCTCTGGAAGTCTATCAACCCAATCTCTATGGTGTAGTTGGAAAGTTTTAGTCAGGATAGTTTCCAATACGTTTTTTGTGGATTCCACTTGGCCATTAGCTTTTGGGTGGTATGGAGAGGATTTACGATGTTTTATCCCATACCTTTCTGTTAATTCCTTCATTAGCTTAGAAGTAAATTGTGTACCTTGGTCCATGACAATATCACCAGGAAAACCAAAGCGGGTAAAAATATCTTCATAAATAAACTCAACAATAGATTTTTTAGTAGCCCTAAAAAAGGCTTTTTCCTCTACCCACTTAGTGACATAATCTATGCAAACAAGAATATAGTTATTTTTACGAGACATGGGGGAAATTGGTCCTACAAAATCAAGGTCCCATTTCTCAAAAGGTTCGATCATAACTTGGGTATGCAAAGGCATTTCATCAGCTAATGTGGGTTTTCTTATCTTATGACAACTATCACATCTTCTTACATATTTGGTAGCATCCTTAAAAATGTTAGGCCAATAGTATCCTGAATGTAAAACCTTGTATGTTGTATGTTTATCAGAAAAGTGACCACCACATGGTCCATCATGACAATTTTGTAGGATTTTTGTTATCTCGTCTTCCTGGACACATCCACAAATGATCAAATCTGGTCCAATATGGAAAAGGACATGGCCAACCCATGAGTAGTTAGCACTTTTTGTTATAATTCGACATTTTTTATGAGGTGACAAATGAGATAGTAATTTTCTAGTGGCTAAATAATTTTCCATATCTGCAAACCATGGAGTGTTTACGGAGATGGAAAAGAGATTATCATCTTGAAAAATATCATCAACATGAATACTATCACCTTCATGTTTAATGCGAGAGAGAAATTCAACTACTAAGTTCTCTTTTCCTCATTGGTCAAGGATAGTAATATTGAACTCTTGTAATAAAAGGAACCACCTAGTTACTCGACCATTGGTAATAGGTTTTTTCATGAGAAATCTAACAACAGAGTGATCTGTATGTACAAATACCGCATATACTATGATATAATGGAGAAACTTGTTGATGGCATGGACGAATGCTAAGAATTATTTCTTAGTGACTGTATAGTTTATCTTAGTAGGAGTCAAGTTCTTACTTACAAAGTAAATGGCTTGAGATTGTTGGTATTATTTTTGTCCTAACACTCCTCCTATTGCAGTACCAGAGGAGTTAGTAGATATATGGAATGGAAGGGCCCAATTGGATCCTCTAAGAACTGGTGCCACATATAATTTATCTTTTAAATTTTCAAAGTCAGTTTGACAATGGCGAGTCCAAAGAAAGTCAACATCCTTTGTGAGCAATCCAAACATTGGTGTGACAACTTTCGTAAAATTTTCAATGAATCGCTGGTAGTATCCTGCATGTCCAAGAAAGTTTCTCACCTCCTTTGAAGTCTTTGGAGGCAGGAGTTTGACAATTACCTCGGTATTAGTAGGATCCACTTAATCCCTCCGGATGAAACACGATTCCCTAAGACTACTCCTTCAATCAATAACATTTTACAATTCTCATGACTTAAGGATAAATTCATCTCTTGACATATAATGAGAACTTTCCTTAGGTTATATAGGGCTTCTCGAAAAGTATTACCATATACTGTAAAATCGTCCACATACACTTATACATAGTCATGAATGAGATCAACAAATATTCCTAATACTGCTCGTTGGAATGTGGCAGGAGCATTACACAACCATGAATGAGATCAACAAATATTCCTAATACTACTATTAGAATTTGATTGTATCCACTATATCCATCAAGGAAGGAAAAGTATTGTTTTCCTGACAAAGTATCCAAGACTTGGTCAATGAAGGGAAGAGGAAATTAATCCTTAAGAGTGGCCTTATTAATTTCCCGTAAATCAACACAGATTATCCATTTTCCAGTTACTTTCTTCAGAACTATTACAAGTGGGGATACCCATTTGCTGTCATAAATTAGATAAATAAAACCAATATTCAATAGTTTATATATTTCCTCCTTCACTATATATTTTAGTGTCAGATTCATCCTTCTCTGAGGTTTCCTAACATGTGTTATTTTGTCCTGGGTGTAGATATGATGGATGTAGGTATTAGGATGTATGTCCCACATATCGGTATATTCCTAGGAAAATGCTCATGATTGGTCCTTAAGGACGATCACTAATTGTTCTTGTTGATATATATCTAGTCCTGAATTGATATGTAGGAACTTGCAAGGACTAATCTCATAAGGCATGGTATAAGATCCGAGAGATTCATCTATTTCAAATATAAAAGATGTTGAAAAAAGAGTTGATGGGTCCAAATTTTCTTGAAATTCTTCTCGAAACATATCCTCAAATTGAGGGAAAGACTGAGGAAAATCAACACATGTGATTCCAGAAATGAATTGATTTAATACATTCTCTGTTGTTTGCTCCTGAAGTTCCTAGGAGTGATCACTAGGCAACACGGGTTCTTCACAATTTTAGTTCTCATATGGGAATTCAAGCCACCATATATTTTCTATAATAGGTTGATCTGGTGGTATATTGTAAGTTTCTTCATAAAAAGTCCATTAGAGATAGTCATTTCACCTTCTCGACAACCAATGAATGCATTGGTTGTATCCAACCAAGGTCTTCCCAAAATAATGGGATGCCCTTTAGCGGGATCCTTTGAATGAATGACAAAGAAGTCTACCAAATATTCCCATGATGCTAATGTGACTATGATATCATCCAATATCCCCTCAGGTATAAATTTTATTTTATCTGCCAATTCCAAAATAGTCGGGGTAGGTTGAAGGAAATGTTTCAACTGTAATTCTTCTAAGGTAGTGACAATCATAACATTAATGGCTGCTCCTAGGTCTATGAGAGTATTTCCAATGGGAATCTTGTTAATAATTATCGTTACTACTAGATTCCCAGGATTTGCATACTTTGTGACCCTAGGATGCTCTGATATGTATTCAGACAACTCTCCTACCAGATGCACTGTTGGAGGGTCTTTATGTTTTCTACCTGGATTTTTGATACACAATTCCTTAATTACCTTAATATAAATCGAGATATCCTTTATTTCTTGTAACAAGGAAATTCTGACACAAATAGTTTTTAATTCGTTTATAATGTCAAATTTTGGCCGAATCATTGGTTTTCGATTGCTAATCTCTCCGGATAGGGAGGAAATTTTGTAGCTTGCAAGGATTCACTTTGGGGAGGCATTTGTTTTTGATATTTGAGAATAATAACATTTTCCCATTTAGTATCATTCGTGGGCTGGTCAGGAGTTTCATCTTCTTCTTCCTCACAGATGACTACTGAAGGTTTTTGTTTATCCAAAACTTTCTGTAACCTTATTTGAATCTCATGTAATGGAACATGAGAAATAACATATGTCATAAAAGTTTGCAACTCAACATTATGAAGAGGTTGAATTGGTTTATTATTTGGGTTAGGCACCGGTTGTGTTGGTAATAATGTTGGTCTTGGGGAACTTGCATTTTGAAATTGTTGAGGTTGTTGTGGAATAGGAGGTAAATGTGGAGGAACAAAACCTGGAAAGAGTTGCTGAATATTTGGTGGAAATTGTGGATAAGGATGAGTGGGCATAGGAACAGGTGGAATCTGATTGTTTCCCGGGGGGTGTCCTCCCCTCCATCCTTGTAGCAAAGGATGGTGTGAAGCATATTGTGCAGACCGGTTTTTCCAATTTGGTAAGTTCCACTGTTGTGTTTGATGGTAATAAGGTGGAGCTTGAGGTGGTGGATCTTGGTATGAGGCTGACTCCTAGGATTCCATGGCCTTCTAGGTGCGTAAGAAGATTCCCCTTGATCCCCACATTTATAAATGGCTAATAAACTAGGCAGTGATGGGAATTTTTCAATTGGATGATCTTCAGTACATAAGCCACAAACTAAGATGTTGTCTAATGGGAATTTGCTTGAGGAATGCTTCCTCCTACACCTCGAAAAAAATATGCACATCGCAACATTCTTGTAACAACCCTAGATGAATACATGCTTAGGGATTATTAAGTAAAATTTATTAGATAATTAATTGTCCCAATATGGTTTTAATTAAACAATGATTAGTATTAATAATATTAATTGATTATTTATTTATTAATTAATTTTTTTAACTTTTGATTAATTAATTAATTATTACATATCACACTCAATGATATTGGTAATAATTTAAGGGGGGGCTTAATAATTTTAAATTGTTTAATTAAAATGATTTACGTATGCGGGAAGGGTTAAGGCATTAAAGAAAGGGATAAGATATCAATGAAGGGGGGATAAGGCATTAAAGAATGGGATAAGAAATTAATAAGGGGGATATAAGGAAATTAATGAGGGGGAGGAGAGTCGGTGAAGGAGGGATAAGGGAGGGAAGGAGTTTGACGGGAGGCATTCTACGGGAGTTGGGGATGGATTTTGGGAGCTTTGAGTATTGTAGAGAGAGTGAAATTTTGGGAGTAGGATTGATACAGTGCACCGGAGTTGCTGGGGGTTTTGGGCACGGAGGGCCAGGATATCCGTTGATATCCTGGGGCTAGGGAGCTACCTAGTTGGCAGGGAGGACGGTTTTGGGTAGTGTTTTGCAGAAGCGGAAAGGAAGCAAGCGGCGGGCAAACAGAGGATAATAACATCAGGTTCAGGTATTTACCAAGAATTATGCATTGTTTTTGTATTAATCTTTTATAAAATTTTATTATAATTGAAAAAAATTTGATTGTGAATTTTCTTAATGAAGTAACTCTTAAATTTTACTACTCTGTTCTAAATTAAATGTTGTTTATTTAATTCGGCTATTACATTTGGTATCAGAGCTGTAGTTGAAACACTGGAGCCTTAAGGGCGAAATTCCCCTCCGTTTAACCTGCAAACCAAACCAAACACACTATTAATTGATTATATAAACAAATTTAAAAATATATATAAATGAAATAAGAATTGAAAATGTTAAAAGAAAAAAAGAAAAAAAACCAATTCCCCTTGTCACATATTGATTGAAGCAAGGATAACTTGCCAGATGCCCAAAATAGTTCATTATGTATTTCAACATAAATTAAAACATTGCTTGTTGCAAACAATACATTTCAAAAATCTTATGACTAGTCGATTAAATTTTAAAATTTATAAGAGTTAAACATAGCTTTAGACAGACAATTAAGAAATGTAAGAATGATTAGCAAACATGGCATAGGATAAACTAGTCGGTTAAGAAAAGAAAACCTAAAATGACAATAAGCAATAGTATCAAATTTCCTCAAGTTTTTGAGCTCAAGAGGCAAACGGTACCTAAATTTTCTCTAATGATATTTTTCCATGAGCGATTTGAGTTGAATTTCAATGTAACCTAATCACTCACCATACAGTGAACCACTGCAACATTCCGAGCATCACTTGAAAGCCATGCATGTACACTTGATCCTATTTAGAAAGAAATATCGACGTGAATGGTTTAAAATGGCCAGTCTATGCCTATGATGAAACATTTAACAATATTAATAACAAAAATCACTGAAGGCAACTGTAGGTGCACGACACAACAACTTTGTACTGCAAATGGAATATCTAGATAGTCATAGTCTCACCATATCATAGCTGATGCCCATTTTATCGCCACAGAGATCCATAACAGAACATAAGTACAATATTAGTTGTCGTCTAATGTCACCACAAGCTTCTTTAAAAAAAAAATCATATCTCAGAGGACATAAATTAAAATTAAGCATGTGCAGCTATGCAATCACAATTACAAAGCATATTTCCTACTGTTGCTTCAATTGTTTGCAGAAGTAGAGGATACAATTACCTTTTTGGCAGGAAGAACTTGAGTTTCCTTCTTGTCTTCCAATGGAAATATAACAGGAAGATATTCAACCTTGAGGTTTGCAATACAATTTGTTCATTTCAGTAGCAACATTTGTAGCGAACTTAAGTAGTGTACTTTTCCACTCTTAGAATTCCCTACTCACTGGTTCAGTAGCAACCTTTGTCACTCCCATTGCTCAGATATCAATCATAGGCTTCAAATGAATTATATGAATCTCAGCGCAGGAAGATTGTAGATGTTGCAAATGAATCGAGCTATTGCTCTACGCTGCCAATATCCTCATCCGAAATTTGAATACCCGGCAAACGCTGCCAATAAACTGTGCTCGCTCAATGGTGCGAACATTGTATTCAAATATTTAATACCCATTGCCCATACCACAACATTGGAGCAAACGAAAGCATCAAGCCCAATTTATACAAGATGGGAGGGTGAAATCACTACAAAAAATCCTTTTTTTTTTAAATTGGGCGAACTGAAGGTTGTAGCTGCCCCATACACCGAAATTCGAGCGAATGAAAGAGTGAAACATGAAATATACCAAATGAAAGGGTGAATTCATTACCAACAATTCCCATATTTTTGGAAATCCAGGGAATGGAGGTTGCGGTTAGTTGGAAATTTCATGGAGGATGGTACAGGAATCCGCAGTCTTTCACCATTCGTTCAAGCCCGTGCCCCCCATAGCTTCTTGCTGCACATGAGGACACCGCTCTCACCTCCCCACAACTTCCATTCTTCCTCCTCGGTCTCCAAACGCAACTGTGGTGGCGATACTGACGCCCACTTCTCCATCTGGGAGTATTATGATCACTCTTATCTTACTAGCGATTGGATTCGGGCCCCTGGTGGAATTGTTTCGTTTCAGCTCTTCCTAGCTCTGGCCTTCGAACAAATACTAGACTGAGGGCACGAGCTTCTTATTTCCAACCAGGCTCATAAGGACATGACTGGAATTGCTGAACGTCAACTGCTAATTTCGCCATTAGATTCTCGGAGAAGGGGAGAGGACAACCCTCTGAGTGTGCAAGCCATTTGCATTGCCATTCCCCTTCAAAACATAATTAAAATTAAGCAGCGCCACCGCCATGCACAAAGCCATGACCAACACTAGCGCACACGAGGCTGAAGAGAAGTCTAGAAGGAGGTGAGCACCTGGAGGAGGGGGCACGCGGGCCTCATGCGAGGACCCACGAGGCCGATTCATGAGTAACTTTTATTATTATTTTATTCTTCTTCTTGTTTGTTGTTTATTTTTCTTATTATTATTTTAATTGTAATAAATTAAATGTTTTAATTTTAATTTTTTTTACTTATTTTAATTAAAATTATTAAAAAAAAAGGGGGGGGTTTAAAAAAAAAATATTTTATTTAAATTTTAAATTAAATTAAGTTAAATTAATCAAATTAAATTAAGTTAAAATTAATTAAATAAAAATTTAATTAATTAAATTACATTAAAAATAAATTAAATTAGTTGGGTATTTTGATTTTTTTTTTAGTAAAACAAAAGAAAAATTTATGGAGTCCGCGAGGATTGAACCCTGGACCTCCTTTCACCATGAAAGCTTTAACAAAGTCCGCCCTGCCAATGCGCCATACCATATGCCTTTAAAAAAAAGGGTGTATGTGCGTTGATTAAGGCGATTGAAGCTTAGGATTAAGCTTAGTTTAGATTTTAGTTTTAATAAACCAACAGAGCCACAAAGTGGCTGGCGGCTGTTTAATGCCGAAAGGTACATAGCGCTGGTGAACGCCAAATGGGGCTGGCAGTTGGGGATAATTGTTTAGATGTCGTGGGTCTAATCCTATTTAATCATTTAAACGTGGTAGTTATATAACCTTACAACAAATTCTTTTTTTTATGTGATTAGGTAAATGTTAAAAAGTAAACATGTTAACGGA
>ML781685.1:451694-483762 GCA_009831015.1 Picea engelmannii | reverse complement strand
GTTTTAATTAAACAATGATTAGTATTAATAATATTAATTGATTATTTATTTATTAATTAATTGTTTTAACTTTTGATTAATTAATTAATTAATTAATTATTACATATCACACTCAATGATATTGGTAATAATTTAAGGGGGGGGCTTAATAATTTTAAATTGTTTAATTAAAATGCTTTACATATGCGGGAAGGGATAAGGCATTAAAGAAAGGGATAAGATATTAATGAAGGGGGGATAAGGCATTAAAGAATGGGATAAGAAATTAATAAGAGGGAGATAAGGAAATTAATGAGGGGGAGGAGAGTCGGTGAAGTAGGGATAAGGGAGGGAAGGAGTTTGACGGGAGGCATTCTACGGGAGTTGGGGATGGATTTTGGGAGCTCTGAGTATTGCAGAGAGAGTGAAATTTTGGGAGTAGGATTGATACAGTGCACCGGAGTTGCTGGGGGTTTTGGGCACGGAGGGCTAGGATATCCGTTGATATCCTAGGGATAGGGAGATACCTAGTTGGCAGGGAGGATGGTTTTGGGTAGTGTTTTGCAGAAGCGGAAAGGAAGCAAGCGGTGGGAAAATGGAGGATAATAGCATCAGGTTCAAATATTTACCAAGAATTATGCATTGTTTTTGTATTAATCTTTTATAAAACTTTATTATAATTGAAAAAAATTTGATTGTGAATGTGCTTAATGAAGTAACTCTTAATTTTTACTGCTATGTTCTAAATTAAATGTTGTTTATTTAATTCGGCTATTACAATTCTCTTCCTCTTTTTTTTTCTTAATATTTAAAGTGTCTAATTGGGAACATATTGTACTTAAAATATCAGTTTTAAAGTTTTCTAACAGGTTTCCTATTTCCATCCTTGTAATCCCACCAGAACTAACTCCTTTTGAGTTTCTACTATAGGGATCCCGACCACCCTTTCCAATTTTATCCCTGCTTCTTGAGTAGTTTCTACACATCTCACAAATCTCAACAAATGGTTTAAGGGAGACATCTCCTGATGCCATCATTTTAAGTGTTTCCAAATATTCTTCCAAAATTCCTTTAAGAAAAAGAGTTCTGATTGCATTGTCTGGAAGGTCATTATATTTTGATTTTTTTGAGATATAGGTAAACTGTTCCATGTAATCTTCAAGATTCTCATCTTCTAATTGTTGAATTTTAAAGAGATCATTACGAGAATATTTATATTTGCAATAGTCTTGGTATTTACTAAGGAATATGGTCTTCATATCTTTCCAAGATCTGATACTATACTCTCTTAATCCCATGAACAATCTAAATGCAAAATCTTTAAGAGTGGCAGGAAATAGTTTTAATTTTTGAGCATCTTGCAAGTAGTTATAACTTCTGCACAAGATTTCAAACTCAAACAGGAAGGTGTCTATATCCTCACTTCTCTTACCATAAAAGTTAGTTAGTGTAGAAAGTGGAACACTCTTCATATTAACATTTTGTGTGGTATCCAAAATTGGAAACCCAAAAGTGGTTTCTGTCTGGTTTCCTATTTCTTCTCCCTCATAATGTCTCACATGATTATGGTCCTCATGTTCATCCATACTGATTTGATTCCCAAAAAGAGAATTCTTTTTTGGTTTTATTCTTAGAGATAATGAGGTGTCCCAATTTTCTTTTTTAGGAGATATATTTCTTCGATAGGAAAAATTGTCTGCTATTTGGATTTCAGGGGATTTACTTGAGCCTGTTGAAACTATTGGTTCAGAAGTTGTTTTTTCAATTTGTGACACAACTAAATTTGCTGAACCTCCAAAGAGGGAATTCACCTATTCAGGGTCAATGATATCTATAAATTTAGAATCCCCTGATGATGGTAAAAAGGAAAAAGTTGTGTTGGCTGGTTTTGATGATGAGGAATTGGAAGGTTCGAGTGGTTTTACCCCCTGTCCTACTATTGTTGGTGTCTCAATTTTTTGTTCTATGGTTTCGTCAGTTCTTGTCTCTTATGGATTTTTTTAATCTTTCTGGGTTGAGCTATCCCCTACTTGTACTTTACGATACCATTCTACAGAGTTTATAGATGGAGTATTTCTTCCTCCAAAAAGGTTAGAAGGAACTTTTGTTGGCAGTTTTGGATTGGTTTTAACATATCTACCCTTTGGGTCCCTAGGTTTTTTCATAAAAGAAAAAAAAATAAAACAAAAACTACCATTGGGTTTGGGGGAACCTGCTATAATAGATGCGCATGTTCTTACCTCTCATCTTAATGTTCCCCCACCACCAAACTAGAACTAATGCTCATAAATAATCTACTTCCTAATTGTTTTCTATCTTTGGAAAAATCCCTAGAAACAACACCAAAAATGATGGGTAAACTATATACCTTAATTTCCCTCAATTAAATTATTGACCACAGTAAGTAAAATTAGAGTTGTGACACAGTATGAGTAAAGGTAGGGCAAGGGTTAACTACTTATGAAATTTGGAAAGTGGATTTAGCTAGGCAAGAAGATGGTTTATCCTAGGGATCAACACTTTATCTTCAATTTACAATTCTATTTTAGAACGAGATTATAAACAAACTAACTTCTATTTGGACTGTGAACCTCAATTCAAATATACAGAGAAATCTATTAACAATAAGTGCATTAATCTAAGTAAGAAATTCTTGAATGGAAGTAAGCTATCTTTCCTTAAAATCAACTCTTTGAACATAACTCTATTCTTAAAGCATATTTTCAAAAGATCACAACTACTTATATTCTACATAAAATAAACCACATCATTTACACTAGTTCGTCTGACTGAAAGTAAACAACATCATGACTAAATATAATGGTTGTGTCTACGATGGTGAATTATATCACGATGGCATATTATAACAACTGATAATTCAAGCGGAATCAATTCAATGCTAATTTCTACAGATATATGCAGAGTATAAACAAGACAGTCAACTAAAATCCTTGTCATTGAGGAAATATCAATTGATTAAGTACATATTTTTATATTAACATAATACATAAACAATATTCAAAAGAGATTCAAAATTAGCAAGTATCTATCACACCGAAACTAGATATATTCTAACACAGAGGTAATAATCTATGCAGTCCTGCAGGGATTAATTTTAAACCATAACTTAAGGAGTCATAAAAGACTCTTATATACACTATCTAGATGACCAATCTGCAAAGTAAAATACAACTTATGTGAGTGAGAAAAGAAAGATATGTGTATATGTGATTAGTGAGATGATCAGGAGCATGTATATGGCAAGGAAACACAACCTAAGTAAATAACCTGCATATGAACGTTATATATAAGATAATGCACAGGTAGATGTCTAGATATGGAAAATTAGAAATAACCTGCAAGTTAGATAAAGAAACAAAATTAAACAAGAAAGTTGCACAAGAGATCTATGTATGAAAATACAACTATATAGTATATTAACAAAACACAGACCACTGGTGAACCTCGCAGGTAGTCATGGTACTACTCTAGCTTAAGAAACAAACACGATCTCATTGCATTAGATTGTATTAATGTCATAATTTAGTTACAGAGGTGAATTCAATATAATAGCTATATTATCATTGTTGTTCTTGTCGTGAGAGACTTCCAATATTTATAGAGTTTAGATACAACTGTTTGGTCTACCATTGAAAGGGTCGACACTCTCCTACAATAGAAAATCATTAAGAGCTAGTAACAGATAATATCTTCTAGCAACTTCATGAGCTCAAAATAGAGGCTGAACGCAACTGTTCGAATCAAAATAATGAGACACATAGCTAAAGGGTTCGAACAAGTATGAAACCCATGTTTCACATTCTCCAGGAAAGGCCCACTGATACACCAACCCACAAACCCATTGCGCTCTGAGTTTTGTATCGAGGGCCAGAACAAGGGTCAGATCGAGGGCTGGATCAAGGGTTAGATTGAGGGCTGGATCAAGGGTCAGATTAAGGGCTGGATCAAGGGTCTGATCAAGGGATGGATGTCATTTTTGTCCTATTTCAATTAAAAGACAAATTTTAATGGAATGTGCTCATTCGATTAAGGATAAATCGTCATAAAATCATCAAAATGAATATGACACATACCTTATGCTGATCCATAGAAAATTGATAGAAAAAACCTGATAATACCTTCAAAAAGGGATAATAAAGGTATGAATTATATGATCCTCATGTTCAAAAAGAGACTTATATCAAGGAAAAAATTAAGAAAAACATGGAGTCAATAGGCACAAAAATCAGATTGCAAATTTGGCTCAGCTAGTAAAGTTCAACCTTGACACACCCAAGGATTTATTCGATGCATACCAAGCATGCAATATGGAGGAAAAGGAGAGGACATGTGAGTTTTAATTACACAACATCATCCTCCCACACCCCTACAAGTGGAACCCAAATCCATATGTATGGGATGTCCATATGATGTCCTTTGCATCCTGGTTAAGACACAAAGTGATGAGGGAAAAAGAGCTAAACAATTACAAGGAAGATGAATTTAACGTCCCTTTGTGGATTAGAACTAAAGAAGATAGACCAAGGGATGTCATAGAAATCAATCAAAACCTCTCCATAGAGAAGGAAATATCCCCAATTTAGACATCCAATTAGAGGGAGGAAATGGCCCACCTAGATGATTCATTGAGACTTTTGGGAGAAGAGGCAACATAAGATGGCCACAGGAGGTGGAACTTCTTTCCTCACAACTTGTAGATTAAAGAACCTCATTCTCCCAATTATATACAATTTTATGCTACTAGGACACCTTGGTAAAAAGAGGCACTAAGGAATATGAGAAAAATTTGGATTGGATTAAGGACAAATCACCCTCTCCTTCTTGTAGCACCAATGGATGACCTCAACAAGGAAGAGGAAGAAGAGGAGTGGGAGAAGATAGTGAAAGTCAAAAGGTATCATGAGTAGAAATACATCATAATATATGTAGCATGGGACATGAGGCATGAACACAATGAACAACATACTAGTAGACAACAACATGATGTTGGGCAACAACATCAAGAAATAGAAAAACAACCTAGAAGTGGGAAGGAACCTAGTGGGAAAAAATAATAGTAGTAAGAAAAAAGGAACAAAGCTTTGTTACACAAGAGTGTGCAAAGTTTTAGTTGGGGAGTGATGATGAGCCTAAATATTTAATATCTCAAAGGATCATCATAGACACGTTTTTTCAGCATAATATGACTAATATTTTCTTTTTGACCATATTTAATAGTTATCATGAGAACTTTTTCTATGTTGATTAGTGAATAAGTTTTTGAGGTGGAATTTTGTGTGCATGATAATTTTTTGTTCTAATTCCTATTCTTAGGAATGTGTATAGCATAAAACAAGTCAAACCCCTTAAATAAATGAGGATTCCATGAATCAAGGGAACTTTTCCCCCACCTACCTCCATATTGCTACCAATTCACTCATGATCACACCTTGCAAGTAGCAGTTCAAAAATCAGATGAGATTGAATGAGATTTTCTATTCTTCCATTTCCTCCTCGATTCAAGTGAAAAGGTTGAGTTATCAAGGATATAAATAGGCCTCTAGCATTGGGGAAAAGAGCCATATTTATAATATTGTATTGAGTTTTTGTTAAGAAGACTTTTGCTGAAGACTTGGAGATTTTCTCTTGATGCACTATTGGTTTTGATGAAATAAAGATGAATTTATTCTCAGCTTATTAGAGTTTATTGAAGGTTCATTTTTCTTCTTGGGTATGGCCCACTCAAGAGGGATCAAAGACCCTATTTCCATTTCTCTTGTCTTTGCATGTTAATGAGTTATTAGTTAGTCTTTCATTTTATATTGAATTTTAAAATAGTCTTGCATGATAATCTCTAATTTATTTCAATTTGTTATTAATTGTTAGCTTCAGTAGCTATCTTGTAGAAAGGGTTAATAATCTATTGGTATGCTCATAAGTGTCCTCTTGAGGTTGGAAAATTTAGTTCTACCTCATTGTATTTTAGTCTATCTTTTTCAATGCTTTAAAAGACTCCTGCTAACTTCTTAAGACTCTTTTTTGGCTTCTTGTAGGAGTTTCCTATAAGATTATTATAGTTCCTATAGAACTATTACAGTTCATGTAGAAACCTCCTATATAATGTTTTAGCTTAGTATTCTTAGTTTTTCTCAATTATCCTCTCATGAACTTAGTAGTAGAAAATAATATAATGTATGGCTTGTCGTTGATTCAATAGTTAGGAATACATTAGTTCATTTAGTCAATGCAATGGTTCATCTTCTTTAATTGCAATTTCTTGTCATACAATAGAATTAGTTTCATGATTTACATTCAATTTACTCTTTTCATATTTTAGGATGCTTTATATCATGCCAATAGATTAGATCTCCTTTATTGTACTTTAGATAAGTTGTTCTTTCAATTTCGTGTGCTTTCATTCATGTAATAGTTCAAGTTCCTTTCTACAGTTTCAAATTTCCTGCACAAGACATACTTAGATTCATGCATTTAGCCTTATGTTGAATTACAAAGTACCATTTTGTAAGTCTTTTAATTTATTGTGGAAACAAACTTGTAACAATGTTTTTTCTTTTTCTAGTCTCTAGACTAACAAACCACACCCAGACACAAAAACACTCGAGGTGCTTCTTCGAGAAGAGAATACATATCGATTTACAGGATGCTTTTGAGGGTGGTGAGGGTGTCAGTGGTCAATGAGTAACCAATGACTGCCATTTTGTATCTAGGCCACCATATGGTAGTTTTGTTTTATGTTAGGGCACCTGTTCTCGTTTTGTATATTGGGAACAATTTGCCATTTTCTAAAAAATGTACATTTTAGATGATGTTGAACACACACACATACACACATTTCTTGGAAAATGTATTTATGAATCTCATTGTTTGTTTATTTTATGTTGATGGATGTATGAATTTCAAAGTGTTTCAATTTCCACTCTTTTCTATTATATATGAAATTGTAAGAAATAAATCTAATCTAAATGGATTTCAAGAAATATATTCTCAAAAGATAACCCTAAGAAATATTAAATAGAAACAACTTTGTAACTCTATTATTCTAAGAACTAAGTCCATATAAAAATACCGCTACAAGGATATTCCTAGGAAACATAGATTTACACTATTTTATAGAGGGAGAAACCTACATGAACATCACAAGCAATTTTCCATTGATTCATACTTTTCTACAAAAGTAATTCTACAAAAATTAATGCATTAAATGACAACATACCAATTACAACAAAAAGAGAAATAAATTAATAAAGCACAGATAACTATTCACTAAAGATAACTTGATAGAATGAAAATCCTTACTAGATGCATAAGAAATCAAACCAAAAACAAAATAATCCATGAGTTGAAATCAACACACTAAACAATATTCAACAAAATGTTCCTTAACTCTAGATTTCCTTTCTAAATTATTCTTTGAAGTAATTCTTATTACAATTCATCCTCATTTCCTTGCCTTTCCTTGCCATGTCTAGCCTTTCCTATCCTTTCCATGCCTTTCCTTGCCTTGTGTTGACATTCGATGCCTTTCCTTTCTATGCCTAGCATTTCGTTTCCATGCCTCATATTGCCTTGTAATGCCTTCCCTTGCCTTGAATTTCATTGCCATGCCATTCCTTGCCTTGCATTTTGTTTCCTTTCCTAGTTTTGCATTTTATTGCCATGCCTTGTCTTATTGTGCCTTTCCTTTCCTTTCCTAGACCTAGACCTAGACCTAAACCTAAACCTTGACCTAGACCTATACCTATACCTAGACCTTTCCTTGCCATGACTTTCCTTGCCTTTATTTTCATTTCCATATCTATCTTTGCCTTGACTTGGATTTCCTTGCCTTGCCTTGCCTTGACTTGCCATGCCATTCTTTTCCTTGCCACGGCTTTCCTTTCCTTTACATGCCTTTCATTTCCTTTCCTTACCTTTCATTTCCTTGTCTTTCCTTGCCTTGCCTTGTCAAACCTTTCCTTGCCTTGCATTAACTTTCTTTTCTTTGAATTTCCATGCCATGCCTTACCTTGCGTTTCCATGCCTTGCCTTATCTTTCCATGCCTTGCCTTGTATTTCCATTATTTTCCTTGCCATGGATTTCCTTTCCTTGCCATGCCTTCCATTGCCTTGCCACGCCTTTCCTTTACTTTCCATGCCTCACAATTTATATAATATATCCTTCTAGGTTAAACACAAAATTTCAACTAATCTAACAATCGAACTTCTTCAAATTTCTAACTTTTTGAATGCTTACTTAACACCCTTGAATAAAATAGTAACCAGATTTAGGTATCCTTGTTGAGTTTACACCTGTAATTATTGATTCCTTTCACATGATTAAAATTCATACAAAACGAAAATGATAATTAACATAAAAGTGTTTGAATAGGTAAATCATGGCTTGAGATGGAATACAATACAACACATGATATCTACCCTTAAGAGACTACTCTATTATAATCTTTACCAATTACTTAACATTACAAATTCATCTACAAAATGTATTCCATATTGTTGATACCACTAACTTATGCCGATAAAAACCACTACAAAATTGGATTGATAATATGATATGGATATATGTAAGTAGTATGTATGCAAGTAGATTATGCATAGTGAAGACATTTATGATTGAGAAGACTATTTCGAAAAATTAAAATTAAAAATAAAACAAAAATTAAAATTAAAAAATAAAATTGTTCTCTTCTTTTTGTTTACTTGTGTAGTTATTTAATGTAGCACTACACTAACCCCCCACTTACCACATGGAAATTTCCTGTATCTAAAATACGTAATCCAATGACCCAAGACAAACCTAGAATATAATTTGCATAAAAAATATAAAAACATTTGATTATTTTTATTGAGAAGTTTGTCATAAATCATAAACCATGTGTCATAAATTATTATTTGTGTAACTTGTTTATGATTTAAACTAATTTTATAATCATAATAAATACAATCCTTATAATTGGTCATATTAGTCAAATTTCATTGTGCATAGCCAATTGTTTCCTTGACTTGCCATGCCATGCCTTTCCTTACCTTTACATGCCTTGCCTTGCCTTTCCATGCCTTTCCTTACCTTTCCTCACCTTCCCATACCTAGACCTATACCTAGACCTTTCCTTGACAAGCCTTTCCCTCCCATGTATATCCTTACTTATCCTTTCCATGTCTTGTCTTTCCTTTCCTTGTCATGCCATGCATTTCCTTTCCATTCCTTTCCATGCCTTGCCATGTCTAACCTTTCCTTGCCTTCCATTTCCTTGCCTTTCCTTGACTTCTCATGCCATGCCTTGCATTTCCTTTCCATGCCTTGCATTGCCTTGACTTCCCTTTCCATACATAGACCTAGACATAGACCTTTCCTTCCCATTCATTTCCTTGCCATGTCTAGCCTTTCTTATCCTTGCCATGTCTTGCCTTTCCTTTACTTACCATGCCATGCCTTGCTTTCCATGCCTTTCCTTGCCATGCCTTGCCATGCCTTGCCATGCCTTGCCATTCCCTACCATTTCTAGCCTTTCCTTTACTCACATTTTATTTCCTTACCTTGACTTTCCTTCCCATACCTTTCCTTGCCATGCCTTTCCTTGCCTTTCCATGCCTTGCATTGCCTTACCTTTCCATACCTAGACCTTTCCTTTAATTGCCATGCTTTTCCTTTCCATGCATTTTTATGCATTGCTTATCCTTGCCATGTATTTCCTTTCCTTTCCTCACCTTGCATTTCCTTGCCTTACCTTGACTTACCATACCATTCTTTTCCTTGTCATGCCTTTCCATTCCTTGACTTTCCATGTCTAGCCTTGCCTTTACTTACATTGCCTTGCCTTTCCTTCACTTTACATTGCATGCCTTGCCTTTACATGCATTTACTTACCTTTTCATGCCTTTAATTTCCTTTCCTTTCCTTTCCATACCTAGACCTAGACCTATATCTTTCCTTACCATGTCGTGCCTTGCCTTGCCTTACCATGTCTAGCCTTTCCATGTCTTGTCTTTCCTTTCCTTGCCTTGCCTTGCCTTGACTTGTCATTCCATGATTTACCTTGACATTCCTTGCCTTTGCTTAACTTTCCATGTATATCCTTGCCTTGCCTTGCCTTGAATTTCCTTTCCTTTCCATACCTAGACCTAGACCTAGACCTTTCCTTTCCATGCATTTCCTTGCCTTGTGTTGTTGATAAATTTGTAAATGTGGACATAAAAAAATCTATATAGTTTGGGAACCCAAAACTAAAACAAAACATAATAGTATAAATTCCTTTCCTTAGATTTTATAATCAAAATACGAATAGATAAGTATATCGTACCTTTTTATCTGAAGTTTGCTTTCGTTAATTGAATCTCGAAATTCGATCCCAAAGTCTTTTTTTATAGATCTATGTAGGAATAAAATAGAATAAGTGAAAGCAACAATAAAACACATATTTTGATAAATCTATGTATATGGCCAAGGAAAAATATAATAAATATGATATACAAGCTTTATAGGAAAGGGAAAATATAACTGCATTAATAAATTATGAAGCAGCTTACAACCAAGCCTTGACATTGAAAAACTACTTCCAGTAGTTCAATTCTTCAATACCCATGAAACCTCCATGAATGCCATTTACATCCGTTGATTACTTTGGCAGAACTAAATCTCTTAGGGCCAAAGTGAGATTCACAGACTCTCAATTACAAATATGGATCTATTCTCAATTCACCATTAATTAATTACTCATCACTTATTATTCTAAATTAGTTTTTCCCTTTATAATATGCCTCCATTTATAGATTGGAGAGGAATGCATGAGGATATTAGGATGAGATCTTACGATGATGGGTGAGATCCAAACCGATCGAAAAACAACTCATCATCAAAACATCTCTTCTATAAGCTTACAGAATTTCTTCATTTTTCCCACGTACAAAGGTTTTCACACCATTAAACCTCAACAAAAAGTGACATTTTCGCATCTTCCAGTGATGCAGCATGGAACAAGTTAAGTTGTTGCACCTTTCTAGAAATAAATGAGCGACAATCTTAAAAACCATAGTTTTTTAAGGATTTCCTCAAGTTTTGCATCTTCCTAAGAAAGGTTCTTCCAACTTCTTTAGGTATTGTGACAATAATCCTTCAAATGACAAGATATAGGAACACATAATCAAATTCATGTGAAGAAAATAATGTGTAACACCTTGCCATGTCTAGCCTTGTTTATCCTTTCCATGTATTTCTTTTCCTTTCCTTTCCTTGCATTTCCATACCTAGACCTAGACCTAGACCTAGACCTAGATATTACCTTGCCATGTCATCCCTTTCCTTGCCTTGCATTGCCTTGTCTTACCTTGAATTTCCATGCCATTCTTTACCTTGTCACGCGTTTCCTTGCCTTACCATATCTAGCCTTCCCTTGCCATGCCTTGTCATGCCTTGCATTGCCCTTTATTTCCTTGCCTTACCTAAACCTACACCTATACCTTTCCTTACGGAGCTTGTGGAACTCCGTTATTCCACTCGGTTTGGATTTTATGCCCCTGGACCAAATTGCCAACATGTCCTTGAATGGCTTGAGGAGGAAAGGAAAGTTTCAAATCACAATAAAACTTTAACCGAGCCTCATATGGATGAAAATTCGGTTGCACTAGATATGGGGAATTAGTTTTCAACTAGGGGGACCCCTCCGCTATAATTTCACTACTCGAAAAATCATTAGTTGGAGGATATCAAGAACTAGGGTTTTCCTTAGTGAGGCACAATGCAATTTTTGAGCAAGTGGACAATTTTGAAGAACATTGTGCTAGGTGATTGTGGGTAGCATGGTCATATGGGACTGGGCCTTGGAAAAACAAACATGCCTGAGCTTATGGAACTTTGTTATTCCACTCGATTTGGATTTTATGCCCCCAGACCAAATTGATAACATGTACTAGAGTGGCTTAAGGAGGCAAGTTGAAACTCACAATAAAACTCTAACCAAGCCTTGGATGCATGAAGCGTCGGTTGTATTGGATTTGGGGCAATAGTTTTCATCTAGGGGGACCCCTCTGTTGTCACTCTATTTCTCAAAAAATCATTTTTGGGGGGTCTCAAGACCTAGGGTTTTTCTCAGTGAGGCATAGTGCAATTTCTGAACAAGCGATCAATTTTGAAGAACACTATTTTGGGAGATTATTGGTAGCATGGTCACTTGGGACTTGTCCAAGTAGATGTGCGAGAGCTTATGAAACTTTATTATGAATCTTAGTTTGTATTTTCTTCCACCATACCAAATTTCCAACATGTCCCTAACTGGATTGAGGAGGGGAATTGCAATTCACAATAAAAATTTAAATGGTCCTCCAATGGACAAACCGTTTCTTGCATTAGATTTAGGGCATCAATTTTCAGCTATAGGGACCCTTCCACTATCATTTTGTTTCCTAAAAAAGTGTTTGTTGGAGGATCTTAGGAACTAGGGTTTTTCTCAGTGAGGCACAATGCAATTTCTGAACAAGAGGTTGATTTTGAAGAACACTATGTCAGGAGATTACGGGTAGCCTGGTCATGTTGGACTTGTCCAAACAGATGTGTGAGATCTTAAAAAACTTTGTTATGCAGCTCAGTTTGGATTTTATGCACCCATACCAAATTACTAACATCTCCCTGAATGACTTGAGGAGGCAAGTTGCAACTCATGATAAAACTCTAATTGTACCTTGGATGGACAAACTGTTGATTTCATTGGATTTGAGGCACCGAGATTCATCTAGGGGGAACCCTCTGCTATCATTTTGTTTCCTAGAAAATCATATGTTGGAGTATATCAGGAACTAGGGTTTTTTTCCAGTGAGGCATAGTGCAATTTCTGAACAAGTGGTCGATTTTGAAGAACAATGTGTTGGGTGATTTTGGCTATCATGGTCGCATGGGCCTTGGCCAAATAAGCATGTGGGAGATTATGAAACTATGTAATGTTGCTCAGTTTGGATTTGCTTATTTTTGTAGCTTTGAGTAGGTATTCTCACATTACCCTAGGTGTTGGGCATGTGGGAATCATCGTGGGAACCACATCTCACTTTTTGTTTGTTGAAAATCCCCTTGGATTTAAGTAGGGGCTTCATGGGTTTGGTGATGGGGCTTTGCGGGCTTGTATTGGGGATTCACACCCATAAGGAAATCCTAATTTGATGTTGACTTGTGGAGGGGCTTCTATGGTGACCCTTAAGGATTGTATATAAAGGAGATAAGTCGTTGTGAAATTTCACATCATGTGGAGTCTGTGGAGACATGATGGAGCTAGCATGAGTGAGTCTGCACTTGTTCTAGGAGGATTGGTGATCTCAAGAAAGGGTAAATCTACAAGGTGGTGAACCTGGCCCAAGAGAGAGAAGTAAAGAAGGTCACACATGTGGAGTGATTTTTTCATACCATACACGTTTTACAGGAGGATAAAGTGTGTATATACAAGGGGTGCAGATGGATGAATAACATATAGTGTATACATGATTTGTAGTGGAGAAAAAATAATATGTTCATGGGTTTCCAGTTGGTGAATCACATATTTGAGTTTCTAGGAAGGTACAAATTTGTACAGGTTGACATGTGATGTTAGTAGGACATACATGTGGTCTACAATAGATTCCTCTGTAGATGATATTCCTAGGGATATTGTTGAGGGTTTCTTTTCTATTTTGTATGGTTATTGGAGAACAAGGTTGTTCTCAGTTTGGTGACTTTGGAGAACAAGGTTCTCTTCATATTTTGGTGATATTGTATTGGTTGGGAGGGATGGTTTTTCCCTTAGGATTTCTAATGTTAACAAATTACATAGATGAAATTTGTGTCTCGTGTATTGATGATTCATCTTTGATCTTTGTGTTTCATCTGCATATGTTATCAACCAATAATTTTCAGTGTAAATTTGTTTAGTGATAATAGCTAGGGTTTTACTGTTAGATAACTAGGAAAAAAATTTTAGATCTAAAAATTAGTCACATATAGTTGCATGTGAAAATTGACATGGAATGATATCTTGGGATCTGAAGAGAAGGGGATCATCCTTAGAGACATTTTGGATACAACACTAGAGGACTGTTGTTCTTGTTCTGGGAAGGTCATAGATGATATCTCTCAGAGGGAGATATAATGATAGTTGTAGGTGGAAACATGTTAGATGGTATCTCATTTGGGACATGGAGTAGACCATTCAAACAAGGAGTTGTGGAATATTATAGATATTATAGGAGGTATGAACCTTATGTTTCATTTAGACAGTCGCAATTGTTTATTTTTCAGTATCATTTCTACGAGTCGATATCTCATTCTGTTCTTTGTGCAGGAAAATGCCTCCAAGGAAGCCAATGACCAGGCATTCGCTGAGAGCACAGAAACTGAAAGAAGCAGAGGTTGGTGAAGGATCTTTTCCTAGCACTGCTAGAAAACCCAATTTTTCCAATAAAGTGGAGCCATTCGTCTGAACGTCTACCAAAAAGGCGTTTTCCCAACCTCCTTCCTTTGGCGAAACAGAGGCAAGTATTGGATCAAAAGTGGTGCTCCAACAGTGTGGAGATTTGTTTAACATAACTGGTCGGGAATATTACCTAGATTTTATACCACACAGTGACCCAAATGTTATAATGCTTGATGATCAAGGATTCCCGAACATTCGACGATCCTGCCTGCACATGGTAGCCTGTCGAACCCCGATCTTGCCTTGCATTGGAACTATGGAGTGGATAATTGACCACACAGATGCGAAAAAATGCATGGTAAATGATGACAATGGCAGATGTGTTGGTATTTATCTCCCAATAGAGGTCCTTAGGTTTTTTCATAAAAGAAAAAAAATAAAACAAAAACTACCATTGGGTTTGGGGGAACCTGCTATAATAGATGCGTAGGTTCTTACCTCTCATATTAATGGTCCCCCACCACCAAACTAGAACTAATGCTCATAAATAATCTACTTCCTAATTGTTTTCTACCTTTGGAAAACTCCCCAGAAACAATGCCAAAAATGATGGGTAAACTATATACCTTAATTTCCCTCAATTAAATTATTGACCACGTTAAGTAAAATTAGAGTTGTGACACAGTATGAGTAAAGGTAGGGCAAGGGTTAACTACTTATGAAATTTGGAAAGTGGATTTAGATAGGCAAGAAGATGGTTTATCCTAGGGATCGATACTTTATCTTCAATTTACAATTCTATTTTAGAAGGAGATTATAAACAAACTGACATCTATTTGGACAGTGAACCTTAATTCAAATATACAGAGAAATCTATGAACAATAAACACATTAATATAATTAAGAAATTCTTGAACAGAAGCAGGCTATCTTTCCTTAAAATCAACTCTTTGAAGAGAACTCTATTCTTAAATCATATTTTCAAAAGATCACAACTACTTATATTCTACATAAAATAAACCACTTCATTTACACTAGTTCGACTGACTGAAAGTAAACAACATCATGAATAAATATAATGGTTGTCTATGATGGTGAATTATATCACGATGGCATCTTATAACTACTAATAATTCAAGTGGAATCAATTCAATGCTAATTTCTACAGATATATGCAGAGTATAAACAAGACAGTCAACTAAAATCCTTGTCATTGAGGAAATATCAATTGATTAAGTACATATTTTTATATTAACATAATACATAAACAATATTCAAAAGAGATTCAAAATTAGCAACTATACTATCACACCGAAACTAGATATATTCTAACACAGAGATAATAATCTATGCAGTCCTGCAAGGATTAATTTTAAACCATAACTTAAGGAGTCATAAAAGACTCTTATATACACCGTCTAAATGACCAATCTGCAAAGTAAAATACAACTTATGTGAGTGAGAAAAGAAAGATATGTGTATATGTGATTAGTGAGATGATCAGGAGAATGTATATGGCAAGGAAACACAACCTAAGTAAATAACCTGCATACGAAAGTTATATATAAGATAATGCACAGGTAGATGTCTAGATATGGAAAATTGCAAATAACCTGCAAGTTAGATAAGGAAACAAAATTAAACAAGCAACCTGCATAAGAGAGTTATGTATGAAAATACAACTATACAGTAGATTAACAAAACACAGACCACTGGTGCCCCCCCAGGTAGTCATGGTACTACTCCAGCTTAAGAAACAAACGCAATCTTAGTGCATTAGATTGTATTAATATCATAATTTAGTTACAGAGGTGAATTCAATATAATAGCTATATTATCATTGTTGTTCTCATCGTGAGAGACTTCCAATATTTATAGAGTTTAGATACAACTGTTTGGTCTACCATTGAAAGGGTCGACACTCTCCTACAATAGAAAATCATTAAGAGCTAGTAACGGATAATATCTTCTAGCAACTTCATGTGCTCAAAATAGAGGCTGAATGCAACTATTAGAATCAAAATAATGAGACACATAGCTAAAGGGTTTGAACAAGTATGAAATCCATGATTCACATTCTCCAGGAAAGGCCCATCGATACACCAACCCACAAACCCATTGCGTTCTGAGTTCTGTATCGAGGGCCAGAACAAGGGTCACATCGAGGGCCAAATCAAGGTTTAGATCGGGGGCTGGATCAAGGGTCAGATTGAGGGCTGGATCAAGGGCCGAATCGAGGGATGGATGCCAATTTTTTCCTATTTCAATTAGAAGACAAATTTTAATGGAATGTGCTCATTCGATTAAGGATAAATCATCATAAAATCATCAAAATGAATGCGACACATACCTTATGCTGATACATAGAAAATTGATAGAAGAAACCTGATAATACCTTCAAAAAGGGATAATAAAGGTATGAATTATACAATCCTCATGTTCAAAAAGAGACTTAGATCAAGGAAAAAAATAAGCAAAACATGGATTCAATAGTCACAAAAATCATATTGCAAATTTGGCTCAGCTAGTAAAGTTCAACCTTGACACACCCAAGGATTTATTCGATGCATACCAAGCATGTGATATGGAGGAAAAGGAGAGGATGTGTGAGTTTTAATTACAAAACATCATCCTCCCACGCCCCTACAAGTGGAACCCAAATCCATATGTATGGGATGTCCATATGATTTCCTTTGCATCTTGGCTAAGACACAAAGTGATGAGGGAAAAAGAGCTAAAAAATTACAAGGAAGATGAATTTAACAACCCTTTGTGGATTAGAACTAAAGCAGATAGACCAAGGGATGTCATAGAAATCAATCAAAACCTCTCCATAGAGAAGGAAATATCCCCAATTTAGACATCCAATTCGAGGGAGGAAATGGCCCACCTAGATGATTCATTGAGACTTTTGGGAGAAGAGGCAACATAAGCTTGCCACAGGAGGTGGAACTTCTTTCCTCACAACTCATAGACTAAAGAACCTCATTCTCCCAATTATATACAATTTTATGTTACTAGGACACCTTGGTAAAAAGAGGCACTAAGGAATATGAGAAAAATTTGGATTGGATTAAGGACAAATCACCCTCTCCTTCTTCTTGTAGCACCAATGGATGACCTCAACAAGGAAGAGGAAGAAGAGGAGTGGGAGAAGATAGTGAAAGTCAAAAGGTATCATGAGTAGAAATACATCATAATATATGTAGCATGGGACATGAGGCATGAACACAATGAACAACATACTAGTAGACAACAACATGATGTTGGGCAACAACATCAAGAAATAGAACAACAACCTAGAAGTGGGAAGGAACCTAGTGGGGAAAAATAATAGTAGTAAGAAAAAAGGAACAAAGCTTTGTTGCACAAGAGTGTGCAAAGTTTTAGTTGGGGAGTGATGATGAGACTAAATATTTCATATCTCAAAGGCTCATCATAGACACGTTTTTTCACCATAATATGACTAATATTTTCTTTTTGACCATATTTAATAGTTATCATGAGAACTTTTTCTATGTCAATTAGTGAATAAGTTTTTGAGGTGGAATTTTGTGTGCATAATAACCTTTTGTTATAATTCCTATTCTTAGGAATATGTATAGCATAAAACAAGTCAAACCCCTTAAATAAATGAGTATTCCATGAATCAAGGAACATTTTCCCCCACCTACCTCTAGATTGCTACCAGTTCACTCATGATCACACCTTGCAAGTAGTAGTTCAAAAATCAGATGAGATCGAATGAGATTTTCTATTCCTCCATTTCCTCCTCGATTCAAGTGAAAAGGTTGAGTTATCAAGGATATAAATAGGCCTCTAGCATTGGGGAAAAGAGCCATATTTCTAATATTGTATTGAGTTTTTGTTAAGAAGACTTTTGCTGAAGACTTGGAGATTTTCTCTTGATGCACTATTGGTTTTGATGAAATAAAGATGAATTTGTTCTCAGCTTATTATAGTTTATCTAAGGTTCATTTTTCTTCTTGGGTATGACCTGCTCAAGAGGGATCAAGGACCCTATTTCCATTTCTCTTGTCTTTGCATGTTAATGAGTTATTAGTTAGTCTTTCATTTTATCTTGAATTTTAAAATAGTCATGCATGGTAATCTCTAATTTATGTCAATTTGTTATTAATTGTTAGCTTCAGTAGCTATCTTGTAGAAAGGGTTAATAATCTATTGGTATGCTCATAAGTGTCCTATTGAGGCTGGAAAATTCAGTTCTACCTCATTGTATTTTAGTCTATCTTTTTCAATGCTTTAAAAGACTCCTGCTAACTTCTTAAGACTCTTTTTTGGCTTCTTGTAGGAGTTTCCTATAAGATTATTATAGTTCCTATAGAACTATTATAGTTCATGTAGAAACCTCCTGTATAATGTTTTAGCTTAGTATTCTTAGTTTTTCTCAATTATCCTCTCATGAACTTAGTAGTAGAAAATAATATAATGTATGGCTTGTCATTGATTCAATATTTAGGAATACATTAGTTCATTTAGTCAATGATATGGTTCATCTTCTTTAATTGCAATTTCTTGTCATACAATAGAATTAGTTTCATGATTTACATTCAATTTACTCTTTTCATATTTTAGGATTCTTTATCTCATGCCAATAGATTAGATCTCCTTTACTGTACTTTAGATAAGTTGTTCTTTCAATTTCGTGTGCTTTCATTCATGTAATAGTTCAAGTTCCTTTCTACAATTTCAGATTTCCTACACAATTCATACTTAGATTCATGCATTTAGCCTTATGTTGAATTACAAAGTACTATTTTGTAAGTCTTTTAATTTATTGTGGAAATAAACTTGTAACAATGTTTTTTTCTTTTTCCAGTCTCTAGAGTGACAAACCACACCCAGACACAAAACCTCTCGAGGTTCTTCTTCGAGAAAGACAATACATATCGATTTACAGGATGCTCTTGAGGGTGGTGAGGGTGTGAGTGGTCAATGAGTAACCAATCACTGCCATTTTGTATCTAGGCCACCATATGGTAGTTTTTTTTATGTTAAGGCACTTGTTCTCGTTTTGTATATTGGGAACGATGTGCCATTTTCTAAAAAATGTACATTTTAGATGATGTTGAACACACACACATACACACATTTCTTGGAAAATGTATTTATGAATCTCATTGTTTGTTTATTTTATGTTGATGGATGTATGAATTTCAAAGTGTTTCAATTTCCACTCTTTTCTATTATATATGAAATTGTAAGAAATAAATCTAATCTAAATGGATTTCAATAAATATATTCTCAAAAGATAACTCTAAGAGATATTAAATAGAAACAAATTTGTAACTCTATTATTCTAAGAACTAATTCCATATAAAAATACCACTACAAGGATATTCCTAGGAAACATAGATTTACACTATTTTATAAAGGGAGAAACCTACATGAACATCACAAGCAATTTTCCATTGATTCATACTTTCCTACAAAAGTAATTCTACAAAAATTAATGCATTAAATGACAACATACCAATTACAAAAAAAAGATAAATAAATTGATAAAGCACACTTAACTATTCACTAAAGATAACTTGACAGAATGGAAATCCTTACTAGATGCATAAGAAATCAAACCGAAAACAAAATAATCCATGAGTCGAAATCAACGCACTAAAAAATATTCAACAAAATGTTCCTTAACTCCAGATTTCCTTTCTACATTATTCTTTGAAGTAATTCTTAGTACAATTCATTCTCATTTCCTTGCATTTCCTTGCCATGTCTAGCCTTGCCTATCCTTTCCATGCCTTTCCTTGCCTTGCATTTCCATTCGATGCCTTTCCTTTCCATGCCTCACATTGGCTTGTAATTCCTTCCCTTGCCTTGAATTTCCTTGCCATGCCATGCCTTGCCTTGCATTTCCTTTCCTTTCCTAGTGTTGCATTTTATTTCCATGCCTTGTCTTGTTGTGACTTTCCTTTCCTTTCCTAGACCTAGACCTAGACCTAGACTTGGACCTAAACCTAAACCTAGACCTAGACCTATACCTATACCTATACCTTTCCTTGCCATGCCTTGCCTTGCCTTGATTTTCCTTTCCATATCTATCTTTTCCTTCACTTGAATTTCCTTGCCTTGCCTTGACTTGCCATGCCATTCTTTTCCTTGCCATGCCTTTCATTTCCTTTACATGCCTTTCCTTTCCTTTCCTTTCCTTTCCTTTCCTTGTCTTTCCTTGCCTTGCCTTGTCAAACCTTTCCTTGCCTTGCCTTACCTTTCCTTTCTTTGAATTTCCATGCCATGCCTTACCTTGCATTTCCATACCTTGCCTTATTTTTCCATGCCTTGCCTTGTCTTTCCATGATTTTCCTTGCCATGGATTTCCTTTCCTTGCCATGCCTTCCATTGCCTTGCCACGCCTTTCCTTTACTTTCCATACCTCGCAATTTATATAATATATCCTTCTAGGTTAAACACAAAATTTCAACTAATTTAACAATCGAACTTCTTCAAATTGCTAACTTTGTGAATGCTTACTTAACACCCTTGACTAAAATAGTAACCAGATTTAGGTATTCTTGTTGAGTTTACACCTGTAATTATTGATTCCTTTCACATGACTAAATTTATACAAAATGAAAATTATAATTAACATAAAAGTGTTTGAATAGGTAAATGATGGCTTGAGCTGGAATACAATACAACATATGATATCTACCCTTAAGAGACTACTCTATTATAATCTTTACCAATTACTTAACATTACAAATTCATCTACAAAATGTATTCCATATTGTTGATACCACTAACTTATGCCAATAAAAACCACTACAAAATTGGATTGATAATATGATATGGGAATATGTAAGTAGTATGTATGCAAGTAGATTATGCATAATGAAGACATTTATGATTGAGAAGACTATTTAAAAAAAAAAAATTAAAAATAAAGAAAAAATTAAAATTAAAAAATAAAATTGTTCTCTTCTTTTTGTTTACTTGTGTAGTTATTTAATGTAGCACTACAATGACCCCCCACTTACCACATGGAAATTTTTTGTATCTAAAATAATTAATCCAATGACCCAAGACAAACCTAGAATATAATTTGCATAAAAAATATAACAACATTTGATTATTTTTATTGAGAAGTTTGTCATAAATCATAAACCATGTGTCATAAATTATTATTTGTGTAACTTGTTTATGATTTAAACTAACTTTATAATCATCATAAATATGATCCTTATAATTGGTCATATTAGTCAAATTTCATTGTGCATAGCCAATTCTTTCCTTGACTTTCCATGCCATGCCTTTCCTTACCTTTACATGCCTTGCCTTACCTTTCCATACCTTTCCTTACCTTTCCTCATCTTCCCATACCTAGACCTATACCTATACCTTTCCTTGACAAGCCTTTCCCTCCCATGTCTATCCTTACTTATCCTTGCCATGTCTTGTCTTTCCTTTCCTAGTCATGCCATGCATTTCCTTGCCATTCCTTTCCATGACTTGCCATGTCTATCCTTTCCTTGCCTTCCATTGCCTTGCCTTTCCTCGACTTTCCATGCCATGCCTTGCCTTTCCTTTCCATGCCTTGCATTGCCTTGAATTTCCTTTCCATACATAGACCTAGACCTAGACCTTTCCTTCCCATTCATTTCCTTGCCATGTCTAGCCTTTCTTATCCTTTCAATGTCTTTCCTTTCCTTTCCATGCGTTTCCTTGCCATGCCTTGCCATTCCCTACCATTTCTATCCTTTCCTTTACTCACATTTTATTTCCTTACCTTGACTTTCCTTTCCATACCTTTCCTTGCCATGTGTTTCCTTGCCTTTCCATGCCTTGCATTACCTTACCTTTCCATACCTAGACCTATACCTCGACCTAGACCTTTCCTTTCCTTACCATGCTTTTCCTTTCTATGCCTTGTCATGCATTGCTTATCCTTGCCATGTCTTTCCTTTACTTTCCTCACCTTGCATTGCCTTGCCTTACCTTGACTTACCATACCATTCTTTTTCTTGGCATGCCATTCCTTTCCTTGGCTTTCCATGTCTAGCCTTGCCTTTCCTTACATTTCCTTGCCTTTCCTTCACTTTACATGCCATGCCTTGACTTTACATGCATTTATTTACCTTTCCATGCCTTGAATTTCCTTTCCTTTCCTTACCATACCTAGACCTAGACCTATATCTTTCCTTACCATGTCGTGCCTTTCCTTGCCTTACCATGTCTAGCCTTTCCATGTCTTGTCTTTCCTTGCCTTGACTTGTCATTCCATGATTTACCTTGTCATGCCTTGCCTTTTCTTATCTTTCCATGTATATCCTTGCCTTGCCTTGCCTTGAATTGCCTTTCCTTTCCATACCTAGACCTAGACCTAGACCTTTCCTTTCCATGCATTTCCTTGCCTTGTGTTGTCGATAAATTTGTAAGTGTGGACATAAAAAAATCTATATAGTTTGGGAACCCAAAACTAGAACAAAACATAACAGTATAAATTCCTTTCCTTAGATTTTAGAATCGAAATATGAATAGATAAGTAGATTGTACCTTTTTATCTGAAGTTTTCTTTTGTTAATTGAATCTCAAAATTTGATCCCAAAGTCTTTTGTTATAGATCTGTGTAGGAATAAAATAGAATAAGTGAAAGCAACTATAAAACACATATTTTGATAAATCTATGTATATGGCCAAGGAAAAATATAATAAATATGATATACAAACTTTATAGGAAAGGGAAAATATAACTGCATTAATAAATTAAGAAGCAGCTTACAACCAAGCCTTGGCATTGAAAAACTCCTTCCAGTAGTTCAATGCTTCAATACCCATGAAACCTCCATGAATGTCATTTCCATCTCTTGATTACTTTGGCACAACTAAATCTCTTAGGGCCAAAGTGAGATTCATAGACTCTCAATTACAAATATGGATCTATTCTTAATTCACCATTAATTAATTACTCATCACTTATTATTCTAAATTAGTTTTTCCCTTTAGAATATGCTTCCATTTATAGATTGGAGAGGAATCTATGAGGATATTAGGATGAGATATTAGGATATCACTAAATTAAGAGAGACGGGTGAGATCCAAACCGATCGAAAAACAACTCATCATCAAAACTTCTCTTCTATAAGCTTCAAGAATTTCTTCATTTTTCCCACGTACAAAGGTTTTCACACCATTAAACCTCAGCAAAAAGTGACATTTTCGCATCTTCTAATGATGCAGCATGGCACAAGTTAAGTTGTTGCACCTTTCTAGAAATAAATGAGCGACAATATTGAAAAACATAGTTTTTGAAGGATCTCCTCAAGTTTTGCATCTTCCTAAGAAAGGTTCTTCCAACTTCTTTAGGGATTGTGACAATAATCCTTCAAATGACAAGATATAGGAACACATAATCAAATTCATGTGAAGAAAATGGTGTGTAACACCTTGCCATGTCTAGCCTTGTTTATCCTTGCCATGTATTTCCTTTCCTTTCCTTTCCTTGAATTTCCATACCTAGACCTAGACCTAGACCTAGACCTAGATATTACCTTGCCATGCCATGCCTTTCCTTGCCTTGCATTGCCTTGTCTTACCTTGAATTTCCATGCCATTCTTTACCTTGTCATGTGTTTCCTTGCCTTACCATATCTATCCTTCCCTTGCCATGCCTTGTCATGCCTTGCATTGCCTTTTATTTCCTTTCCTTACCTAAACCTACACCTATACCTTTCCTTACAGAGCTTATGGAACTCCATTATTCCACTCGGTTTGGATTTTATGCCCCTGGACCAAATTGCCAACATGTCCCTGAATGGCTTGAGGAGGAAAGGAAAGTTTCAAATCATGATAAAACTTTAACCGAGCCTCATATGGATGAAAATTCAGTTGCACTAGATATGGGGAATTATTTTTCAACTAGGGGGATCCCTCCACTGTAATTTCATTACTCGAAAAATCATTTGTTGGAGGATATCAAGAACTAGGGTTTTCCTCAGTGAGGCACATTGCAATTTTTGAGCAAGTGGACGATTTTGAAGAACATTGTTCCAGGTGATTGTGGGTAGCGTGGTCATATGGGACTGGGCCTTGGAAAAAGAAACATGCATGAGCTTATGGAACTTTGTTATTTCACTCGATTTGGATTTTACGCCCCCAGACCAAATTGCTAACATGTCCTAGAGTGGCTTGAGGAGGCAAGTTTAAACTCATGATAAAATTCTAACCAAGCCTTGGATGCATGAAGCGTCGGTTGTATTTGATTTGGGGCAATAGTTTTCATCTAGGGGGACCCCTCTGTTGTCACTCTATTTCTCAAAAAATCATTTTTGGGGGGTCTCAAGACCTAGGGTTTTTCTCAGTGAGGCATAGTGCAATTTCTGAACAAGTGGTCAATTTTGAAGAACACTATTTTGGGAGATTATGGGTAGCATGGTCACTTGGGACTTGGCCAAGTAGATGTGCAAGAGCTTACATAACTTTTTTATGAAGCTTAGTTTGTATTTTCTTCCACCAGACTAAATTTACAACATGTCCCTAACTGGGTTGAGGAGGCGAGTTGAAAATCACAATAAAAATTTAACTGGTCCTCGAATGGACAAACCGTTTCTTGCATTAGATTTAGGGTATTGATTTTCAGCTATAGGGACCCCTCCACTATCATTTTGTTTCCTAAAAAAGTGTTTGTTGGAGGATCTCAGGAACTAGGGTTTTTCTCAGTGAGGCATAATGCAATTTCTGAACAAGAGGTTGATTTTGAAGAACACTATGTCAGGAGATTATGGGTAGCCTAGTCATGTGGGACTTGTCCAAATAGATGTGTGAGATCTTAAAAAACTTTGTTATGCAACTCGGTTTGGATTTTATGCACCCATACCAAATTACTAACATCTCCCTGAATGACTTGAGGAGGCAAGTTGCAACTCACGATAAAAATCCAATTGGACCTTGGATGGACAAACCGTCAGTTTCATTGGATTTGAGGTATCGAGCTTCACCTAGGGGGAACCCTCTGCTATCATTTTGTTTCCTAGAAAATCATATGTTGGAGTATATCAGGAACTAGGGTTTTTTTCTAGTGAGGCATAGTGCAATTTCTGAACAAGTGGTCGATTTTGAAGAACAATGTGTTGGGTGATTTTGGGTATCATGGTCGCATGGGCCTTGGCCAAATAAACACATGGGAGCTTATGAAACTATGTAATGTTGCTCAGTTTGGATTTGCTTATTTTTGTAGTTTTGAGTAAGTATTCTCACATTACCCTAGGTGTTGGGCATGTGGGAATCATCATGGGAACCACATCTCACTTTTGGTTTGGTGAAAATCCCCTTGGATTTATGTAGGGGCTTCATGGGTTTGGTGATGGGGCTTTGCGGGCTTGTGGTGGGGATTCACACCCATAAGGAAATCCTAATTTGATGTTGACTTATGGAGGGGATTCTATAGTGACCCTTAAGGATTGTATATAAAGGAGAGAAGTCGTTGTGACATTTCACATCATGTAGAGTCCGTGGAGACATGATGGAGCTAGCATAAGTGAGTTTGCACTTGTTCTATGAGGATTAGTGATCTCAGCAAAGGGTAAATATACAAGGTGGTGAATCTGGCCCAAGAGAGAGAAGTAAAGAAGGTCACACATGTGGAGTGATTTTTTCATACCATACATGTTTTGCAAGAGGATAAAGTGTGTATATATGAGGGGTGCAGATGGATGAATCACATATAGTGTATACACAATTTGTAGTGGAGAAAAAATAATATGTTCATGGGTTTCCAGTTGGTGAATCACATATTTGAGTTTCTAGGAAGGTACAAATTTGTACAGGCTGACATGTGATGTTAGTAGGACATACATGTGGTCTACAATAGATTCATGTGCAGATGATATTCCTAGGGATATTGTTGAGGTTTCTTTTCTATTTTGTATGGTTATTGGAGAACAAGGTTGTTCCCAGTTTGGTGACTTTGGAGAACACGGTTCTCTTCATATTTTGGTGATATTGTATTGGTTGGGAGGGATGGTTTTTCCCCTAGGGTTTCTAATGTTAACAACATTACATAGATGAAACTTGTGTCTCGTGTATTGATGATTCATCTTTGATCTTTGTGTTTCATATGCATATGTTATCAACCAATAATTTTCAGTGTAAATTTTTTTAGTGATAACAGTTAGGGTTTTACTATTAGATAACTAGGAAACAATTTTTAGATCTAAAAATTAGTCACATATAGTTGCATGTGAAAATTGACATGGAATGATATCTTGGGATCATAAGAGAAGGGTATCATCTTGAGAGACATTTTGGATACAACACTGGAGGAGTGTTGTTCTTGTTCTGGGAAGGTCATAGATGTTATCTCTTAGAGGGAGATATAATGATAGTTGCAGGTGGAAACATGTTAGATGGTATCTCATTTGGGACATGGAGTAGACCATTCAAACAAGGAGTTGTGGACTATTATAGCTCGATGGTGTGGCATGCTAGGAGTTTTGATGGATTGGTAGAGAGCCTGAATCACAACAATATGTTGTGTGGCAGATTTCCAACCATGTGGATGGACTTTTGGTGACTTGTCATGGTGAGTTGCGATGGGTGCAACTGAATGCTTTGGCACAGATGAGATAGTTTCATGTGTATCACAAGTTGATGAGAGAGAGTCTTCATTGGGTCAAAGAGTTGCACATTGTCAAGGTATGACAATGTATGAGGTATTTTACACAGGAGGTTGAAGACATTTGTAGAGATGAGTTATGATGGTCTAGAGTGGAATAGACTAAGTGTCCAACTACAGCGTGTGGATGTTCAAATGAGGAAACATGATTAATGGTAGCATGTGCAGACACAGAGAGATTTTGGTAAATTGGATGATGGACTTGGGTAGAATACGATTAGATGGTCGTGACGTAGGTAAGTAGGATGTTTACCTTAGAGGATTTCATGGTTATTATCTAGTGGGAACCACTGACACATGATAGAGGCATAGGATTTGTTCATTAGCTTCATAGTTTCTAACTCGGGTATGTATGAGGAGATTGGTAGGAGGACCAATAATTTAGTATAGGGATCTGGAGCAGTGGTATTCTGGATGGAGTTAGGCTTGTGTTGTAAGTGAGAAATGTGTTATGGGTGCTATGGGTGTGCTCTTAGCCTCAACAATTTATGAGTGAGGAGTAGGACTATATAGTGTTGTTTTAGGATCAACAAGTGTTATTGGATGCTGAGTTGGTCTTCCCAAGTTTTGGGAACCTTATGTGCAAGGGATCTGTGCATGAGAGATGTTGTCAAGGTTTTATAGGATATGGAATCATTGTATCCAGGAGGAGACTCGGTTGGTGTCCAAGGATGATGCAAATATTTTGAGTGTCATGAAAATGGTTATTTTTATTCATGGTGTTGACACCAGAGAGTAAGGGGAAGAAGGCATCATGCATCAACAACATAGGTTGATGAGGTTGCAGATAGGTTCTAGAGGGAGATATTTTTGGTCTTCTCTCTTTCAGGTACAATATCCAACATGAGGACTTAGTTGGTGGATAAAAGAGCATCATTCCATATGATAGGTGCTAGATATTTGTTTGACACTTTCATAGAGACCGACTCAGACTTATGTGTGGAGATTGGCATGGGATTCAATCATGCAGTACGAGGATTTGGTACAATATCATTTTGATTGGAGTCATGATAGGTGTTGAGGGTGTCAAATGTGTTATGGGTGCTATAACTCAAGATTATATGATTTGTGTAGCTTTAGGTAGGTATTCACATGAACCTAGGTGTTGGGTATCTGGGAATCATCATGGGCACCACATCACACTTTCAGTTTGGTGAAAACCCCCTTGGATTTGAATAGGGGATTCATGGGTTTGGTGATGGGTTTTCTGGGCTTGTGTTGGGGCTTCACACCTGCAATGAAAGACTAATTTGATGTTGACTTGTGGAGGGGATTCTATGGTGACCCCTACGGATTATACATAAATGAGAGAATTCATTGTGACATTTCACATCATGTAGAGCGTGTGGAGACATGACAGAGCTAGTATAAGTGATTTTACACTTGTTCTAGGAGGATTGGTGATCTCAACAAAGGGGAAGTTTGCAAGGTGGAAAATATGTCCCAAGAGAGAGAAGCAAATAAGGTCACACATGTGGAAGGATTTTTTGGTAACACACATGGTTTGAAAGAGGATGAAGCACATATATATGTGAGTTGCATATGGATGTATCATGTATAAGGTATACACGGATTGTAGGAGAGAAAACAACATATATACATGGGTTTCCAGTTGGTGAATTATGTATCTAATTTTTTTGGGTAGGTACATATCCATACAGGCTTACATGTGACATCAGCAGGACATACAGGTGGTCTACGTAGATTTGTGTACCAAGGAGATTTCCATATATTGTTGAGGTTTGATTTTATGATTTGTATGGTCATTGGAGAACAAGGTTGTTCTCAATTTTGGTGAATATGGAGGACAAGGTTGTCCTCACATTTTGGTGATATTTAATTGGCTGGGAGGGTTGGTTTTTTCCCTTAGGATTTCTGATGATAACAAAATTACAAAACTGAAATTGTGTCTCATATGTATTGATGATTCATCTATGATCTTTATGTTTCCGCTGCATATGTTTTCAGTAAATAATTTCAATGTAAATTTATTCAATGATAACATCTAGGGTTTTACTTTTATATCACTAGGATGCAATTTTCAGATATAAAATTAGTCACATAGAGTTGCATGTGAAAATTGATAGGATTTTATTCCCCTAGACCAAATTACTACCATGTCTCTGAATGGATTGAGGAGGCAAGTTAAAAATCATGATAAAACTCTAAACATGCCTCAGATGGATGAAATATTAGTTTCATTAGAGTCATAGCACTAAGTTTCAGATATGGGTACCCCTCTATTGACATTTTCTTTACTAAAAAGGTGTTTTTTGGAGGATCTCATGAACTAGGGTTTTGCTCAGTGAGGCACAATGCAATTTTTGAACAAGAGGTTGATTTTTAAGAACATTATGTTAGATGATTCTAAGTACTGTGGTCGCATGGTCCTTGGAAAAACAAACGTGCAATAGCTTACAAAAGTTCATTATGCCGCTTGGTTTGGATTTTATGCCCCCAGACCAAATTTCCAGCATGTCCCTGAATGGCTCGAGGAGGTGAGTTGCAACTTGCGATAAAACTTTAACTAGGCCTCAAATGGATGAATCGTTATTTTCATTGGATTTAGGGAACCATGTTTTATCTAGGGGGACTCCTCCATTGTCATTCTATTTCCCAAACAAGCGCTTGTTGGAGGATCTCAAGAACTAGGGTTTTGTTGAGTGAGGCACAACACAATTTCTAAACAAGTGGTTTATTTTGAAGAACACTATGCCAGGAGATTGTGGGTAGTGTGGCCACATGGTACTCTGTTATGCCACTTGGTTTGGATTTTGTACCCTTGAACCAAATTTCTAACATGTCCTTGAATGGCTTGAGGAGCCGAGTTGCAAATTGTGATAAAACTCTAATTGGGCCTCGTATGGATGAACCATTGGTTACATTGGATTTGGGGAACCATGTTTCATCTTAAGGGACCCCTCCACTGTTATTTTTTTCCCCATAAAATCATTTTGTGGAGGATCTCAGGAACTAGGGTTTTTCTCTATGAGGCATAATGCAATTTCTTAACAAGCGATCAATTTTGAAGAACATTGTGTCAAGAAATTGTGGGTATTATGGTTGCATGGGCCTTGGAAAAACTAATGTGTGGGATTTTATGGAACTCTTTTATGCTACTCAATTTTTATTTTATGCCCCTCGACCAAATTGCCAACATATTCATGAATGGTTTGAGTATGCGAGTTGCAACTCGCGATAAAACTCTAACTAGGACTCAGATGGATGAACCATTGATTGCATTAGATTCAGGGCACCGAGTTTCAGCCGGTGGGACCCCTCTATTGTCATTTCATTTCCCAAAAATCATTTGTTGGAGGATCTCAAGAACTAGGCTTTTTCTTAGTGAGGCACGATGCAATTTATGAACAAGTGGTGGATTTTGAAGAAAATTGTGCCAGGAGAATGTGGGTAGCATGGTTGTGTGGGCCTTGGCTAGAAATCTCATGGAACTTCATTATGTTGCTTGGTTTGTATTTTGTTCCCCCGAACCAAATTGCCAACATGTATTTGAATGGCTTGAGGAGGTGAGTTGCAACTCATGATAAAACTCTAACTAGGCCTCATATGGACCATCGATTTCATTGGATTTGGTTCACTAGTTTTAAGCTAAGGGAAATCCTTTGCTATCATTCCATTTCCCAAAAAATCATTTTTTGGAGGATCTCAAGAACTAGGGTTTTTCTCATTGAGGCACATTGCAATTTCTAAACAAGTGATTGATTTTGAAGAACACTGTGTCAGTTAATTGTGGGTAGTGTGGTCGCATGAGCCTTGGCCAAAGAGATGTGAAGGATATTATAGAACTCCTTTATGCCACTTAGTTTGAATTTTAGGCTCCTAGACAAAATGAAGCCATAACAACTATAAAATGAAATTAAAATTTTAAAGTTTGGATACCATAACAACTATAAAATGAACCCAAAATTTCAATCATTCATAAGTATGAAATATTTGTTTAATTATTCTTTTTACACATTCAAAATTTTCCAATCGCATCATTTTTATCATCTTTCTAGTTCTTATTACATATGTTTGACAATTTAACACCTTTCAAGGTAAGGCAAGGAAATACAAGGTAAGGCAATGCAAGGGAAGAAAAGGAAAGGCAAGGAAAGAAAATGCAAGGAAAGAAAAGGCATGGAAATAAAATGCAAGGAAAGAAAAGGCAAGGAAAGGAAACACATGGAAAGGAAAGGAAAGGAAAGGAAAGGCTAGGAAATCAAGGTAAGGAAAGGCATGGAAAGACAAGGAAAGGCAAGGCAAGAAAGGTAAGCAAGGAAAGAAAGTAAAAGGCAAGGAAAGACATCACAATACAAGGAAAGGAAAGGAAACACATGGAAAGGAAAGTCAAGGAAAGAAAAGGAAATGAAAGGCTATGAAAGTAAGGCAAGTAAAGGAAAGGAAAGTCTAGACATAAGAATGAAAGTCAAAGAAAGGCAAGTCAAGGAAAGAAAGGCATGGCAAGACAAGTAAAGGAAAGGCAAGACAAGGTAAGGAAAAAAAAAGTAAGGCAAGGCAAGGAAAGGCAAGGCAACACATGGCAAGGTAAAGAAAGGAAATGATAGGAAAGAAAGGCAAGGCAAGGAAAGAAAAGGGAATACAAGGTAAGGAAAGGGAAGAAAAGGTAAGGCAAGGAAAGGCAAGGAAATAAAAGGAAAGGAAAGAAAGGTGAGCAAAGGAAATGCAAGGAAAGGAATGAAAAGACAAGGAATGGAAAGGAAAGACATGGAAAGGTAAGGAAAGGAAATGTAAGGGAGAGGGAGACCAATAGGGGGGGTAGAGAGAGTGAGTGAGAGGAATAGGAGAGAGAGGGGGAAGGTGGGTAGAGAGGTAAAGTGAGAAAGGGGAGAAGAGTGGGGGATGTATAGGGAGGGGGATACAAAGTGAGGGGGAGAGAGGGGTAGATTTAGGATAATGGGAGGAGAGGGGTTAGAAAGAGAGTGTGTGAGAGTGTGGGAGGGTAGAGAGAGAGAGAGAGAGGTAAATAGGTACAGAGATAAAGGGGGTGGAGTGGGGGAAAGAGAGGGAGGGGGATTTAAAGTGAGGGGGTGTGAGGGGT
>ML781685.1:423274-448532 GCA_009831015.1 Picea engelmannii | reverse complement strand
GTGAGAGGAAGGGGGGGATAGAGAGAGAAGGGAGGTAGAAAGAGGTAAAGAGATAAATTGGGGGATAGAGAGAGAAGGGAGGTGTAGAGAGGTAAAGAGAGAAAGGGGGGATAATGGGGGAGAGAGAGGGAGGGGAATTCAAAGAGAGAGGAGAGAGAGGGAGGGGAATTCAGAGAGAGAGAGAGAGAGAGAGAGAGATGGCCCTTGACCAAGTTTTGGAGAACCTTGGTCACGTTTGACCAATTTTTGGTCTTCGATAGGTTGGTCGAAGGCGACGCACAAGGAGAAACGAAGATCATGGGATCTCGGCCCTTTCTTAGGGCATTTTTTGGGTTTAGGGTTTATGTAATGGGTATGGGATGTCAACCCATGGGTTTATCCATGTTTAGGCCATTTTGTAATGTATAAATAGAAAGATAGGTGATGTAAGTAGGAGAGATCTAGTAGAATCATCTTAGTGCAAAGCTAGAATCTTTGTGCATACTGTGTGTTAAGAACTTGCAGAGCTAAGTGAAAGTGATTATAAGAAGCTTGTGTACAGATTATAAGAAGGCTTTGTGCTTAACCCTAGATCGGGGAAGGAGGATTTGGTGAGGTGTGCACAGATATCCTGTCCTATGCAGAGTGGGGTCCTATGGCTATGTGATTGTAGAAGATTGAAAGAAGACAATAAAGAAGAGGAGAGTTGGTGGACGTAGCCCCACACTGGGGTGAACCATGTATATCCTGTGTTGTGGTTTCTTTGTGCATTATAGTTTTTATGTTATTGATGTGATGTATGCTTAGTGCAATGATATATGTTAATTGCATCTGATATAATAACTTAGTGCTTAGTAATGTGAACGAATGGTAGATCCAGTATATTTCTATGTGCTAAGTGCTAGATGTATTAGATCTTGTTGAATACTGTGCTTCTCTGTAACTAGGGTTTCAATATGTGATGTGAATAAGGGTTAAATGCTGATGAATGTTAACTACTAAGTGCTCTATTAAGGTATTGTAATCACATATCTATGTCCCAACTAGTTTGTAGCCATCTAAGTCCTGCAACCCCCCTGCCTCTACCTCAGGTGAGACTTCATATGCTTTGCAGGTGTTTCTGAAAGGGTCAGTAATTAGGGTTTTGTTTGTGCGTTGTTGAAGAGTTGAACCCAGTGTCTTCCCCTATGCCAACAAATGGTTCCGTTGTCGAGACCTAAAATTGTGATTGCTGGGAACTAAAGAAAAGAAATATCTGTGCGTAGATCTGCTACTTTAGTGCGCAGTATTCTACTTGACATGCGAAGCTCTGTGCTAAGAAGAAAAGTCTGATTTGAAGAAAAAATGTAAGATCTTGAAGATTTGTGCTATGATAAAGGTGTTAGGACCCTATAACTTATAGGGAAAATCAATATTCTGATTGATATCTATTTCAGGCATATTTTGGGCATAACGTAGATGACTCGTGGTGCATGGCGAAAATGTGAAGGCGACATAAAACTCTCAACACTTCTTAACTTCTATCACAGGTTAATTTTTGGATTTTTTCATAAAGATGGTTTTTAAGAAATTTTTTGTTTCTTAGGTGTTTTGGGGCAAAAATTTGATTTTGGGTAGATCCACCACTTGTTGCTTAAAAAATAAATTGGTTTATTAAGCCAATTTTGGCTTTAATAAGTCAAGATTATGCTCTTGGGTTAATCTCTGGGTTGTAAATTTTGATAAAAGAAATTGTGCCCGAAGGCCACTCTACAATCCTCAAGCCATGCACCCTGTAGTCATCAACAACACAGGTTATTTATCAAATCAAAGCAACAACAAACAAGACAATGCCCAAGTATTAGGCGCCAAGCACAAATGGGTAGCCTTGGGCTCACTTCATTGAAACATTATGTAAGTGTTGGCTTATATAAACACCAATAACTCATTCTAGCCGATGCATGTGGGATTAGTCCCCAAAACTTTAAAAATAAAAACACAGAGTTACTCTGTGTGCCCAGATGTCAACCGGAGTTCATGTGTCAAGTAATGGCCAGGCGTTGACAGCCAATGTGTGCAGGTTCAGATGTTGATGCGCCATATGTAGTGGAGATCATGCACCAAGGTGACTGTACAGGTGTCCAAAGGGAACGATCTTTTTTGTTGTAGTTGTCGATCCTATTCAAAGTGTTAAAGGGAAGGTTGTGATCGATGCATTCTTGTTAATCAATCCCCAGACCATGATTTTTAGGAAAGAGCCCCGAAAAACAACTTCAAATCTTGAGCATCTGAATAAGCCATCTATCTAGGCATTGATCCATGGGTTGAATCACCATTATTATTCTATTGCCATTAATTACCGGAAAAATGATCTGGAAGCAAAGATGCTTACATAAAAGGAAATAGGCTAATGGTCCGATTTTGCAACACTTTGATTGCCATTCTAAGACAAATGAACAGACAGTTTAGGAAATTCTTGACACAGTGGTGTTTTGGTTCTTTTGTTTTCTTGGTTTTACCAAGACAGTGCACATGAATCATGGTTCAATAACAGTATCCTAGAAGAGGCAATGGTGGATCTCATGCTCAAAGATTCCCGTCATACAATGATTCAAACAATACAACTATATTTGTAGGCCGGCTAAACCCAAATGTAATAGATTAAGATCTGAGACAAGTATTTGTCCAGTATGGAGATCTTGTCTCAGTAAAAATATCTGTTAGTAAGGGTTGTGTATTTGTCTAGTTTGCAAATAGAAGCTCGTGCAGAGGAAACATTATTATGAATCCTGGATGATTTTCATTGCTAGTCCATTACCTAAAGCCTTATTGGGAAATATCATTGCACAACCAACCATCCAAAATAGGGCATCAAAGCATCAAGGAAATCAAAGGGAAGATGGATGACTCACATTTGTATCAGTGAAGTAAAGTGCTCGATGGTTAATTTTTGAAGGGCAAAGCTACGACCAAACCTCGATTTTATCAGCAAGCCACACATCATGTTCCTATTCGATATCGACCTCACAAAATGGTAATATGAAACCACTTATTCGCCTTGCTAATGAACTAAAATATGTTGCCATATTTGCAGGTGTTGACATGTGTGTGCCTAAGTATCGATGGAAACAATTTGTGTTGATTGTTGAGGTCTGCAAATAAATTCTATAAAATTTGATGGAAGCTGAAATCAACCCTTAACTGATAGTTGCACTTGTATTATGCAATGATATGTTTTCACATTCTGTGAAAAGAGGATATATACAAGGTTCAAGCATGACCCAATAAGATCAATCCTAAAAAATGGCCAGCTGTCAAAATATTGCAAAGAAAGGACGGTGACATAGAAGTAGACCAGGAACGCTATAGTCAAAAAATGATGCCTTAGGATTCTTAGCCATGTTGGAAGGTTTCAATGCTATTTATAAAACTATTGTTGCGCTAGTGTCCATTAGAATTTGATGGTGTCTATTTGACATGAGGCTTAGACCTAGCATAGGAGCAAACAGATAAGGAATACAGATGGCAAATTTCTCCAGATTTTGAGGCATTTTTAAATGCAACTGGCAGTCAAGACACCAATTTCGCCAGAACAAATGAGGCAGATCCAGAATCCGAGGTAGCAGTTGAGGAAGAGGTGATCTAAAGATATCTGTCCCAGATTTTATAAAACAAATGGCATCTTGATCATCGTCAGGTGACAATTTAATTTCATTCATGACAAATGGCAGTTTCAAAATTCTAGATTCTAAGGAATTTCGATTTCATTAGCTATAGCAGTTCGAAGACAATTTACATGTGTCATTTTTATATAATTGATCTTCTATTATTAGAAACTAAAATTAGAGCTCGAATCTTTCGAAGGATGAGGCATTTTTTCTTATATATGCACATGTAAAAAATATGAGAGGGGTTCGACCCGGGAAGGAAGTAATTTTCTTTGTTGGACTATGGGCTTTGCCATTCCAGAAAGATTTTTTCTGTAATCTTGAAATGATCGATCGGTAATAGGCAAACTGTTGACATGATTTGTGTGTCGAGGTGTTGGTGGCGTTTCTTTTCTCTGTTATGTGTTTTTTCAGTTATCATTTCATTTGTTTTCAAATTCTTATTGTCAAAGAAAAATTAATAGAGCAAAATTTATTGGAGAAATACTCTGCATCTAGTTCTTGATAATCTTTATGTTTCTCTTCTAAAAGCTCAGTTTAGGAATTCTTAAATGCTCCGTTTCTTGGCTTTTTCCTCCCCTATTTATTCCTTAATCGACACCATTAAAAATTAATTCAATTCAACATTTCCACTACCTTGCCCTGTGTAGGAGATTTGTCTAGATCTGATAGTGAGTAATATATTTAAGCGCAGACCCCATTTGCCCAATGGTCCTCCTTGTTGTCCCAACCCAACCATTTAAAAACCAAAAACCCTGATCCCTCACAACTAGCCTAATATCCTATTCCAAACCAAGCTAAATAATATAGAGAGATCCCTCTCTGAGTCTTGGAGGGCTAGATCCAAGACTCCAAGCAGTTGAAACAATTACCTCTGTCAATTTCTCCCTCAGCCTGAGAAATTACAGAGTGATAAAATTTTGGCGACCATACTGGGGAACGAGCTTTCAAGTTCTCCAGAAGTGCATTTCAAGTTTAGATTTGACTTCTAACAGTGAACAGAAGCCAAACACAGGAAGGTTGTACCATTCACCTGGCGACTCCATTGTTCAAGATCCCGAACTTCAAATTTCACGAGCGAATTCACTACCAATGGATCCAGATTTCAGAACATTGATGATGATTCAAGATGACAGGGTATGTGGCAAATCCTATATCTTGTGAATCTATAAAACAATTCAGGGATGAGTTAGCATATTTTCAAATTGATGAAGTTTTGTTAACAACCGTGTTTCACTGTTGGAAATCGAGAAAATTTTCTCCCGAAGTTAAAATTTGTGTTCTCGAGTTGTTTGCTGAAAGACTTGAAAAGGATATTGAGATATTGAATACTTAGATTCAGTCCTACAATTTCCAACATTCAAAACAGTTTTATGAGAATCTTATGTCTCCAAAACCAAAAGAGATTGTATTGTCTTTCGATTTTCCGATTGATGAATATTTTGTTTGCAAGCATAAGTTTGAAACTGAACAGTTGAAATCATGGTCTAATATTGAGGATACGAATGGAAAACTCATCCATGTTAAAATGCTAAATGAATACCTGGAGAATCAACAAATAGATCGTATATTTATTGACCCAATTGAAAATTATATGGAGCTCCTCTTCAGTATAATTGTTCAATCATATTTTTCCTACAAGGATCCGAGCCATCAACTGCCATTACATATTTCAGTTTTGATTTTCATCAAGCATGATGAGGAAGCCTGATCATGGGATCAACTGTTGGGTTGGCTTCATTGGCACTTTTTCATTACTTGATGGAGCAGAAACTGTTAGCAAAGTAGGGTAGGTAGGCATGTGAAAATAAGCTCAGTACTTTGAGCATTATCCAAGTATTTCTTCAGTTCAACATTTTCCAGATTGTCATTCAACCATCAGATCTTTGATGTACATAATTCTCAGTTTTAAAATTTGTAGCACAAAGTTTCAGTCATTAGCTCTTAGTCTAAATTTCAGTTTTCAGTTCATAAATTGGACTCCATTGCTTAATTGGAAGACACTGATCATCAAGTTCCCAGAGTTCAGTGGTTCTAGACACCTCCTTCAGAGCTATCTTCCCTAGGTGGAGCCTGTGTTAGAACCCTATAACTTATAGGGAAAATCAATATTCTGACTGATATCTATTTCAGGCATATTTTGGGCATAACGTAGATGACTCGTGGTGCATAGAGAAAATGTGAAGGCGGAAGAAAACTCTCAACACTTCTTAACTTCTATCACATGTTAATTTTTGGATTTTTTCATAAAGATGGTTTTTAAGAAAGTTTTTGTTTCTTAGGTGTTTTGGGGCAAAAATTTGATTTTGGGCAGATCCACCACTTGTTGTTTAAAAAATAAATTGGTTTATTAAGCCAATTTTGGCTTTAATAAGTCGAGATTATGCTCTCGGGCTAATCTCTAGGTTGTAAATTTTGATAAAAGAAATTGTGCCCGAAGGACACTCTACAATCCTCAAGCCATGCATCCTGCAGTCATCAACAACATAGGTTATTTATCAAATCAAAGCAACAACAAACAAGCCAGCGCCCAAGCAGTAGGCACCAAGCACAAGTTGATAGCCTCGGGCTCACTTCATTGAAACATTATGTAAGTGTTGGCTTATATAAACACCAATAACTCATTCTAGTCAGTGCATGTGGGATTAGTCCCCAAAACTTTAAAAATAAAAACAAAGAGTTACTCTATGCGCCCAGGTGTCGACTGGAGTTCATGTGTCAAGTAATGGCCAGGCGTTGACAACCAATGTGTGAAGGTTCAGATGTTGATGCACCATATGTAGTGGAGATCATGCACCAAGGTGACTGTACAGGTGCCCAAAGGGTGTGATCTTGTTGTTGTAAATGTCGATCCTATTCAAAGTGTTAAAGGGAAGGTTGTGATCGATGCATTTTGGTTAATCAATCCCCAGACCATGATGTTTAGGCAAGATCCCCGACAAACAACTTCAAATCTTGAGCATCTGAATAAGGCATCTATCTAGGCATTGATCCATGGGTTGAATCACCATTATTATTCTATTGCCATTAATTACCGGAAAAATGAATTGGAAGTAAAGATGCTTACATAAAAGGAAATGGGCTGATGGTCCAATTCTGCAACACTTTGATTGCCATTCTAAGACAAATGAACAGACAGTTCAGGAAATGCTTGACACAGTGGTGTTTTGGTTCTTTTGTTTTATTGGTTTTACCAAGACAGTGCACATGAATCATGGTTCAACAACAATATCCTAGAAGATGCAATGGCGGATCTCACGCTCAAAGATTCCCGTCAGACAATGATTCAAACAATACAACTATATTTGTAGGCCGGCTAAACCCAAATGTAACAGATTAAGATTTGAGACAAGTATTTGGCCAGTGTGGAGATCTTGTCTCAGTAAAAATATCTGTCAGTAAGGGTTGTGTATTTGTCTAGTTTGCAAATAGAGGCTCGTGCAGAGGAAGCATTATTATGAATCCTGGATGATTTGCATTGCTATTCCATTGCCTAAAGCCTTATTGGGAAATATCATTGCACAACCAACCATCCAAAATAGGGCATCAAAGCATCAAGGAAATCAAAGGGAAGATGGATGACTCACATTTGTATCAGCGAAGTAAAGTGCTCGATGGTTAATTTTTGAAGGGTAGAGCTATGAACAAACCTCGATTTTATCAGCAAGCCACACATCATGTTCCTATTTGATATCGGCCTCACAAAATGGTAATATGAAACCACTTATTTTCCTTGCTGATGAACTAAAAGATGTTTCCATATTTGTAGGTGTTGACATCTATGTGCCTAAGTATCGATGGAAATGATTTGTGTTGATTGTTGAGGTCTGCAAATAAATTCTGGCAAATTTGATGGAAGTTGAAATCAACCCTTAAGTGACAGTTGCACTTGTATTATGTAATGATATGTTTTCACATTCTGTGAAAAGAGGATATATATAAGGTTCAAGCATGACCCGATAAGATCAATCCTAAAAAATGGTCGGCTGTCAAAATATTGCAAAGAAAGGACGATGACATAGAAGTAGACCAGGAATGCTATAGTCAAAAAATGATGCCTCGGGATTCTTAGCCATGTTGGAAGGTTTCAATGCTATTTCTAAAACTATTGTTGCCCTGTTGTCCATTAGAATTTGGTGGTGTCTATTTGACACAAGGCTTAGACCTGGCACAGGAGTAGACAAATAAGGAATACAGATGGCAAATTTCTCTAGATTTTGAGGCATTTTTAAATGCAGCTGGCCGTCAAGACACCAATTCCGCCAGAACAAATGAGGCAGATCCAGAATACGAGGCAACAATTGAGGAAGAGGTGATATAAAGATATCTATCCGATATTTTATAAAACAAATGGCATCTTGATCATCGTCAGGTGGCAATTTAATTTCATTCATGACAAATGGTAGTTTCAACATTCTAGATTCCAAGGAATTTCGATTTGATTAGCTATAGTAGTTCGAAGACAATTTACATGTGTCATTTTTATATAACTGATCTTCTATTATTAGAAACTAAAATTAGAGCTTGAATATTTTGAATGCTGAGGCATTTTTTCTTATATATGCACATGTAAAAAAGATGAGAGGGGTTCAACCTGGGAAGGAAGTAATTTTATTTGCTGGACTATGGGATTTGCCATTCCAGAAAGATTTTTTCTGTAATCTTGAAATGATCGATCAGTAATAGGCAAACTGTTGACAGGATTCTTGTGTCGAGGTGTTGGTGGTGTTTCTTTTCTCTGTTCTATTTTTTTCCAGTTATCATTTCATTTGTTTTCAAATTCTTATTGTCAAAGAAAAATTAATAGAGCATAATTTATTGGAGAAATACTCTGCATCTGGTTCTTGATAATATTTATGTTTCTCTTCTAAAAGATCAGTTTAGGAATTCTTAAATTCTCCTTTGCTTGGCTTTTTCCTCCCCTATTTCTTCCCGACACCATTAAAACTTAATTCAATCCAACATTTCCACTACCTTGCCCTGTGTAGGAGATTTGTCTAGATCTAATAGTGAGTAATATATTTAAGCACAGACCCCATTTTCCCAATGGTCCTCCTTGTTGTCCCAACCCAACCATTTAAAAACAAAAAACCCCGATCCCTCACAACTAGCCTAATATCCTATTCCAAACCAAGATAAATCATACAGAGAGAGCCCTCTCTAAGTCTTGGAGGGCTAGATCCAAGACTCCAAGCGGTTGAAACAATTACCTCTGTCAATTTCTCCCTCATCCTGAGAAATTACAGAGTGATAACAAAAGGTAAGATAAGTGAATTTTTTTATTTCGAAAGAATGGATCTAGGTATGTTTAATAGATTTGGTCCTAGTCTGAAAACTAGGGTACAACTAGAAGAAAGAAGATTTGATATATTTGATAGAAATAGTGAAAGATATGTTATTCCTATGCATAGAAAGAATGCTTGGACTAACAAATGGATGCAGGATCCTAGAAAGAATTTTTTGCAGGTGTTAGCGATACTTCTTGTACAGGGGGGTAGAATGCATAAGAAGGGTTAAAAACCCATTTGTCCTAAGTTTCAGGCGATAATGCACCCATGGTAAGTGAAGGGCAAGTCCAAGCGGTCCAGATTCGCGTGCCCGGATCAACGGCGCACGTTGGATTCCGGACCCCCCTTGCCTTCCGACCTTTAAGCAGGGGGGGGTCCGGAATCGGGGGCGCACCTCTCCAACGGCTCAGATTAGCGCACCCAGATCAACGGCGATGAAGACCATTCCGGACCCCCCCCCACCTTTCTACCTTTAAGCGGAGGGGGGGGGGTCCAGAATCCCGCATGCAGCTTCCCGACGGCCACGATCGAGACGCCCAGATCAACGGTGCTTGTGCAGCCTCGCCCTTCTCAGCAGCCCTGTGCTTAACCAGCGTGGGCCCTCCTCCTATCGTTTCATCCTCCCTTCCGCCTTTCCCCTGCTGCCATGTGTCATCCATTCACCTCTCCTCTTGGGTCCGTGTAGCCTTCCCATCTTCTCATCATCCACTCGCTGCTTGCCCCGTAACCCGTTCCTTTCCATGTCAGCCTTTCACTCGAAGGTAAATCCTCTTTTCTTCTTCCCTCCTTTGCCTCCATCTGATGTCCTCCGTCATCCTTCTCTCATCCCGTCACTCTTTCCACGTCCTCACAACCCAGCACCGCCATGCCACCACCATTCTTGTCATATGCTCATCCTCCGCACTGGCCTCCATACCTGTCCCTCGAGCTATTCAGTTATTCCAGGTGGCAGCGCGAGAAGTCGTCCGGATCCCGAAGTGCTGAGTTGGTCGGGCCGTTCTCAATCCCAAGAAGCAGTTATGGAAGCAGTTGGCGGTGGTTAGACATCGTCTCCGCCATAATGGGGACGTCCTACAATGAATTAAAGACACGTCGATTCACTGATGTAACTGTCAAAAGATCTATCGCGTCTGCCACAAGTTGCACGATTAGTCAAAGACTGCAGCTGCAGGGTGTCAGAAGCCATGCAGACGCAAAGCTTTCAATGCAGTTTCTTGGTTCCGCTGCTGTTGTTGTTTTGAGTATATGTAGGCATTTTGGCCATTTTTGTATCTATCGATGGTAGACCTAAGCTCCCGACTGTAAAGTTTCAGCGACATTCTGGTTTCCTAGTTATGCCTCTGTGTTTGAGACTTCTTGGTTTATGAAAAACAATTCTTCTTTTTCTAGCTTTGTTTCATCTCATGCCGGAGTGTTCACAGTCGAAGGATTCGCGTGGATTGCTACATTTATGTTAGGATAAAGGATTTGTCATGGCATTTATGTATTCTCTGGTTCTTTGTGTTTGAATGTAAAAGGGTTTTGCGTTTGAATACATTCTTCTCCAGTCTGTGATGGACCTGATGTTTATTATAGACCTTTGCACTTTTCTTGCATAAGTCTTCCACCTGCTCACCCTTTACTACGACTCACTGTTTGGAGTTTATCAAGACCTCACTCGTTCATGCATGCCTGGTCTGGTTTTTTAGTTGAGATTGTGTTGTTTTGAGTTCTCCTCCATTTGATCACCCTTCAAAACAAATCGTGACATTAAAATGATGGGCGTCGGGCTCTGCTCCTGCTAGCAATCCAGGAGTGACTTCCGATAGCAAACATTTCTGGCACCGTTGCCGGGGACAAAGTTGAAGATTTTCCCTGGGCAGAACGACAATGACTAACTGATTTCTGAAGGTGCATCAGATATCAGAACTTGAAGATTGCTACCGTGCACCTGGCGACTCCACTGTGACAACTCCGTTGGGGAGAACCTGTTCTATCAACTGTGGCTTCGACAGGCAGACATACGAGGTCAAATCCACACTTGCCTTTGGCCACACCAGAAGCAGACTTGGAAGCAGTGCGCAGAAAGGGAAAGAGAGCAGCAAAAGAAGTTTTTGTCGATGAAAAAGGTAATACGTCATCCCCTTCTGTGAGAACTCCATTTTCAAATTCTCAGTTTCCTAGTTGTCCTTCCTCTGAAGTTTCCCGTTTTTTGAACTTTGGGAGTGTTCCTGCTGAGTTTTCCCCTCCTGGTCTAGTATCAGAGGGAGAGATCCTTGTCACTCCCCCCTCAGGAGGTTTTACCCCTCCTCCTTTGATTACTACTGCTGCACAGAGAGAAACACCTGCATACTCAGGTCCCTTAGACTTCTCTTTGATTTCCCCATCGTCTCCTGTGAGGACCTCTCTTCCCTCCTCACCCGTTCACACTCCATCTCCTCCGAGTTCTCCTCTGCTCAACGTCCCTATGGCTGGTGTTAATCCCCCTCCGAACAGAATGGATGCCATAGTCGCAGCTAGATATGCTCCTTTGATCCTTCCTTAGCCTCTGAACCCTCTCCCTGTTGGAGACTATTTGAAATACATGCCCAAGTTTAGTGGTGAAGGAGATGTGACTGCTGAAGAGCACCTGGATGCCTTTTACAGCTATGCAGACAACCTAAATATTGAGAATGAATATGTCTGGATGAGAGTCTTCGTCCAGAGCCTCGATGGTGAGGTTAGAAAGTGGTTCAGGGGACTGGCCCCAGGATCCATAGTTGGGATTGAGGCTCTGGATAATGTTTTCTTGAGGCAGTGGGGGGATAGAAAAGACTACATATATTATATGACTGAGTTTGGGTCCCTAAAGAAGCAGGAAAGGGAGTCAGTCTCTGACTTCTCCAAAAGATTCAATAAGATGTACAACAAGATTCTTGCAGAGATAAAGCCTTCCGAAGCCTCTGCTCAAATTTCATATGCTGGCGCTTTTGACCCCGATTTCTGTCTCGTATTAAGAGAAAGGAGGGCCACCTCTTTAGCTCAGATGCAAGATGTAGCTATAGAAGTGGAATCCAATATGTTAGCAGCTGACAGACTGAGAAACTAGGCTGACACGAACAGAAGAAAAGGAAAACCAGAAGCCTCGACTTCTGACTCCAGCATCTCTGGCCCATCATTGTCCCACCCTCAAGTAAGTGAGCTCGCCCAAGTTATGAACTTTCTTAAGGAAGAGGTGGAGAGATTGAAGGTGGAAAGAAGGCAGATGTATAAGGGCCCCCAGACCACTGAAAGTAGAGGAGGTTTCAGAAGAGCAAATAATTTCACTCCTCCGGCTATGCCCAAAGAGAAGGAAAGAGACAGAGATGACCAAAAAATTCAGGCTCCCTTCCAGAACAATTTTGTAGCCGATGAAGAAGAAGGAGAAGCAGACGAGCCTGAGTCTAAAATTCAAAGTGTATAGGTCACTCCCCCTTTCCCTCATCTGACCAAATAAGCATATGAAGAGTCTCTCATGGATGGTCAGTTGAACGAATTGAGCAAGGGTGACAAAGCCAGCGGCGGTCGAGGCAGATACAACTTGAGGTCTGACAAAAGAGCAGCAACACCTGATGTTCCTGAGTCATCCACTAGAGCATAGAAGCCTGCTGACGAGGTAGCAGACCACCACGGAGGTAAGAAGGCCCAACCTCTCTCCCCTATCATTCAAAATCATGCTCCTGAGATTAGAGAAATTCCAAAGCTCACATCTCCCTTTAATTTTGAGCATGAAATTCAAAAGATCAGAATCCTCGTGCCTCTCATAGAGTTAATCAAACATGGAGAATTCAAAAAACGCTTCTCCGACCTGTTGAAATCTGAAGCCTCTGGCCCTTCCACAGACTGCATAAACCTCCAAGATGAAAGGCCTGCAGTGGTCCTAGGTCCCATGGTAGAAGACAGAGATGATTCATCCCCTCCCTTCTACACATCCCTGAACATACATGACAAAGTGCTGCATAATTGCTTAATGGATTCAGGAGCCTCCCACAACCTCATGCCTAAAGCTGTCATGGAGGAGCTAGGATTAGAAGTCACCAGAGCCTATCATGACCTCTATTCCTTTGACTCCAGGAGGGTACAATGTTTGGGAGTTATTAAGGACCTGGTGGTTTCCCTGTTTCAGCTACCCATGAAAAGTATGGTCATGGATATAGTGGTAGATGATGTTCCCCCCAAATTTGGCATGTTGTTGTCAAGGTCTTGGATTAAGAGACTTGGAGGGACTTTACAGATGGATCTCACGTATGCCACTATCCCAGTCTTTGGGGGGGAACATAGGAGATTGTATAGAGAAGCCCAACTAGCCTACGTAGTCAGTGATGAAGCAAACCCCACTAATCATCCCATCTATGCCTTGGACACTGACTTAGGATCTAGCTTATTGCAGGTCACTGATGAGCCTAAGCCCCCTTTGCAGATCAGAAAACAGCTCAGTCCTGATCCAGGTATGCCTCCTTCAACCACCTCTGTTTGGAAGATGTTCTTTGATGGAGCTTCTTCCATTATAGGTGCAGGTGCCAGCGTGGTATTCAAGTCTCCTTCTCAGGAAACCATAGCACTATCATACAAGCTGGAATTTGAAGTCACCAACAATGTGGCAGAATATGAAGCCCTGGTTCTAGGATTAAGGGCTGCAAAAGAAATGGGAATCAGGGAGATGGCTGTGTTCAGGGATGCAGAATTAATTGTCCAGCAGGTAAAAAACGTCTATCAGACCAGGCACCCTCGCCTCAAGAATTAAAGGAATGAGGTATGGGATTTAATTGATAGTTTCTTCCTGGCTTTCAACATCTCTTTCATTCCAAGGGAGGAAAATGCTCCAGCCGACTTTCAAGCCTTCTCAGCTAGTTTGTTCGAAGCTCCTGCGCTGCCCGATGATAGATTAGAGGTGGAAGTAAGATACAGGCCCTCTGTACCAGACAATGTCAAACATTGGAGGGTATTTGAAGATGATCAGGAGATTGAGAAATTCCTCCAATCCATCGACGAATTCTCTGCATTACATATAGATGAGGACCCTGACGAGGAACCTGACCGCCACCCTGGGGAGTTGTTGAATAAAGTTGTTGATCATCAGATTATTCAACTACCAGGCAATCATATACCACGAGGTCTGATCCCATTAGAAAGATTGTTCGATGGGAATGATGTGGCAATAAAGGGCAGAGTTTCAAGAGATAATGCTGATACGACTGAGTGCAACATAGGCACACCAGAGGAGCCCAAGTTGGTCAAGCTGTCGAAGAGTTTAACTGAGGAGCAGAGGATCGAATATACTGATTTGCTGAGGGAGTTTGCTGACGTGTTCGCATGGACCTACGAAGACCTCAAGACATATGACACGTCAGTCATTGAACACAAGATCCCACTGAAAGAGGAGGCTACACCTTTCAAGCAGAAGCTGAGACAGATAAATCCTACGCTGTTACCCGTCATGGAGAGGGAGGTGAAAAAGTTGTTGGATGCCCAAATCATAGTCCCCTTGAGATACTCCAGCTGGGTAGCCAATTTGGTCCCAGTAAGAAAGAAGAGTGGAGAAATCAGACTCTGTGTCGATTTCAGGAACCTGAACAGGAGTTCGAGGAAGGACAATTACCCCCTACCCAACATGGAACATATATTGCAGAGGGTTACTGGTGTGTCTCGGATATCTATGATTGATGGCTTTTCTGGCTATAATCAGATATCAGTCATGCCTGAAGACAAAGAAAAAATAGCCTTCACCACTCCCTGGGGCACATTCATGTACGCCAAGATGCCCTTCGGATTGATGAATGCAGGGGCAACGTTCCAGTGAGCCATGGACATATCCTTCATTGGGGAAAAGGATAAGTTTGTGGTGATTTACCTAGATGACATAACGGTCTTCTCCAAGACTGATATAGAGCACCACCACCACTTGAAGAGGGTTTTCCTAAAGTGTCGCAGGTTTGGCCTTTCCCTAAATCCCAAGAAATCATTGTTTGCTATGCAAGAGGGGAAACTGTTAGGCCATATAGTCTCATCAGAGGGAGTAAGAATTGATCTTGACAGGGTGGAAGAAATTATGGCCCTGTCACTTCCCCGATCTAAAAAGGAGGTCCAAGCCTTTTTGGGAAGGATTAATTTCCTGAGGAGGTTTGTCTCAAATTTTGCTGAATTGGTGAAACATATCACAGCCATGCTCAGGAAGGGCCATGAGATAAAATGGACTGTTGAACCCAGGAAGTCTTTTGACCAAATAAATAAAGCATTGACTAAGGCTCCTGTGCTGAACAGTCCAGATTATTCTAAAATTTTATGATATTTTCTTTTGCTTCCTTTGACACAGTAGCAGCGATTCTGTTGCAGAAAAATGATCAAGAGCAAGAGAAACTTATCACCTTCTTTAGCAAGGCTCTAAGAGATGCAGAGCTCCGATACGAGATCATGGAGAAGCAAGCTTATGCCTTGGTGAAAGCTCTCAAAGCTTTCAGAGTCTATGTCTTACACTCAAAAATCATTGCATATGTCCCTTCAATCTATGTGAAGGACATTCTTACGCAGCCTGACATAGATAGAAGAAGAAGCAAATGGATCACCAAGATCCTAGAATTCGACCTGGAGATTAAGCCCACCAATCTAATCAAGGGGCAGGGTTTAGCCAAGCTCCTGGCCGAATCCAATTATAAAGCCTTGGAAATCAATTTTATCAATGAGCAAGCTGAATCATCCAACAGGGGTTCCCAAAGCACTGTGCCACTATCAACATGCCCCTAGTACAAAGATATCTTGTACTTCCTGTAGGAATTGAGACCCCCTGATGGGATGGAAAAAGGCAAGGCAAGAGCTTTAAAGCTCAAAGCTGTCAAGTACTGTCTTATTGGCCAAGATTTGTATTGGAAAGACCCCTAGGGGATATTACTACTGTGTCTGGACCCACAGCAGGCCCAGAAGGTTATAAATGATTTCCATAGTGGTCTCTGTGGAGGCCATTATTTTTGGAAGACCACAGCTCACAAGATCCTCCGAGCTGGGTACTACTGGCCCACCTTATTTCCTGATGTCTGCAGGGAGATTAGAGCTTGCGTCAAATGTCAGAAATTCTCCGGGAAGCAGCAGCTCAAACCCCTGCCATTGAAACCTGTGGTGGTCTCAGCACCCTTTCAGCAGTGGGCATTGGACTTTATCGGGAAAATTCATCCTCCCTCAAGTGGCCAGCACCGATGGATTTTGACAGCAACTGACTACTTCACTAAATTGATAGAAGTTGTCCCTACCAGAAGCACTTCTCACAAAGCCATCATCAGCTTCCTGGAGGACATCATAGCTAGGTTTGGCTGCCCTAGCAAAATTGTCACTGACAATGCTTCCCCATTTCGGTCTGAGCCTCTGATTAGATTTTGTGAACAGTTTGGGATTTCACTGATTCACTCCACTCCCTACTACCCTCAGGGAAACGGACTGGCAGAGTCCTCTAACAAAAGTCTAATCAGGCTTATCAAAAAGCTATTAGAAGATAATAAAAGGGCCTGGGACTCAAAGCTCAAATTTGCACTTTGGGCCGATCGAGTGACAACAAAGAGGTCCCTGGGTCTCTCACCCTTCCATCTTGTTTACATGATTGAGGCTGTCTTCCCCACTCAGCTTGCCTTGCCTGTAGCAAATATCCTCCAAGACTATGAGGGGGAACCTAATCATGTGCTTAGGAGAATTCATCAGATGGTGGAGGTGCAGCAGATCAGAGAACAGGTCCTGGACAGAGCTTACCATCGTCAACAGAAGATCAAGTAGGCTTTTGACAGGAAAAGAAAAAAGAAAGAGTTCGAAAAGGGTGATCTGGTGCTCAAATGGGATGCACCCAGGCAGAAAAAGGGCAAACACAGTAAATTTGATGACCTCTGGTTCGGGCCTTTCAATATCCTTGAAGTGTTTCCCAACAACACTTACAGGTTGCAGGATCTGGAAGGCAATGAGGTTTTTAATGGCCCAGTCAATGGGCATTTCTTAAAGAAATGTTTTATGTGAGCCGCGTTCGGCTCGTTTTGCTTTGTTTTGTAAATATTGTTCTTTGTTTTCATTTTTTGTTTTTCAGACTAATAAATGACTCCATAGCCCAACAGCAAAGGCACTAAGTCTGCAAAAGAGTTCTTAGAGCATCATAGGGACAACTCTATCCCCCATGGAGCCAAATGTTAGCGATACTTCTTGTACAGGGGGGTAGAATGCATAAGAAGGGTTAAAAACCCATTTGTCCTAAGTTTCAGGCGATAATGCGCCCATGGTAAGCGACGAGCAAGTCCAAGCGGTCCAGATTCGCGCGCCCGGATCAACGGCCCACGTTGGATTTCAGACCCCCCTTGCCTTCCGACCTTTAAGCAAGGGGGGGTCCGGAATCGGGGGCACACCTCTCCAACGGCTCAGATTAGCGTGCCTGGATNCAACGACACTCGTGCAGCCCCACCCTTCTCAGCTGCCCTGTGCTTAACCAACGTGGGCCCTCCTCCTGTCGTTTCATCCTCCCTTCCGCCTTTCCCTTGCTGCCATGTGTCATCCATTCACCTCTCCTCTTGGGTCCGTGTATCCTTCCCATCTTCTCATCATCCACTCGCTGCTTGCCCCGTAACCCATTCCTTTCCATGTCATCCTTTCACTCGAAGGCGAATCCTCTTGTCTTCTTCCCTCCTTTACCTCCATCTGATGTCCTCTGTCATCCTTCTCTCATCCCATCACTCTTTCCATGTCCTTACAACCCAGCACCGCCATGCCACCACCATTCTTGTCATATGCTCATCCTCCGCACTGGCCTCCATACCTATCCCTCGAGCTATTCAGTTATTCCAGGTGGCAGCGCGAGAAGTCATCCGGATCCTGAAGTGCTGAGTTGGTCGGGCCGTTCTCAATCCCAAGAAGCAGTTATGGAAGCAGTTGGCGGTGGTTAGACATCGTCTCCGCCATAATGGGGATGTCCTATAATGAATTAACGACACGTCGATTCACCGATGTAACTTTCAGAAGATCTATCGCGTCTGCCAGAAGTTGCACGATTAGTCAAAGACTGCGGCTGCAGGGTGTCAGAAGCCATGCAGACGCAAAGCTTTCAATGCAGTTTCTTGGTTCCACTGTTGTTGTTGTTTTGAGTATATGTAGGCATTTTGGCCATTTTTGTATCTATCGATGGTAGAGCTAAGCTCCCGACTATAAAGTTTCAGTGACATTCTGGTTTCCTAGTTATGCCTCTATGTTTGAGACTTCTTGGTTTATGACAAACAGTTCTTCTTTTTCCAGCTTTGTTTCATCTCATGCCGGAGTGTTCACAGTCGAAGGATTCGCGTGGATTGCTACATTTATGTTAGGATAAAGGATTTGTCATGGCATTTATGTATTCTCTGGTTCTTTGTGTTTGAATGTAAAAGGGTTTTGCGTTTGAATACATTATTCTCCAGTCTGTGATGGACCTGATGTTTATTATAGACCTTTGCACTTTTCTTGCACAAGTCTTCCACCTGCTCACCCTTTACTACGACTCACTGTTTGGAGTTTATCAAGACCTCACTCATTCATGCATGCCTGGTCTGGTTTTTTAGTTGAGATTGTGCTGTTTTGAGTTCTCCTCCATTTGATCACCCTTCAAAACAAATCGTGACATTAAACTGATGGGCGTCGGGCTTTGCTCCTGCTAGCAATCCAGGAGTGACTTCTGATAGCAAACACCAGGTTAGTTATTGTGATCCCAATGTGCAGTACAGGAAAGGTTGGGGGTCATTTAAAAGAAAGAGAGGATTAACTCTTTGTTATAGTTGCAGAAGACTAGGACATCTTGTTAAGAAATTCCCTGGTAGAGGTCCTAGTTATCTTTGCTGTAAATCCATGGACCATGAAGTTTTGGATTTCCCTGGAACGATTGTTGAAGTTGAAAAGATGAATATGAGACAAGAAAACCATGAGACAAGCCAAGAAACTAAGGATATGACAGAACCCCATAAATAATCAAAGACTATATTATTATAGATGAAAGAAACCCTGAATGATCACAGAGATATCAACTTATCAGAGATCTTAAAAGAGAAGGAGTGTATAGAAACACGAATAGGAGACTTTGACATAGACTGTGTTCTGGATGAGGAAACCCAGATGATATCATGACAGAAAGAACTTGGGAAATTTTGGGAAAGCCTACTATGGTTCCTTCATTAGGAGTTATATGATTATTTAGAGGAAAAATGATAACCCTATGTGGAAGACTTACCCAGACATCTATGAGTTCTCATGGAACTTCGATAGAAGAAGAATTTGAGATCATTAAGTTTGTTGAGAAAAACTCCCCATTTGCTATTTTTCTAGGAAAAAACTGGATTGAGAAAGATTAGATATGAAGGAAATAACAAGAGGGGGATCTAGAACAGAAAAAGCAAGAACTAAGAGATTTCATGGCTAGGAGAATAACACACTTACTGGAAGAACAAGAGGACTAGTTAAAGATACTAAGGACCAGAGATCTGGATGTCGAAGTTCAAAGAACACAGGAAGACTTGAAACACCTATCTGTACAAGAGAGTAGAGATCCTACCCCAGAAAGAGAAGAAGTATTACCCTCAAACCCTATGAAAGACCCTCCACAGTGCGAAGTTACCATTCCAAGAGGATATAAGAACGATAATGGAAAGAGGAAACCAATGACTTAGATTTCAGGAAATAAGGCCAGAAATCTCAGTAAGAAGAAAGCAAAGTTAGAGAAATTGCGGGAAGTTCTAGGGTGAACTTCACAAAAGGAAGGTTTGCAGAACTAGAACTTCGTCGGGATATTAGAACAACGTAAATTGGCACTTCTCCATGATGAAGTAATATGACCGTTGGAGGCGTCCTGACCGTTAGAACAATGCTCCATAACGGTTGGAAACACAGTTATTGTCGAAATGTTCACCACTAGACCATTGGGACCACGTCATAACGGATGGAATTGCATTGATTGAGGATTTCTTACCCATTTGAAGAGTCTGTTACGACGTTGTCTATTTATTTCGTCGAGCGTTGCACCGAGAACACTTTTTCCAATTGTGATTATCCGAGCCCACAGAGAACTAGTTGCTTTCACGCAGTGATTATTGAGACCTCACCATCCATTATGTTACATTGAGTGTTGTTCACCGACCTAAGATATCAGATATCGAGTGTGCATGTCAGACGAAATTAGCGCAGTATAAAAAGTCATCGAAGAGATCGTAATATACCTCATGGCCAAGAAGGCGATGTTCGTAGACATCCAAGCCTCGTCAACGAGAGGAGTGAAAGAATCCTCATCGACTGCTCATGGATCTAGACCATCTTGAGCTACAACAGAGAAACAAATAAAGCATCATGATGAATTAGCGAATATGAAGCTCATCCCATCTATCCCGCTCGACTACATCTCGCCTCTGGTTGGTGCAGTGAGTCATGAAAATGTCTCGAGGGACTTCGACTACACAATCATCACTGCCTACCTCCCGAAGGGGATATGTGCAGTCAAACCATAGTTGGAGAGGATTCCGACATTGAAGATCAACGACTATAACTTAGGAGACTGCAAGTACTATGGCATGCTCGCACCATACAAGTATTTGACCAAGAAAAAGAGGAATAAGTTGAGGATCATCCCCCAGCCATGGACCATGGACATCGCGAGGTCCACTATCTTGAACGTGATGAAGATACCACACTTCGGAAGACATCATGAAGTTAACACGTGAATTAAGATCCTACTGTCATGATTCCATGGTGGTTATCTGTGGTTGGATAGATGCATCATTGTCAATCCAATGTTGATCCATAGGATCATCAGATTAAGCATGCAAGGACCAGACCCATAAGACTTTTACCCAGGAAAGAATGCAGATCGCACCCTGGCGCAGACAATAAAAGACACATATGGCAATGTGGAAAAGGGGAAGTGGGGCTACAAGGTAGCCTCCATCCAAAATGGCGTAGTGCACCTAGACTGCCAGTTGATTGCTGGTAAGCTAGTAAGGAAGAACATACCCATGCAGGTCATGGGGTTTGTCATCGAGCTCACAGGAAAATGCGTGGAAGGGATACAAATGAACTGGGTGAGATACCTCATCAAATAGTTAGAGAAATACTACTGTGAAGCTTAGGATTAGGGCCATGAGTTCCACTTCATTTGGCTGCTGATCCTCTTCACCTTCATTGCTTGGGAGATGCCGGAAGGTGCGACCTTTCCTGAGATTGAGCCATCATAACCCTTAGCTGTGAAGTTAACCACGGTCTGGTATTTGAGCGACATGGCTAAACAATGGTAGTCAAACATGATGTTCCACACCTATTACCTTCAGTTGAAGAGGGCTATTGAATGTTTCCCTCGTATGACACCAAATACCTGCACAGGTTCAGAAAATTTGTGAATTTCCACGTAGATATATATTTTATTTATATCACTGTGCAAGGAGACAAACATAAAGAAGAGATCCAATATTACTACAAGGTCACTGAGGAGGAAATGGAAGAAATAAATAAGGAGTGGCCCTGAGAGCTCCTTGTACCAGTTGACTAGGCAGAAATTTCTGATCTTGACCTAATAAGAAGTCCTCTAGTCACTCACGAAGAGTATGATGCACCCAACAATAGCAGAAGAAAGAAAAAGGAAGAGGTACAAAAGCTGAACAACGCATCAGAAGAGAATGATTAAGAATCACCTTGAGGGGGAGGTGATGATGAAGTAGACCAAGGAGAAGAAGATAAGCAGAAACAAGGTGAAGTAACACCGCCTAGGGACCCTATTGACGAATTTGATACCTCCAAGAAAAGAAAGGTTTCCCCCATGAAACCTACATCATGGAAGAATTCCAAAGCTACCAAACCACAGATGCAGACTGTGCTCATGATGGATGACATTAATTTCATCATCGTCGTTGTCTCATATACCTCAAAAGATATCTTACAACGCAATGAAGCCAAACAAGAGACCATGTATGAAAGAATTGAAGTAGAGCTAAAAGGGGTATAGCAAGCCCTCCACTCTAGCTGCGCAGTGTCTACTATGCCCTCGTCATCAGAAGAAACAAAGTTGGGAGATGAACCTACCCAACTCTTTCGAATAGCATATGTGACTGAAGCTTTCCTTCGTCACATTCAGGAAGAAAAAGAGTAGGCCACTGAGGCATTAAATCAAGCAAAAGACGAAGCCAGAGAACAACGCCGAGTTGCACAACAGAAAAAAGACGACATCCAAGCCAAGTTTGCATAGGATAGAGCTCAGATCTAGAAGGAGAAGGAACAACTGCTCGCAGAGCAGATTGGATTTAAAGAAGCAGTCATTAGAGCACTTCGCTCTGTGACGGTCTTAGAACAGATGGAAGAAGACCCATTAGAAAGACAAGTAGGGAAGCTTGTTGAAGCCATTTAGTAGCTCCAATAGAGGATAGCTGAACTGGAGTTACAAGCAATACCAAGCACTCTGCAGAAAGTGCGAGACCAGAGAGAAGAAACTGTCCAAAGTGCAGTCCAAAGAATCAAGGCATTGGCCTTAGAATGTAAGCAACTTAGCAGTCAAAGTGCACAGACTTGCGAGTGACTTGCAGAGGACCCTGAAATAACTACACTAGAGTCAAGCTTCAGGAGGCCAAGAAACAAGCAACAATGGTGCAATCACAGTTGAATCCACTACTATAGGTTGAGAGGATAAAATGATCCCAGGAACATCGCACAGTCCAGCAACAAGTCCAAGCCATACAGAGTAAGTTCATGGAAGTGAGCCAACAACTCTAGCCAGTGCAGGATGCAACTTGCATATGTTTTGAGGAGATTGAAGGATGAGGTGTAGAACTGGAGCAAGTGGTCACCACAATGGAAAAATTCTTGGAAGGACCTATGACAGGGAGGGTTATTCAAGAATTAACCGAGCAGGAGGCTCTGGAAAAGCAACAGATCGAAGCAGCTCGAGCCAAGCTCGAGGCATTTGAGGAAACATTAGCTAGATTAGAGTGACTTGGGATGAGTCATAGGTGAGTGTTGGGAGTCTATTGGCCCTTGACCAATTTTGGGACTTCGACAGGTTGGTTGAAGGCAGAGCACAGGGCGAAGCAGAGATCACAAGATATTAGCTCCTTCTTAGGGAATTTTTTAGGTTTAGGGTTTATGTAACGGGTATGGGATGTCGGCCCATGGGTTTACGCATGTTTAGGCCCTTTTGTAATGTATAAATAGAAAGCTAGGTGATGTAAGTAGGAGATATCTAGTAGGATCATGTTAGTGCAGAGTTAGAGGCTTTGTGCATATTGTGTGTTAAGAAATCACAGAGCTAAGTTCAAGTGATTGTAAGAAGCTTGTGTGCATATTATAAGAAGGCTTTGTGCTTAACCCTAGCTCGAGGAAGGAGGATCTGGAAAGGTGTGCACAGAGCTCCTGTCCTATGCAGAGTGGGTTCCTGTGGCTCTATGCTTGTAGAAGATTGAAAGAATACAATAAACAAGAGAAGAGTTGGTGGACGTAGCCCCACACTGGGGTGAACCACATATATCTTGTGTTGTGGTTTCTTTGTGCATTATCGTTGTTATGTTATTGATGTGATGTATTCTTAGTGCAATGATATATATTAAATGCATATGATATAATATCTTAGTGCTTAGTAATGTGAATGAATGCTAGATATGATCTATTTCTATGTGCTAAGTGCTGGATGTATAAGATCTTGTTGAATACTGCGTTGCTCTATAACTAGGATTTCAATCTGCGATGTGAATAAGGGTTAAATGTTGATGAATGTTAACTGCTAATTTCTCTGTTAAGGTATTGTAATCACAGATCTGTGTCCCATATAAGTTGCATACATCTGAGTCCTGCAACCCCCCCTTGCCTCTACCTCGGGTGAGACTTCATCTGCTTCACAAGTGTTGCCGAAAGGGCTGGTAGTTAGGGTTTTGTTGGTGTGTTGTTGAAGCATTGAACCCTGGGTCTACCTCTATACCAACAGGGGGATAGGGAATAGGAGCACATGCATATTCCTAGAATGCATGTGCATTCTTGGAGCATGTGTGTGTTCCTAGAGTGGGTGCACCTTTCTAGAGCACATGCACATTATTTAGAACTCAAAATTGTTTGGTGATCAAAATCTGGACTAGGGGTCAAAATTTAGCTCAAAAATCAAAGTTCTCAGAATTTCCTCAAAAAGAACGGGTGCGTAGCCCTTGTCATCACGAACCCAACACAACTCGTTTGGGTTCAAATGAACATTGGATGAGAGAGATATCGTGATCTGTTCGAATCACCAAACAGGAAAAAAAAATGAGTCCTGACTATGCAGTCCGTACAGATGCTGATGTGGCATGTCCATACGATGATGTGGCAGAGATGAATTGGCAAAGGAACAACCACTGACATGGCATTCATTTATTGGCAGGTTTCGAACGAATGGTGTTTCGACACGTGGAAGTTTTTTGTTAGTGGTTTGGTTCCACGTGGCACCCTGCTATTGGTTTGGGTGTTGGTTAAAAAGTTATGGAGTCCACCGGAATCAAACCCCGAACCTCCACCATAGCCTGAGTGCTTTGGAAATGACCGCCCAACTGGCGCGCCATGCGGTGGTTCTTATATAACAAATGAGTTTTAATATATTTGAATTGTATTGAAATGTGATATGGGGCGCGTCCGGGCTGGGGCTTAGCCCCAGCCCCGGTCGCATAAATTTATACATATGACCACCAACGCATGGATACGGAGTTTTTCATGCACGTTAGCCCCTGGTTGCACACCTTATATCATATGACCTTAATGTATTGTGCACGCACATGTTTCATTGGCGTACCAGCCCACAGTTTTATATGTATTAACATATGACCACAGTTAAAAACACACGCGGGTTTACGTTTTGGTTTCAATGGTTGTACAAAATGACCCACCACTTGTCATTCATTCATTTCCCATTGTAAAATCAACCCTTTTCTTATTTTGCGCGTCGTCACATGGTGACCTTGTGACCATGGTTTTGGCAGTTAGGGGTTGGGCATGCCCTAACTGTCCTACAGTTTGCACAGTTATGCAGTTGCGCTCGGTGCTAGGTTTTAGCACGCGTTTTTTAGCGTGTTCTTGGTTGAACGTACAGAGGTGCATTTTGGCGAACCAGAGACAACAAGCTTGAAGGAAGAGAATGGCAGAAGGCCTATCTTCTTAATTTTTTGGCCGAATGAGGTGTCGTAAAAGCCAAGCTAGGGGTTTTTGGACGTTCGGAATCCATTGGCACTGTTTTCATAGCCATTTGAAGACTTATTTTGCAGGTTTTTAACCATTGAAGTTTCAGGAAGCTCCAGGGAGCTTGAAGCCCTCATTGTTTGAGGTCTTGCTCAGATGAGCCTATGTTTGTTTTCTGTGATTGAATAATCATTTTTGGCTAAT